>CM077033.1:31212072-31600490 GCA_039090855.1 Macrothele yani
GAATCAATTGTACTTCCTCTAGATTACAGAGGCCCTCAATACTGGAATTCTTTACATAGCAACTTGACTGACTTTAAACAATTTTAATTTATTTAAAACATAATTCAAACTCTATCTTCTTCAATGATTAAAAAAAAGAAGGGATTGGCAAAACGTCTTCTGATTGTCTGACTTGATGTGTCTATCTGTTGTTTTATTTGTTTCTTCTACGGGGAGTATAGGGCTATGTCAGGCCATTTTGGCCTTTTCCCTTATCTTCCCTGTTGTTACAGTCTATGTTCATCATATATGTACTGTCATTTTTTTTCCCATTCGTTTTTTTTTCTTTTTCTTTCTTTTCTTCTAAGAGCATGTAACAACAAAAATAAATAAAACAAAATAAAATTATATTAAAAATTTAGTTAGATCTGTACAACAGGCAGTTAGGCGACGAAAATTATTATTTTGGTTAATTTATTGGGTTTAAGTTATTCACGTTCATTTGCTAAATAACATTTTCTCTCCAGCGGTAGGATATTGGACTAAAAGTTTCATTATCTTTTTTGATTTGAAAATTTTAGGACAAAAGTCAGTAAGTAGCAGCCTATACACTATCTACCAACAAGTAATTGGACACCCCTGCAATCCACGTATAGGTCAATGGTCATCAGCTAGTCTTTAAAACAGATGCTTATGAAAACGCCAGATATTCGAAAGAAATTATTGACTATGGCACCGATATGAATTTAACTAGCAGCCACATGATGGGACGTTTTGACATGGAGTCTTCATATCCTTCCATACGAGTGCCGAAGGCTGTCACAGCCGTTGAAGAAATATCCATCGCTTCCAATGAATTTAAACAGACCTAAACCAAGAAAATAATCAGCACCCTATCAGCACCTTAAATCTATTTAATAACCGCAAATGTTTTAAGTTGAATGGAGACATTTAAAGAAAAAAAAAGTACCACCACTGGTTTCACCTTTTTTTAAATCCTTGCGAAAGCAGTAGTCAAGCCACCAAAATACCCAATCTCTCTGAATAACATTAAGAAGCACCGATTATGGATCCGCTACGCTGAAGTTATATTCTTCATATAGGAAAAGGCCGTAGGCGAATTAAATGATTTCTTGCTCAAGGTTAAATAACCTGCACAATACGACAAAAATCACTAAGGTGCTTGAAAATGGTGCACTAAATTTTCTTGAATTCATGCTCAAAAGTAATGAAACATTCAAGCTTTGATTTTGTTATGTATATCAAACCAACCGCAGTACCGAATCTTTTCCGTCCTGATTCACGCTGCCCAAAAGAAGGCAAATTCTCTGCGTTTAGAGCATGGTTCTATGGAGCGTATAACTCATGCAAACTCGATTCTCTAAAAAAAAAGAAATGGAGATCATTTATATTAAAGATATAAAGATCAGATATCAGAAAGATGACAATGAAAAAATACATAGAAGTGTAAGGAATAGAATAATGCCTGATCTAACAAAACCAGCTAGTGTGTTAATGAGATACGCATGGTTCATCACATAAGCCCCATATCTTACACAGTGATTAAATATTTCATTACGTAAATACCTTAGCACAGTAGCCATGAAATCACGGACAACTTAATAACATACAGCATGAAATTGCAAAGCGAAACAAAGTGAGAAAGAAAAAGTGCGTGCGTGAGCTATATCGTCAGTAAATACGGACAAAACAGAAAAGTATTTATATCAGAATAATAAAGCGATTTTTAGACACTAGATATAAATAACATATTCTAAGTGTCAACTAGCACATTCAGAATACACCACTTGGCAGAGAAGCCATGCTCTGCTCAGTAGCATCCATGTGAAGCATTAGAAGAAATGCCCCTTAAACGAACATAAAAAAAACTACTGTCAGAGAAACAAACGAAATCGTCTTCAGCTAAATTGATAAGAATTTCAGGAAATTCTTTTCAACTGCTGAGCTCGTTAGCTAAAGTTATTAATCATTTAAGGAGTATCACACAGGGCTCTATAGGCACTAAACAATATTTATTTCACTAGTATTTATCGGCAATTTTTTGCAATTCTTTACAACAGAATAATTCGATACTTGCCTTATAAAATAACCAATGTAAAAATACAACAAAAAAAAGCATATTAACATAAATTTATTAATAAAAATTTTGTGTAAAGGGATGTGCTTTCATGGGAATACCGTGGGTCATATTTAAATTAATTGTACACGGTTTGTTCCTATGAGTCATATGTTTTAAAATTTCGTTATGCACGTGGAACACGTTCCGAGCTTACTTGAGATAGCTCTTGCTCTCGAATTTGAGAATTTATCTTGAATCCTGCTGTAATGTTATAAGGTAAAAAATTCTTTCTGAGATGAGATAAATCTGAAATTTTCTGATTGTATCTCTTTTCTGTGAGAAAACACATGTCGTCAAAAGATAAACTTCTTCTAATTTTAAAAGGGAAAAACGAAACAACTTTGTTTCTTAAGGTAAACATTATAAAGATAGAGTAATGTAAATTACATCATAGTTAAAAATATCAGCATTTATCAAAACACGTCAAAATATTGCATTTATACAGACGACCAGGAATATACAGCAGTTTCGGTGTAAAATATGAAGTTATAATAACTGTTTTTCTATAGGAAAAAAACTAAAATGAAATTTTCTCATAATACTTTATATCACATTCATTAAGCAACCGTAACGGTTTTCACTATATATTCAAAAAAATAATTTAGAATTCTTTTTAAGTCTTCTTTATTTGCTTCTTCTTCTTTATCATGATTCCAGTAAATTTGGCATTCTGCCAAATGAAAAGCACTCAGATATCGTCGACAAGAATGAGATACATCTTCAGGTGTATTGCGGCCATGCTCAGTTTTTTGAGATGTAACGTGACTTTTGGCATTTTCGTAGTAATTACTCCACTGTAGAATTTATCATTATTTACTTTAAATTCTATGCTTAAGAAGTGGCCACATTATGAGGTAACACACTGTACAAATAGAAGTTTTGAGTTGTATCTAGTTGTTTTCCATTTTGGAGGAATCCATTTCCATTAGATAATTTTGTGGCATTTCTTCTCAACTGGTAAGTATGGCAAAAATATTACTCCCACAGAATAACTTTGGTGTTTATCCTACTGACTTCTGGTGCTGTAGTTTGAAAAATCTTCGTATGTTCTGCACCGAGCCATTGCATTTGAAGGAAGGAGTTTCCACTTGAAAAGGAAACAAATTCACTTGATTCGTGTGATATAAAGGTTTAAAGTGAGTGTGATAAATCAAATGTTTCGGCATTAGATAATTGTTTCAATAATGGTACTATTAATATATTGAGAGAAAGGAATATACTACTGAGCAATACATCGGGAAGATCCTTAAGTGACTAAAATTCAATACCGTCCGTTTCGGAGCTATAATTTTAGGAACTGGGCTGCGTTTTGTTCTTTGTATGGAAACAGCTCATGAATACCCTTGTTAGCAAACTAATTTTCAAATTTTATGCGACTTTTGGATTTGTGTTTTTAAATCAATTCGTTTGAACACCGCATGTAATTTCTTTCATTTTTATAACTTCGGAAAAAGGAAATCTTTTCTGATCGTGACATAGACCTCAATTACCGATATCACTAAGCAGTGGCACGGGGTTGCGCTAGCCTCTAAAAATTTTTCAACGCCACACCTGCCACCATGCCAATGATGTGTTTTTTTTTAATTATAAAAAAATATGAAGCCCTTTTCAATTTCTTTTATTTCCCCAGTACGTTCCTCTGGGCGTATTTTTGCCTCATACCATTTTTTCCTATCCCGGTTTTGATAGCCAATGTTTTCGGAGATAGCTGCCTTCCCCTCCGCGTGTTTCTCCTACGCCACTCTTCTGCCACCTTTGATATTTAAATCTTGCTACGCCTCTGCCTTTAGCGAGTCAAATTGGAGAAGGTTTGATATCTGATGGAAATGTCTTTTTCTTTCTAAGTATCTATGGATAGAAAATGATGATACGGAAAACAAATAAGTAAAAAAAATAACACTTCTTTACAATTGCTGGAGCCTCCCAAACATTATTCCTACCAAGCTAAAGGAACTTCAGTGGAAAAAATATTTTTTAGAATTTAGAGGGAATATTTTCTGTGTGTGCTGTGATACTAATTATTTTTGTGTGATATAATTATAACAAAAATGTGTGGGCTGAAATAAAGCAAAGAAAGAAGGTGACATAGAATCATTTCCAAAAAATTGCTTTTCAAAGGATTCACTCAAAACTGCTAAAGATTTCAGGACTAGTAAATTTTCAGTTATATGACTTCTAAACTGATTTTTTTTTTACTGTGTATGTGTTACGTGCAGATGAAGGTTACATCAGCAAACTCTTCATTTTCTTTCGGAACTAGATGAAATATTTTTTGAAACAAATATAATGGGGTCAGCAGTTTTAGCTCCAAGATTCGATTATGTTTCAAACCACGGCTACTCTCCGCAGAATAATTCTCAATTTATTTTGAGTATAATTCGGAAGATAGACGGCAGCATGTGTCATCAACATTTGCTCGTGCACTCTCAAGCTCGTTGGGCAGCTTATTAGCTCTTAGTTTTAATGTGTTTATTTAAAGTGTGTTTGTAGCGGGAGAAAGTAAGTTCTTTTTATTCTGATTGTCTTTTTTCTTCGCTGTAAGATGTGGAACTGAAAGCGATTTCCGATGGAATTGGTAGATGCTTTTATCTTCAACAAGGTGTTTAGAGGGTAAGCCAATGGGTCTCAGGGTAAATATATGTTATTGTTTTGGACAAACGAAGTGTCGGAAGAAGCACGTGTCAGAGAAAGATGAGATATGTTCCCGTATTTTGCGATGTGGTTCCATAATATTCATATTCTTCTTGATACCGTTATGATTCTAGTGCATTGTTTTGCCAAAAGCATTTTCTCAAAATAAGGCATTCAAGGAATCGCAACAGAGAGATATTACCACATCCACTAAAACAGTTAGTAACTTTAAACGATTGAGACTAGAGACTGATACAGTTAGCACCTGATAAATATACTGCGGGGAACTATCATCATACAAACTTCCTTGACTCGTAATTAATTGAATTTAAATTCATGTAATCAATTGGATTACACTGAAGAGCTATTGAATTAGAGATACCTGTCTAGTAAAGTGTAGCACCGCCTTTCGCCCTTGATGACTGCGGCTATGCGTCTCAGCATGGACTCGACAAGACAACGGGAGCGTTGAGAAAGCCATACGGATCCACGAACCCTGAACAAGTTCCCACAGTTAACGAAGATTTGATGGATAAGGGACAGAGCCCCAAACATCGCTTCACGATGGCGTCCCAGATGTGCTCGATGGGATTGAGGTCAGGTGACCTAGCTGGACAAGGAAGTGAGGTCACGTCGATTGCAGATATTCATCCAATAATTCGGATACAATTCGGGTGCGATGGCACGGTGCATTGTCTTGTTGCAGGATGAGGTCTCCAGTGGGATGTTGAAGACCCACAAACGGGAGCACATGGTAGTCCAGGATATCCCGGTAACGTTGACTAGCAAGGGACGATGTCTTGTTGTGGTCCCATTTCAGTCCAAGTGAAGAGTCCCCAGACGAGAATGCCACCCGCACCAGCTTGAAGACCACACTGCTGACAGAAAGGATCCATCGTTTCAGGTGGATTGCGCCGTACTTGTGACCTGCCTTCCGCATGCACCAACGTAAAACTCAGGATTCCACAGTCCAGGAAACATTTTCCCTCATGTCTGGGGTTCAGTGGCGATGTTCCGCGCCCATGCCAATCTTTGCACCCACTCATGTAGGGTCAGCAGCGGTACCTTCGTGGGACGATGGTTTCTGTACCCTATAACGAGGAGATGGTTCTGGATATGGTGCTGGCTGCTTCAACGTCGATAAAGAGCTCCCCTTTCCAATGCACACTTCAACTTCGGTGAGCGGAAAGTGTCTGCGGAAACCATCTCTGGCGTAAATGTTCAATCAAACAGATCGAGACAAAAGCACGCATTTCTGCACTTCTTGGAGAGCTGTTCAGCGAGTAGCATGTGATGGGTTTTTCAGCGAGTAAGTAGCGTTTGCTATTCGCCTGTTCTGATGTTTTCCGATTAGCCAAGTTGTGATTCTCTACTCATCGGCAAAAGTTTCGCTAGCCTTCACAACCTTTTTATTTGTCCGTGCAAAAAATTGTATCGTGCGTTGTTCATCTTCCAGGGACTCCCCCATTTTTAAACACAGTAAACCAGCTGTAATATCTTTGCACGATTCAGACAGTCATCGTCGTAAACTTCTTTTAGTTCAGCACATTTTTGTGGCAGCTTTGCATGATTTACAGCAAACTTTTTCTGCAACATACCTTTCCTACATTAGCAAATTCTGGCTCGCGCCACTCACACAGTGTTACTTTAAAGGTGGTCACAGTAAGATATTGCGTCACCCGTCTCAAAGATTTTTCCTGCAATTACAGCAGAATCCACTGTGACTGACCGCTAAAGTTAGACTCACACAGTCTTGGTTTAACGTTGGTCACAGTAAAATATTGCGTCGCCAAACTCAAACGTTGATCCTGCAGTTGTGCACACTCCACTATCGCGACTTCTCAACATCATTTGTGTTTTATTTAAAGGACACAGTCCCGTAAAATATCAGTCTCTTTACCTAACGCACATACTGTCCATGATTGTGAAAAAACAAAATTTCATTTCGATTCGCCGCATGTTATAACACTACTTTCACTAATAAATGCTGCAAAAGAATTGAATAAATTCACTGTTGTTATTCAAAGAAAAAAAATTATCTCTTTACCAAGCACTGGGTATCTGTGCATCCTTATGATTCACCATTTCCCAATGCTGGAACCAAGTTATATATATAAAACTATCCCCGATATTTCAGAAATGGTATGAACAAAAGCTCAAATGATATGTTTAAGTGTTTCGAAAAAACAATCTGTTCGCGCTGTACTGGACTAATGTGCAGAATATACAGTTACTATTAACGTTCGTTGAGAGACAATGGACATGGCTTGCCTTTTTTGTCTGTGTGAGAATGCGTAATTTTCTCTCTCATAGTGCTATTTATTTCCATGGAGAAACAACTCAGTTTATCTTCTACATGAAACTGCAACGCATTTCAATAACAATTAGGAGAAGATGAAGATACGTATTATCTGTTACTGGTGCTAATTAAAACTGGACTTTTCATTCTTCAAAAAAAAAGCACGTTTCTCAAATTTAGTATTTCCAGTCCTCAAACATCATATCCCGGATTTTTTGACAAAGGTTTTTGCTTTTTAATGTCTTTGTTTTTTCAACATGTTTGGAATGTGTATCAGCCAAATAAACATATAAATTGAGCTAGTCTGAAAACGCATTCCAGATTTTCTTCGTAATTGTGTCACCTTGTCATCTTTACTTGTTTAAGCTTAACCTCATTGCTGTATACTTTTCTGGAAGAGTGGAAATTGGAAATACTGCGCATAGAATTGAAATGAAGATGAAAAAGCAATGTAGCGCTCTATTTAATCAGAAAATAAGAGAAATCATCTTGGGATATTGGCTTTCTTCTTTACGAGATCCCACAATTTTATCCGATATCAAAAGCAAAATTTTTTCTTTAAAGCTAAAAGAAACCAACGTTTTCCTAATGATGACTAGTGACATCAAAGATTGAGATATACAGGAAGAAATGCTGTTGTATATATTAGTCTATAAAGACATCACAAAGCAAAGATATTTCCGACAGCGTTTTCTTAACTTGATTTAAATCCTTCGAAAATTAGTTCTATACTATAACGTTAAAGAAGAGAAGAACACAAAAGGTTAACTCCGCATTACTGTTAGAGGCAAGCCTACATCAGAAAAACTGACTTTTTTTAAGCACGTGTTATGAAAAAAGCATTGCAAAAGTTAATTCTAACCTATTTCCACACAACGAGCATTTGTTATTTGAGTGGCTTGATGATCAACACATTCTTTAGGAAGTTCTAATTGTATTAACGTTGCACAAAGAAAGCTTTCACATTGATATGTGATATCGTATTAATAGGACATATTCTTCAAAAATTACATAAATTTCAGTGTAAACATCTTTTGCAAGACATCATATATGTTTTTACGTTTTATGCAATATTTTTCCATTTCAAACTGCTTATCATTTCACTGGTAAGACTTTATAATGTTTTTGCAGTTGGTTGTAGATAATTCGTGTTTCATGCTGTCATATTCCTTCCATTATTCCATTTAGACGATTACAAAGCTGATTGCATTTTTATTTAATATCAACCAAAATTCTTTCTACGAAACATTGAAGTACTCTGGCTAAACAAAAATGATTTTCTCGTGAAACGAAAAAGAACAATTTGTTCCATTTAATGATAAACCAGATACTAAATTCTCTGTGCTTTTTAACCTCTTTTCCCTATGGTGAAACAGCCTTTAAGAAGTTTCTCGTGTTGTGTATTCTGTATTGGAAGATATCTTCATCGCGCAATTTTCATCTACTATATTGGAAGAATTTATGTAGTTTCTTCAGAAGTTGTGGAGAAGCTTTAAACAAAGTACGAAGAATAGGGTTGCATGGTTTGCCTTCGCTTTTATAACTGCGATAGAAAAGGAAAAAAAAAACGTAAGTTGCAAAGTTATTTCTACTCTCCTTATTGGAATGTGCAAATTAAGTTTCAACTAAAGGTTTCTGTTGTTTGAAATATAAAACGAGTGAAAATTGCTGTTGTGCCTTTTCAATTAAAACTACGAAAGTGCGTGATCCCTAAAATGTATTTATCTATAACTATGTTTTCATATCAGAATAAAATTGGAAATCGCTTAAAAATTGTGGTAGGAAGAATTGGATTGAAAAACAGTGGAACTTTAAAATCGTAAAATAAACACAAGAGCAAAAGAAATTATACATACATTTGAAACATTTATTTTTAATACTAATCCCTTCCTTATTATTTTCGTCACAGAAGCCTAACGGTTTGCTAATATTGCATCTAAATTAAATTTGTCAACGATTTCGTTAAGTTTAATCGTCAGTTAAGCAGATGACAGTTTCTGTCAGTTTCAAAAGCAAGAGAGTCTGCCTTCATATACAAACATTTCATATCTTACAAAAAGATACAATATCTTTATGACATAAAGAAATGTTAGAATTTATTTTTCTAAATCATTTGATATCGTCAGTACCATTTAAAATGCAATTGGGTGATACTGACGTGTCAGCTAAAACAGGGAATTTTGAGAAAAGTAGAAAATGTTTAACGGAATATCAACATCTTTTTTCCATGCTTTGAAAATATACTTTTCATAGAACACCGAGACTAACAGAGAACGAAACACGTTTCATGTTAATGCTCCCTGTGTGGGAAAGAGGTCATGTTAAGGGATTGGAATTGAACATGCTAAACCCTTACATGACGAATTGCATTTATTTCCAAATAGCTTTTGTCACGATGTTTGGAAGCTGAGGTGCACTTCTAAATAAGGCCACTTTGGATCAGAATGTCGTATATATCGTAAATAAAGTAGTAAAAAGAAATGTGTCTATTAAGTGAATGGCTTTAAACTTTAAAAAAGAAAAAAATATAATTTGAAAATTTAAAAGCAAATATGTAAGAAATGTTATGTATAAATTCCTCCATCCTTCGATTTGACCGGGCATCACTTTATCATTAAAATACATGACAAAAAATTTAGATTTTCAAATAACACTTCAAAATATAATTTATTCACTAATATTAGATTGCACCTCTAGTAATCTAATTCGTATTCTCATCATCGATTGGATTCACCAGTGTTTATATAAAAAATACAGAAAAATAAACTACCCTCCTCTCGGAAAAAGAACACTCAAAGTCCCTGTAAGTAAGTAACAAAAAATATGTGTATTTGAATCGTGAGAAATATTTAAGCTAGCGGAAACGCTCTCTGCTCCAATATATATATATATATTTGAAGATGAGCCCAGTTGGTATTGAGGTTGAATCCTCAGGCTCGAATAATCAGATGTTGCCAAGCTAACAATTTTGACTTTACATATTTTCCAGGGAAGAGGAAAACAATACAAACAAAACGGAAAAGCCACTGTAGTCTTAACTTCCCCAGCCATCATTAATCACTGCAGAAGTCCACTAGCACCAAAAAACAGGGCTATTTTACAATACTAAATTCTTCTTCACAATTCAATACTGTTTCAATGAGCTTCCTAGAATCGGATGTATTTTCGACGGAGAGGGGCGAAACGCATCTAAAATATGGAGCAAAAGAACACCCAAATTTGTTAAATGTTATTGTGTAGAAGTGATATCATACAATAACATTGAACACTTGTGGAGTGGATAGGAATGCGTATGCGATAACTTTGAGCTTCTGATAAGGACAACGGATATATGTGTAACATTCATACCATATTGCTATGACTGAGAAATGAACCTCATCAGGCTAAAAACCCGCATTAAATATGAAAGAACTGCCGAAGCAATGAGTCAGACTAACCCTTACACACGAAGAGCATCATAAGTGCAGGTTGTAGCCGTATTCCCTAACATTATTTTACTTAAGTTCCATTTAAATTATATTGTTACCTAGACTACCTCCAGTTTCTGTATAAGCACTTTCCGGAGCTTCATTAGCGTGAAACTGGGAATCAGACAATTGACAATTAGATTCATTGAAGCTAGAAAATTTACTGTTAATTGTTTCTATTCTAAAAAGAATTTAAAATAAATAAAAATCCTCTTTCAAATAACTTTTATCAGCATCAAAATATTTTTATCTGTCAGACAAAAACATGCGGTAAAGACTAATTCAGGCTCTTAAAAATTCTAAGAAAAACAATCATTTGGTGAAAAATTCATCGAAGCGATAAAGTTATTTCACAAAAACTATAAGCAAATGTTCCCATTCTAGAGTGAGACAGGTTTCGTCTTTATCTACTTCCTTTTAAATCCTTGATTTCGAAACTTTCTTTGAAAAATGTATATTGCAAACAACATAAACGTGCTTACGTACGTTGCAAAGCTACTGGGTGCAGAAAGCGAAATGTATCACCACTTGGCAGTGGTGTTTGTAGCCCTCGTCGAATACCCCCTGACAGAAGCATCTTACGGAGTTATGCGAGCATACTAAGCAAAGAAACATCGATAGTGGGCTATGACTGTTAATGCCCCGACGACTACATTAGCTATTGGTATATTTAGCTGGTGAAGCGGCAGTAGACCTGTCTATGGCTGTGGAGTACAGGACCATTACCCTTGAGAATAGCAACTTACGAAAGCGCAGGTCTGACGTTGTTGTGAGAACAGTCCTAATGGCTGGCTATGGCTGTTGGTATGTATTGTGAATAACATGTTTCCAGCACGTTCTAAAGTTGTAAAGGGAAGTTCAGTAGAAAAATTTTGTTAACAAAGAAGTTCAGGGAGAACGAGTATTTGGCCAAATAAAGGCATACTGCTAATTTTCAGTGATTCCAAACGTTCCTCCTGGTTGCTCGGTTCCCGGCATTCCTGGGGAAAATATGCATATTAGGCAGATATTTTCGAGTTTTGCTGTCACATATTTCGGTGTATTACACACCTTCCAGCAGACTGTTTATGTGACGTAGGGATCAAGTATTTTTTTACATTTTGTTCTATGTATATATTTTTCTTTTAGGTGGAAAATACTGCAAAATTTATGTTAAGACATGATCACGGAACCCAGCACATACATGTATGTGGTTATATATGTTTCACTTAACACAAAAGTAATTCCAAATATACAGAAAAATCAATGAATAAGGAAAATGTGCCATGATACTAGATCAGCAAGTAGAAAATAAATCTTGAATTTGACAAAGAATATGATTCTCCAGCATTCGATTATTTCGTTGGGAAATTTACACTAACTTGAGGCCTAAAGGAGTGCTATGCTCCGGCAGGACACACTGTATATATATCTGCGCAAGTGTGAAAAAGTAGATTCGCAAAAAGTTTCCCTTCCTTTGGTGTTAATGCGTTCGCCATTTACGAATTTAACCCACGTTACACAACCCTCCGCGATATAATAAAAAAATGCATACCAAAATTCGATGTAATGCTACGAAAATATGTAAGCAGATCCCGTTGACTGCATTTTGTTAATTTGCAGTTTCCAACGCTGATTGCAAAAAATGCATGTAATGGTTAGATTAGTACCATAACTCTCCGCAGAGAGTTGCACAGCGTATGCTATCATGTTACAGCAACGGCAGACAAGTCACAGATCACTGTCGTGAATGAGAGCGCCATTTCGTGTGGTGTGTCTCCCGTCGTTCCTGAACTGTGGGCGACTGGAAAGCTGTTTGTTGGTGTAATGAGTCACACTTTTCAGTCTTCCAAACTGACGGGCTTGTTTGGATTTTGCCGTAACTGGCGGGTGAATTTTTCCTCAAATTGTGTTTTTCCGACTGTTGATTACAATGATGTGGAAAGTTACCGTGGTAGAGGAATCATTTTCGGAATTGAGTTTGGCTCGTTATTTATTATACCACAGGTCATGAATTCTGAAGTGTACGTCGCCGTTCCGGATAATTATGCCCTACCAAAAGTGCGACAGTATTAAGGAAATGACCGTTGTCCATTCCAAGACGGTTCCCTTTTATACCCTGCTACATCGCACGGCTTGTGCAGTACTTTTTTCTTAAAAATGAGATGAAATTGTTAGACTGGCCTGCTCAGCATCCTAATTTCTTTAGTGCCATAGAACGCCTCCTGGATGAACTTTAGCGACGGATACGGAATTGAATAAATCGAATGTCTTCGCTGCTTTGGAGCTCAGCGGCAATCAATTTCTGTCGAGGCCTAAAGAAAATTGGTTGCATGTTTGCGGAGTTTCAAAACGCATACAAGATATATGAGACATTCCTTTATTTACTTCTCTGATTATAATGATCTAGAGGTTATTTCTAGTTCAATCTGAAGTATAGGACTAAGCATTTGCAAGCCATGCATGACACCGCGAATGCTTGTAGGCTGTTAAGATGCGGGGAAAATTATTTAGTTAATGCAAAGAAAAAATGAATTATAATATATCTAAGATATCATCAAAGAAACTGAATTCAAATAATCGTTAGTGTAATTAAACACAAATTGAATAACCCTAAGAGAGTGCAGTAACTTACACAGAATTTTTAATAAAAATGAATATTATTTATTATATGATGATTCCTATAAGAAAAACACTTTCAAACGTTCCGTTTTTTTTGGCGTCTTGCTAAAGCTTCTGGCGCAGAACTGTGAAAAGGATATATCCCGCTGCGCTCCTTAAATTGCGTCGATCCATTGATCTCGGTTATCGTTGGGATACAACTCGTGATTTTTAGTTGAGCTCTGGTCGTCGGATAAGAGACTACGTTTGTGACTGTTACGTGATGCAAAAGCAGGGTCAGTAAAACCAACATCATACGGTTTGTTGAACTTGAAAAAAAATGTTTAAGATGCAGAATATGTAGAGAAAGCATCTGTTCTATGTTATTCCTTTGGGGACTGCAGTTCTACGGAGATCTTCAGATACATCCTGTTTCCACTAAGCTATATCGGATATTTTTTACCTCGGGATCTACTCTTCTCTGATTGATGATATTTCCAAAGATCCCAAAAGATTTCTAAGGCCTTAGGTCTGCAGCGGAATTCCAATAATATGAGAGCTTATATTTAGGTTGTACAAGTTTTTTCAGTTAGCTCAGTTCCATTTGTGATACATTGAAGGATGTTTTTGTGCAAGGACGTAAGGACAGTTAATCCAGCATGTAGAAAAGGTTAATCTTGTACTTCGAGGATATATACTTTTGCAAAAAAACAGTACAAATTTCAAGAGCGATATGCCATTATGTCTTAAAAAAGAAAAGTGTGTAATCAATGCACACTTCCAGTTCTTATTATGGAGCAGAGACAGAGGTATTAACTAAAAAAGCATACAAAGGCTGCATGCAACTGAAACAAGCATGGAGAGATGGATGCTTGGTGTTACCAGGAACAATAGGAAGCAGAACTCACGGATAAGAATCATAACGAGCGTGGAAGACATAATGAGCACAGAAAAATCCCTGAAATGGCATTGGAGCTGCGCATGCAACTTGAAAGAACGGACCACCGAATAGTTAACAACGAAATTTAGAATGGGTTCAAAGGGACATAAAAAGATCCAGAAGAAGACAAGATGGGATATCGATGGATGGAATTCGAAAGCTTTGACGAAGTACCTTGAATATGACTGGATAATTCAGGCAGATAGTTGTTGAAATAAACTTGGGATGTCTTTTATCCAGTAGTGGATTGATAATGATAGTTAACAAATAGATGACGATGATACATCCGATTATTAGAGTTTCATGTAAATCCGTTCTGAGTGTCACTTCTGTTTGCTTACATGACACATAGGACCCTAACCACAAAGTTGCGAATGAACTCGAGGTGGTGCTACATTTCATATCGATTTTGCTTTGAATTGGAACAATTTCTACGCTAATAAATAGCTCATTTTGACAACGTAAATTGGAATTGAACAAAGAAAAAAAAACCCTGAATTATAAACAATATAAGAAGTGATGTTTTTTTTTATTTTCGTTTCATGCGAACCTGCTTTGCCATTTTCCCTGGTTTGATACGAATCATTTATTAAGGCCACACATCTCAAGATTTGAGTCCAGAAACTTAAATGTAAATTTTAAATACTTTATTTTCAGTAAAAAAATAATCTGATCCGTTTTCATTTTTATATATTTTATATTTGCAGCGGCGTCTCAAATCACAGTAAAATCCCTTATCATGATGTCTTGTAAGACACAATGGTAAGGGATTTTACGAACTTAATAGTACTGCGAAAATTTGTATTTAGGAGGAAAACCTCCGAAAGGAAGGAAAGTAGTCGAAGAAATGAAATGTTTCAACATGCTTTTTTTAAAAGATTATTTTTGTTACATATTACTGAAAGCCTGTTAATTAAAAGGTTAAAAATTTCATCATGAAATTTTAAAAAAGTAGGAGACAGAATTTCTAGAACTTTAAAGGTATGAATAATGCATTTTTTTAAATTTTTCACAGAAAAAATTAATCCCTAAATTATCTGTTGACGTTAAGACATTTTGAACGCTTTAGGACAAAAATAATTATACAATTTTGTGCAGCTAATGTAAATCTTACATGGCCTGCCATTATTAATTCAAACTATGTGTTGGAATTGGTAGAAATAATTATTTTCATATATTGACTTTGAATTTATTCTTATGATGAATAATATATGCAATTGTTTTGTAATAAATCTTTGAAAGAACTATAAGGAAGAGTTCGTGATATCATTATTTAGTGGTTATTATTGAAAAACATTGGAATAATATTTCTTGCAGTAACTACCACCAAAATACATAAATTTATCTTGTGCTACTTTTAACATTTTTTTTATTTCGGAACGGTATTTTAAGAGATCAAATATTTTAATTGAACTTTCGTTCAATGAGTTCCAGTGAAAACGACATATCTGATCTAACAGTAGTAGGATTCAATTATCATGTGTATACCAGAAGACAACAGTCATTGTCCAATCAACGAACAAACTGGAAACAAGTTTATACAGGTGCCGACAAACGACAGATGAGGAGGAATTAAACGTTTTACAATAAGCTTTCACTCCATATATATAATTTTAGTAATGGAAGAGCAAAAGAGTAAACATCTGTTTTTGCTGGAAGCTTGGTAATCCAGCAGCAGAAACTTACAGAATATTAAACGAAGCGCATGATGACAGAGCTATCGAATGGTACGCACTGGTTTGTGAAGGTCCAAGCCTTTGATGATGATCCGAGATCTGGAGACTCAAGATGAGATATGCTTAAAAAAATCGAAGAGCTACGGAATCAGTTAAAGAAAAGATATACAGATCACGGTGAAAATTTTCAGCGGTGAGTCGGTAGACGTCAAATCCACCGAAAATAAGTATGTTTTCCCTCCGTTAACGCGAAACATTTTCCTTGCTGAATAAAAAAAAACTTGAAGCTAAACTTAGGCTACTCCATAACATGATAAGCATTTTACCCTTGGCGGCATCAAGTATCTCGTATCTGACGACGTGCACTAGATGGCTTTTGTCTATGGATGAAACCTATGTATGTTATTGAGTTCTACGTATTTTTATAAATAATCATTAGTACATATAGTTTGTGATTTTTGCAGCCGTGGTGTTGAGATAGAATGAAAATACCAAAGTTTACCAAAACAAAAGGTTCAACTCCCATAGAGTTTCCGGAATGACAAGAAGTACAAAAAAAAAACTGCTGAGTATGTCTTCATACGTTTCTGAGTTTTCCACCATGCAGGAAAGCGACATTCGTTGTCTCATTGTGCGTGACATACGCTCCCCAGACCATCACAGATCCCCTCCTTTCGGGCTGCTGAAGAAGGTGCGTGGCTCGCGTCGTAAATCATGCCAATAACCCTTCCAACCGTCAGGGCTGTTAAGGTTGAAATTTTTCTCATCGGAGATGATGGTTCTGTGCGAATCCATCTCAATCAGTTGGTGCAGTGCTATGTGTTATTTTCCGATAACAAAATCTAGCTTCCTGATAATAATACAAACACTATAATACAAACACTCGGCGTGGATCAGGAACACCACACATATATTATCGCTCTTTCCCCGTTAAGCAGTTAGTCTCGTTAATAATGTAAAATGCAGCAACTAAACTATTAACTAGTACGCGAATGCATAATTAATTCAAACACGCGACGTGGATCAGGAACCCCAAACAGAAATCATGGTTTATTCCACATTAAAAAGTGAGTCTCGTTAATAATGTCGAAAGCAACCAACTGAACAAATAACTAGAAGTGGAATGGATAATTAATACAAACACTCGACGTGGATCAGGAACACCAAACAGAAATCATCACTCTTTCCACGTTAATACCTGAGTCTCGTTAATAATATGAAATGCAGCAACAAAACTAATAACTAGAAGGCGAATAGATAAATAACACAAACACTCGACGTGGATTAGGAACAACAAAAAGAAATCATCACTCTTTCCACGTTAATAACTGAGTCTTGTTAATAATATGAAATGCAGCAACAAAACTAATAACTAGGAGGCGAATGGATAATTAATACAAACACTCGACGTGGATGAGGAACACCACACAGATATCATCACTCTTTCCACGTTAATAAGTGAGTCTCGTTAATACTATGAGATGCAGCAACAAAACTAATAACTAGGAGGCGAATGGATAATTAATTCAAACACTCCACGTAAATTGAGAACCCCAAACAAAAGTCATCGTTTATTCCACCTTAATAAGTAAGTTTTGTTAATAATATCACAAGCAGTAGCTGAACAAAAAATTAGGTAGCGAATGGATAATTAATACAAACACTCGACGTGGATCAGGAACACCAAACAGAAATCATCGCTCTTTCCCACGTTAATAAGTGAGTCTCGTTAATAATATCGAACGGATCAACTGAACAAATAACTAGGAGGCGAATGGATAAATAATACAAACACTTAACGTGGATCAGAGACACCACACATATATTATCGCTCTTTCCACGATAATAAGTGAGTCATATTGTAGCCATGAGATGCAACGACTAAACTAATAACTAGGATGCGAATGGATAATTAATACAAACACTCGACGTAGATCAGGAACACCAAACAGAAACCATCACTCTTGCTCACAGTTAATAACTCAGTCTCGTTGTAATCTGGAAAGAAGCGCTGAACAAATAGTGTAATAGGCTAAAGGATTAAATAATAAAACCACTCGACGTGGTTCAGGAACACCTCACAGAAATATTCGCTATTTCCAGGTTAATAAGTGAGACTCATTATTCATGATGTAATTCATGTAACAAAACTAATATCTTCGGAGGTGAATAGATAATTATTACAAACACTCGACGTGGATCAGGAACAACAAAATGAAATCATCACTCTTTCCACGTTAATAAGTGAGTCTCGTTAATAATATGAAATACCGTAACTAAACTAATAACTAGGAGGCGAATGGATAATTATTACAAACACTCGACGTGGATCAGGAACAACAAAATGAAATCATCACTCTTTCCACGTTAATAAGTGAGTCTCGTTAATGATATGAAATTCAGCAACTAAACTAATAACTAGGAGGCGAATAGATAATTATTACAAACACTCGACGTGGAACAGGAACAATAAAATGAAATCATCACTCTTTCCACGTTAATAAAATGAGTCTCGTTAATAATACTTGAAATAAAAGCGCTCAAACTAATATTCAGGAGGCGAATGGATAATTATTACAAACACTCGACGTGGATCAGGAACCGTAAAATGAAATCATCACTCTTTCCACATTAATAACTGGGTCTCGTTAATAATATGGAAATGCAACAACTAAACTAATAACTAGGAGGCGAATGGATAATTAATTACAAACACTCGACGTGGAACAGGAACAACAAAATGAAATCATCACTCTTTCCACGTTAATAAACTGAGTCTCGTTAATAAATATGAAATGCAGCAACAAAACTAATAACTAGGAGGTGAATGTATAATTAATACAAACCCTCCGACGTGGATCAGGAACACCAAACATCAATTTCTTTTTCAGGATGACTTGTGGTGAGTGCATAAGCTTGAATAATCTAGGCCTGGTAACTTCTTGAGAGTTGGATAACGAGTCGTGCAGCTCTGTCAGAGGAACTTTCAACTTCCACCATTTTATCCTTCAGTTTCTTGTTTATTATAAATTTAACACCACTAGTTCTGCCAGTATATATCCCACGATAGTAGAAGACATGTCCACTTTTCAGTTCAATGAGATCTTCTCCTTTTTCCTTACCTCACTTAGCCCGACGATATCCCACTTGATACTTTGTAGTTCCTCTTCCAATTCAAGAAACCTTGAATCAGAAGATAGGGAGCGTCCATTATACGTAGCCACGGTCAGCATCAGATGGCAACCTAGTCCGATCCTCCGGGGATTTTTTAGCACCCTCTGCTTTCATGTCTCCCTAGCTGCTGCCTTGTAAGGCTGTTCTAGCTGCCGGAGACTGAGGGCCAAGATTTAAGTTGTAGAGTTATTTTGGAGAGGTTTTGGCCATAACTCACCACGCTGGCCAAGCTGGTTGGTGAGTGTGAGATAGCATTTTCACTCTCAGCTCTAGATGGTATAGTTATACCGATATTTGCGGTCGTCGCAGCCCCTTTGGTGAGATTGGGATGCACCAGGAGAATGCGGGTTGACATTTGTCACTGAGAAGGCTCCTGATGTTACGCATCGCTTGACCTTTAATAATAAATACATAAAGTGAGAGAAGTGCTTGAAGTTATTAGCAACTAACAAGAAGCTGCTCTTAAGTACTTAGCAACACTATATTCTTTGACAACCTGAGCTGATAAATGCAATAAATGCCACCTGAGCTGACTCGTACATTAGGCAAAGTATGCTTTTATAGAAATTTGTTTCGATTTTTACAGAAAAAGTAATTATTTTCTCTTTAGTAATTTAAGAAAGGAATTTCTTCGCAAAATCTTCATGTGAAAGCAGCTTGGTGTACCCTCGGTGCAGCTTTGCCCGATAGAGGAGTTATCGCTGACGTTCTGTCATCTGGTGGCTGCTGTAAAAGGTAAAATAACTGATGCTTTATATGAATCACATTTCGTTCAAGCTTTGGCTGGCCTTTAAGGCGGAAATCGATTGATATTGCTCCCTATACTTCCAATGAAACAAATTCTGCACCTATTTACTCATCGGCCGTGATACTGATCATGCGTTCTTTCAGAATACGGTCATTTTCACGGGAAGGATGCTTCAAAGAACATAACGCGTATGCCTGGGGGTGGAGAGGCACATGCTCTACGACTACGTGCCGCGCAGAACCGTTTTGCTGTTAATGCTTGCGCCAACAATGTCGGGAACGACCGTTGTGCCCATACCCTCGTATCATCTCGTCTGGACGGAAGAAGTTGACGGATATTTCTAGAAGACGTCTTGCCAGAGCTATTGAAAGAACAACAGGTCCCTCAGCCACTTTCTTGCCATGCGTGTGATTCCCGTAAAGTTGGGGCCCTGCCCATTTCAGTAATGACGTTCGTTGTATCACTTAAACATGGCGTTTGGACATCAGTGGATCGGGCGTGATGGTCACGTTCGTTACAGCCTGCAGGATTGCCGGACTTAACATGCCTTGACTATTTCTTCTGGTGTTACCCCAAAGGACAGGTGTATGACACCTCTGTTGAAAGGGATGGGGACCTTGTAGCACGCATATCTGTAGCTGCTTCGGAAGTCCAAGACACTCCCAGAATTTTCCCTAAATGTGCATGATTAAATGTGACGACGATGTCAAGCGTTTGTTAAAGCTCATGGTCGCAACTTTGAACAGGTTCTGTAACCGCAATGCTTTTCGCAAATGTCTTGTCCAGTAAGAGACCTAGAAGTTGCAAAAATTGCCGGATATTGCAGCATTATATAATTATCCATCTGCTACAGTTAATTCCATAATGCGCCGTGTCTTTAATGCATCATACTCAGCATTACCAAAAGAACGATACCAAGCACACTTCATATCATTGGCAAGCTTCGATACATCCCTGCTGTCACAAATATCCTAAAAATCCCATGTCGTCCACTTAATTTTGATTTTGGCATAAAAACGTGCAACATTCTCGCCCATATTAAAAATGACAGGGATCGGATTCTCCCATGATTCCAAATTCGGTGTATACGCAATCCCACTGAAAAGCTATGAATAATGACGTAACTGACAAGATGTTACATGAAGTTCGACCCGTCGCAATATTAATTTACGTGTCTCTGAACAAAGATACTGGCGTGTTAAAACATGATCCACCTCCACCGCCCTTTCAAGCCTATGCCTGAAGGGTCAACACCAACCTATCTGGGACGATGTTACTATATTACATCTATCATCTATCCTCCTGATAGAAAGCCTATTGATACATAAACATAGGGCTGAATGCTGTAACGACGATACCCCTATCATTATACCGTTGCCATGGAAACTACTCTGTAACTATTACAACGAAAGAGACAATACCGGCTGCTCTAATGAAACGACATGATTATGTAGTGAGCATCCGCATGCCATAACATACTATTTCGTCAGTGTGCATACTACATAATATATACCCTCCCAGGGCATAGTGCAACCACACCATCTGATGACAGGTCCACAGAGGACTTGAAAGTGCTCATGTATATATCATTTTAACCGTAATTTTTTAAATCGTGTAAAAAAGACAGCAAAACTGTGTTCTTAATATCCTTCAGCACGATAAATCTACTTCCTATAAAGATTTATCGATTGATGGCGAAAAGCTGGAAATAACAGACACGTACCTTTATCTTGGACAGCAGATATCAAGTGAGGGTCACATTGGTGAAGAAATTAATCATCTTACAAAACTTGCCTGGAGACCTTTTGGAAGAAAGAGCATAATTTTCAAAGAGCAATATGCCATTGTGTCTTAAAAGAAAAGTGTGTGATCAATGCATACTTCCAGTGCCTACGTATGGTGCAGAGACCTTGTGAACCTTAACTAAAACAGACATACAAAGGCTGCAGGAAACTCAAAGTAGCATGGAGAGGTGCGTGCTTGGTGTAACCAGGGGAGATAAGAAAGAGGAACTCGTGGATACGAAAAATGACAAGAGTGGAGAAGGTATGTATGATCAGAGTTAAATCCCCGAAATGGCAATGGGCTGGACATAGTGCAGAAGAACAGACCATCGTTGGACAACCGAAATTTTAGGTTGGATTCCAAGTGACAGGAAAAGACCCAGAAGAAGAGCACATGGAAGATGGGAGGATGAAATTCGAAAGTATGCGGGAGTGACATGGAGGAGACTGGCGCAAGACAGACCGTTGTGGAGGAAACTTGGGGGAGACCTTCGTCCAGCAGTGGATTGATAATGGTTGACAATGAGCATGATGATGATCATCATCATCATCATCATCGACCATATATATATATATATATATATATATATATATATATAGGGATGTAAGGTCGGGTGATGCGTAACATCACAGCCCCTCCTTGACAAATGTCAACCCCGCCTTCTCGTGGTGCATCCTGTTCCCACTAAAGGGGCTCTGACGACCGCCCATAGCGGTATAGCTATACCATCAGGATTAGAGGAAATTCTATCCCACACTCACCAACCAGCAGCCAGCGTGACGAGTTATAGCCAAACTTCGCTCCAAAATGATTATACAACTTAAACCTTGGCCCTCAGTCTCCGGCAGCTGGAGTGTACCTGGCCAAGGCAGCGGCCAGTGCGACATGAAGGCGGAGGGTGCTGAGAATCCCCGGAGGACCGGACTAGGCTGCCATCTGATGCTGACCTTGGCTACTTACAATGGACGCTCCCTATCTTCTGAATCAAGGCTTCTTGAATTGGAAGAGGAACTACAAAGGATCAAGTAGGACATCGTGGGGCTAAGTGAGGTAAGGAGAAAAGGAGAAGATCTCATCGAACTGAAAAAGTGGACATCTCTTCTTCTATCGTGGGACAGATACTGGCAGAACTAGTGGTGTTAGATTTATAATAAACAAGAAACCTGAGAAGGATATAAAGGTGTAGAAGTTGAGAGTTCCATCTGACAAAGCTACCTGACACATTATCCAACTCTCTCAAAGATACCAGGCTCGAGATTATTCAGGCTTATGCTCACCACCACAAGTCATCCTGAAGAAGAACGGGGGGAATTTTTATGAGGGAACTAGTCATCTAAATAATAAAGTTAGAAAAAGCACTTGAAAATAATTATGGGAGATTTCAATGCAAAAATGGGGCAACAGCAACAGAATGAAACTTCAGTAGGTAAATTCGGTCATGGCAACAGAAACCAGCGTGGAAATACTCTCGTTGAGTTTGCAGAGGCAAGAAGGGTTTTCATCCCTTGAACTCCTTCTTCAAGAAAAAAGCCACACAGGAAATGGACATGGAGACATCCAAATGGGACGACAAGTGAAATTGATTTTATTTTTATGTGTAACAAAAAATTCGTCATAGAAGACTGCAGTGTGCTAAACAAGTTGTACACAGGTAGTGATATGAATTGGTGAGATGTAAGATGCACCTCAACACTAAACTTGAACGTGGCAAGCTCCATAAGACAAACAAAATCTATTGACATAACCAACCTTAAAAAACACCATAATACCTTCAAGTTAGAATTGAAGAACAGGTTCTCTGCTTTAGAAGGACTAACATCGGAAGAAGTGGACATCATGAAGTTAACAGAAAAGTAACCAAAGCTCTTATGGAAACAGCAACAAAATTAGCTGGGTCTAAGAACAAGTTGCATGTGAACAAATTATCAGGAAAAACCAAAATGTTGATGCAAAAAAGAAGAGACTGATGAGGACAACTAAAGAAGATGTGACTTCCAAAGTGGAATATATAAAGCTATGCAAGACCTCAGTAAGAAAAAGTATCACTGAAGACGTAAAGGAAATTCAACTGTGAACTAGAGGGGGAAGCAGTTTCGAAAACAACCAAAGCTTCTAAAGATGGCAAAGGGACATCTCAGTATGGGAAGAAAACAGATTATGGCACTGAGAAAAGAAGATGGTTCTGTAACAAGAAATAGAGCAGGAATTTTGACAAGAGTGAAAGATTTCTACTCCAAATTATATAAGAAAGGGATGATATATGCACTCCAGACATCATGAAAGATACCAGTACCAGAGTTCCTTCCAGTCCTTCCAGCAGAAGTTGCACATGCAATCAAGAACATGAAGCGAGGAAAAGCTCCAGGGAGAAGATGGAATTACTGTAGACATCATACAAGAAGCAAGTGGAGAAATCCGAAACAGTACTCGCCCAAATTTTCACTCATGATGCCTTAATGAAGGAAGGATTCCTGAGGATTGGAACACCGCTACAATGATCCTGCTACATAAGAAAGGTGACATTGAGGATTCTCAGAACCCTACGGACCTATCAGCCTCCTATCGGTGGTTTATAAGTCTTCACTAAAGTTCTTTCACACCGCTTGAAGGTAACACTGGACATGGCTCAACCGAGAGAACAAGCTGGATTCAGGAGTGGCTACGGCACAATAGATCATATCCACGTGCTGAGAGAGACGAATTGAAAGAGCGAGGGAATATGAACTTCCATTGTGCATGGCTTTTATCGATTATGAAAAAGCCTTTGATTCGGTGAAACCATCAGCAGTTACAATGGCTCTGAAAACCTGCGGTATTGAAGATGCATACATTAATATTATTAATAACATCTATGAAAATGCAAGTGCAAAGATTCGGCTGTTTGAAAATACAACACACGTAAAAATTGAAAAGGGAGTGAGACAAGGTGACACCATATC
The DNA here is from genome assembly GCA_039090855.1 of Macrothele yani. NCBI lineage: Eukaryota > Metazoa > Arthropoda > Arachnida > Araneae > Macrothelidae > Macrothele > Macrothele yani. The sequence continues at coordinate 31,236,431 of CM077033.1, forward strand.
TCCGAAGCTCTTTAATGCCACATTGGAGGGGTGTTTTTCAGTCCCCCGAGCTGGGAAAACAAGGGGATAAAGATTAATGGAGATTATCTAACCCACCTTCGTTTTGCTGATGACGTAGTCATTTGTTGCAACTACCCCATCAGAGCTGCAGAGTATGATCCAGGAACTTGCTTGACAAGAGTAAAGAAGTGGGATTAAAAATGAACTTTCAAGAAGACAAAAGTGATGTTCAATGCTTTTACAAGAAATGAAGATTTATCGATTGATGGAGAAAAAGCTGGAAATAACAGACACGTACCTTTATCTTGGACAGCAGTGATATCAAGTCAGGGTCACATTGGTGAAGAAATTAAATCGGCGTACAAAACTTGCCTACTGAGACCTTTTGGAAGAAAGAGCATAATTTTCAAGAGAGCAATATGCCATTGTGTCTTAAAAGAAAAGTGTTTGATCAATGCATACTTCCAGTGCTTACGTATGGTGCAGAGACGTGAACCTTAACTAAAACAGACATACAAAGGCTGCAGGACAACTCAAAGCAAAGCATGGAGAGGTGCATGCTTGGTGTAACCTTAGGAGAGATAAGAAGAGGAACTCGTGGATCCGAAAAATGACAAGAGTGGAAGACATCATGATCAGGAGTTAAATCCCCTGAAATGGCAAGTGTGGGGCAGGACATAGTGCAGCAAGGAAACAGACCATCCGATGGACAGCCGAAATTTTAGATTGGATTCCAAGTGACAGGAAAAGACCCAGAAGAAGAGCACATGGAAGATGGGAGGATGAAATTCCCGAAAGTATTCGGGAGTGACATGGAGGAGACTGGCAAAGTGCAAGACAGACAGTTGTGGAGGAAACTTGGGGTAGACCTTCGTCCAGCAGTGGATTGATAATGGTTGACAATGAGGATGATGATGATAAGTACATATATATATATATATATATATATATATATATATATATATATATATATATATATATATATATATATATATATATATATATATATATATATATATATATATATATATATATATATATATATATATATATATATATATATATATATATATATATATATATATATATATATATATATATATATATATATATATATATATATATATATATATATATATATATATATATATATATATATATATATATATATATATATATATATATATATATATATATATATATATATATATATATATATATATATATATATATATATAATATTAACATACAAGCAATCTGTTTTCATAAACATGGCAGTTTAGTTATCAAGAACTCATTAAAACAAACGAATAGGGCCAAAATCCTCCTGCTTTTTGGCCCTAGCCTTCCGGTTAGTTTATGAGGGTAGTATTGCTGTATAGTTAATATTCTTTTTCATACACTAATAAAATCCTTTATACTTTTGCTGCATCTGCGCAGTTTTGTTGTGTGTTTATATTATATTACATGGTGAAATTTAACTTTCCAAAGATATATATGTATGTATATATTATTCCATATATATTTGTATATTTATATGCAATCCATTTTAAATGTAAGAAAGTCCTGGAATTCCCTCATTTCAACTTTATTTTTTAAAACAGGGTCAACATACCCTTGGCTTCATCTTCCGAAAATTAATTACTTGCAAAATAATGTGCAATAATACTCTGTCCCTTGTTAAATTTTAATTACAGGCCAGCGAATAATAGAATAGCTGACAAATTTTATAGACAACCATGGAAAATGTATGTTTGAAGTAATGAGAAATATTCAACAGTTTGACATGATGTCCTGCAGAAAAGAACACGAATTCCATCGTTTGTTAGGGTATAAGTTTCTGGATTTACATTGCTTTCCATTTTAACACATGTTAAATAAAGATATTTTGGGAACATTTGGCTTCTAAAGGCCTTAATGAAAAGCGATAGTTTGTTACTTGGAAGACTATGGAAAAATTTTAGTTTTTTGATTTTAAATAGTTTTTTATTTTCGGAATATTTACTGATTGCTTAAAATTTGCAATTATAAAAATAGAACTAAGAGCCATACATCAGCAAATTTTCAAAGAACATGATTTCTCAGCCTACCATTTTTTCCTAATACTAAATATGAAACAGCTTCAGCTCTGGAATTCCCTAGTTGCAAAAAAAGATACAAAAAAGATGTGATTACAAGAGAAACAAAAGATGTGATTACAAGAGAAACAAAATTTGTATTTCAAAAGGGAACAAAAACGGTTTCCAAGCACCGGAAGAAATAGAGAGGAATTAGCTTTTATGTATGGCTCTATCCAAGAGGCGGCATAGACGAAAATTGTGGCCCGTTCAAATATAATTATCATAATGCAACCAGTCGTTTCGCAGCAAACATTTTTGGAATGCGAATCAATGTAGGAATTCCTTTTGTTCACACCGGACAGCCCTGAATTCTGCAAACGAGAAAAAAACATCAAGGAGAGAAAGTGACTTCAATAAAGCGGAGTTTACTTCTTCTGATCCTGTGATTGTTTCATTTCTGAAAAATGAATCTAATAGCAGTGTGCTTGTTTAATAAAAATAACAGGATTCAAATTGCACGGCAGTGAGAAAAAGTAAATGCAAGAAGAATATAATTTCAAATTGTATTACGCGTGGCATTAGAGCTTTCCCGATCGGAAGACCTGTTTGGGTTTCAACCTTTTCTGCCATTTCCCCGATGAGAAAAAGGGTAGCTACCTAAAGAGGACCTGCATATTTCGGCTGAAAATCTATCTTTCAACTTTTGTACTAACTGTAATTCTTGTTTCCTAATGAGCATGGAAACCGTCCATCATTTACAAGTAAATTGGTATTTTGATGTAGCCTTCTTGGCAATAGGTGTTCAAATCCGAAAAATATTGTAAGGCATGAATGAACAAATAATTACTTTCCACTCCAGAATAACAATATGCAAAGCAGATAAGTTATTGGCAGACTAGTCAATGCGAAGATATTCCCTTTAAAAACCAGTATTGTCTGCTAAATAGAACATGTATCATCGCTTTAGAAACCAGTAACGAAGAATCGATCATGGGTAAAAAGCAGAAATTTTTTTCTGACGCTTTAACAAAATATCATCTGTGTGGAAGTCTGGTTTCTCAATCAGCATAATTACTTTCGAATATTAATAATTTCCATGAGCTGTGCTCTGCCCACAACTTTTTGGCTGTGGGTGGTTTTTCCCTTCTTCGGAGCACCGCCAAGGATCATGAACACTTCATAATTTTTGGTATGTGCTAAAAAAATGCTCTGTCGAAGATTGTGTTAGGCCATTTCATCCTCCTTGGTCTTTGTCACGGAACCTCGCTGAAGTTCACTACTTTTCTCATATGAAGAACAAGAAAATAACATTGATTGATGCAGCTCAGTGTCAGGTGTTTTCTTGTATCGTTTAATGACCTTCACATTATTATGACATATTTTTTGCCGTCGTTTACCTGCAGTTGCTTCGATTTTGCATACGACGTACTGTGTCATACCATTGGCCTTTCTGCGTTAATACTGAAGCAGTAAAATCGCAACTACCAATAAACATGTGATTCTCCTCATGATTTAATTTAAAAAATTTATCTGGTTAGTTTCCTTAATTTAAAATTTATATTCACTAAGAAAAAGTGTTAAAATTTCAACATCCATGATTTTCTGGGTTTTTGAAAAGTACAATTCTGTATTGTGTTTACATTGTTACTCTCAACACAATTCAAAATTAGTAAATATATTTTATTTTCTTATTGCTCTTGCATGACGGGCATTGCAAGAACTAATTTTTAAAATTTCCTTTCAGATGAATGACAAACCATGCACGCCTTGTTGGGATAAAAGATATTATATAATATATCAATTTACATTAATAAAAATTGGCAGTTTCAAATATATTCTGAATGGGAGCGCACGAATTTTTTTTGTGAACATCGTGTCGATTTTGAACAAACACAAATACTCTAAACGCAAACCTCCACGAACAGCTGTTTGTATTCAATTAAAAGTACACCACCGGATTTGTAGAAGCCTAAAATTTTAAGAACATGTCTTTCCTTTTTCAAGTTCAGCTGAATCGCGATTCTTTGAGTGTGCTTTTTAAACAAGTCGTTCACCAAGATATGCAAAAAACCCCTGCGGCGTTAGCAAATCTGTGGCCATTCTTTCTGCGAAGTACGTCCTTAGCGTGGCAGTGATGCCTTTTCTGCGGGAGGTACGAATGTGAATCCAAGGCGAAAGTCTTTCCAGTTCTATTTCTTATGCATGCCCGCTGAGTGGAATTTGAAATTTCCCTTTCGGGAAATATTTTCAATATAGAAAAACTGAGAAAGAGAATTAAATTAAGTTTTCTATCTGCATTGAAGTAGTCCGCAGAAAGCATCTGCAGTACTTTTTTGGTTTTAATTATCTTTTCATAAAAATATAGGTTTTTTTAAAATGTTTTTTGTAACAAGAAATAGAGGTATACAAATTCTAACTACAATAGAAAGACCACTACGATATCTAAGAAGAAAAAGTACATCTATTACTATATTCTTTAAACAAGATTTTCATATAATTGATTGAGATTTTGAAAATTTCAGCAAGACGTTTTCTGATGTCCGTTGCGACATCAGGAGGGGCCGAAATTTTCAGTCACTCAAGCAAAGGTAATTTCATCCTGTAGATTCTTTTCTTTGCTTTTGTGCTGATAATTCCCGGACATATTACGTTGCAAATTGTTTGCTTCTAGTTGGTTTATAAATGTGCAAAAGCATACAATTTATGAAAAAGCATTGATTGTGATACTTTATTTCTGAAGCCGAGAAAAAGGTGTTCGCAATTGAAACTTATTTCAACCAAAAAAAGTTATTTCCTTGAGTTTGCACTTAAAGCAAAAGTTTTGATCAAAGGAGAAAAAAAAATGTAATTTTTTGAAATCTATCATTGTTTACTCAAATTTGTCAAACATTTGATCAGATCTGAAAAAGGAACTTTGAACGTGGCTAAAACAAATAACTTGATTTAACAGCAATGCTCATCGTTGAATTTTGCTAAAAAAATTTCATGTAAAAATTCTACATCTGCATTGTCCTGGTTCCGTGTATTGTATTGATAACCACATTATCTCTAACATGTTAAGTAGCATAGAAATAATCTATATTTATTTTTCTCCTAAGATTAACATCTCCGTGTTCCGTGACATGATCTTTCCTCGTCGGCAACTTGAGATATCATTGCATGGCTTAAGCACGAGAAAATTTTAATATTTATTTCCTCTTTTAAATGTTTATTTTTTCATTCAATCTATGATAAGAATTACGGTTTGTCTTGTAGGAAAGCCAGAAATGTTCTAATTTTAATATTGAATGTTCATAAGCAATGGTATAAAAACTAGTTTTCATCTCTAGTCGAACATGGGAATCCAAAAAAAGCTCCTTAAGCATTCATCACACAGTAGTAACATGATTATTCAGAAATTTTTTGGAATTTAATTTTCACAACTCTATTTTTCCATGAGACATGATTTTTACCTAGAATCAAAACTTACGGGATTCAGTTTAAAATTCTATTAAAGTTGTACGTGAATTTGAGGTATTGTTGCTGCTCTCCAAAAACTTATTATTGTTAATCACAGATCAAACCAAGCTTTAACCAAGACAAGACTAATTCAATGATAACCGATATATTTAGCTTGGGAAATCCTTACTTGACCACTTCTGTTGCATAGCATATCATAGATACTGATTGCTTTGTAAATCATATTTTTAACGTTCTCCAGAAAAGGGTGGATGGACTAGCCTTCTCTGATGAAAAAGAAAGAAGAAACTCTTTTACTTTTTCTCCCACTGTCTTCCAAAACTTGGTTTTTGTTTGAATTGCATTTGCATATTACTTCCAAAATAATGGGCTGCGATGCAGTATTTACATTTTACTTTCCTTATTAATGTTTTGTAAATGGAACACTAGTTTGACTTCCAGTGTTGCAAACATTTTATAACGTCCTATTATTGTAAGACATCTTCACACTCAAGGTATTCCAGTTTTTGAAAACTTAAAAATTGACCAAAGTAAAATAAGAACTTTAGAAATGGAGTGGATCTTTTTAAGAATGAGGTATTAATAAGCGTTTGTGCTATAATTCCTGGATTCGCCTCCTAAATTTTTCAGACATAAGCCATTCTGTCAGTTCGCACTAAATTTCTGGCCAACCTGATTCTCTAAGCTGTTTGCTCTTTGCAGTGTCACAGCCTGTAGTCTAAATCTAGTGCACCTTCTGTTTCTAAGAGTTACTAAGAGGCGCAACCCGATGATGTATTTAAGAAAAATAAAATGTTTAGAAGTTAACCTTATTTTAAATATGATATAATTATTTTTTAAGGATATAGTACTAACACTAAAAAAATAACTGGCATCCATTATTGCATTTATTTTGTGCAATGGTAATTCCAACAAAAAAATCTGATTCAGGAAATGTAAAAATCAGATTAGTAGGTAAAAATACATTTAAACAATGAAGTTGCAAATTATAAAAACCCCTGCCGAAACACATGTCAGTAAGGTAAAAAGGAGCCTCGTTTAAATGTTTCAAGAATTTAGCGAAGCGCTCTATATTTTCTTATAGGTAAAATCATCTGTGTGGATGTGATGGTGTCGAATGTTCGTTGGAGAAGCGATTTTTATTTACCAGTAATGCGACTTCTTCGCCATTCTGATCCCGTAGGTGTCCAATTAAAGTTCAGAAGAATACTGCAGAGTCCCAATTTTCAGCAATCTGAAATAAATTTTATTCTCATGTAACCAGTGTGGTAAAGGAGATCCGAGTCTTGGGTTGTGGGTGCATTATCGTATAGCACGTATACTTTTAAATGTTCATGCGGTGTAGGCAGTAATTACCGAAAGACCACGTGATGCACAAGTGTTGCTCCAGCGTTATTAAAGCCAAATAAATCCCGGCCGCACGTAATAGAACAACACAAACAATTACGGCGCTACTACCAGATGGAAGAAAAAAGCGTTAGAGAGATGTTACAGGATCGATTTGCTTCCTTTGAAAGCCACACACATTTCTTGCTTGTCCAAATAGAATTTCTCTTAACTAAAAATGGGATTATTCTTTTCGGCATCATGTGATTTAACCTTTTTCAGTAATGAAGGGTCCCACTTTGGACTTATCCCATATAAAGATATCACTGCATTCTTTTGTTCATATTAACGTAAGCTAACTAAGGGTTGTCACAAGGATTAATCTCTAGCATCAGTGACAACGAATATTTTTCGAACCAGAAATTGCGGAATGCAATTTTAATCAGAATAAAGAAACTGAACATAAAGTGCAATATGAAGCTATCCTCAAAGTTACTCATCTGCTTTTCTCAACATTTAAAATCGATTAACTAAAAGTGGTTTGGCACTTCCCTTCATGTCCCCGTAGCTGCAAAACTTTTCGAGGGTCCATCGTGCGTGGGTTGTTATTATTAGAGGCTACACACACATACGCAATTTACACACGGGATCATTAAATCCAGCTTTGAATGATTGTAATAAGGTTGCCTGGTCGAGTGAATACTCCAGCTCCCTGTTGCACCACGTGGACTTCCAGTTGCGTATGCGTCATTTACCTGAAGAGTTTTGAAACAAGATGAACCGTGACGCTAAAACTAGACTGTGGTGAATGAATAATGCTTTTCGGAATGTTCTGCTAGCATACTCCGTGCAGTAAACTATGATGTCCTCACAAATTGTCTAAACATCATGATTGACAAGACATCTCTTCGTGTCAACGGCATTCCACTTATAGTAATGATTCCTTTAAACAGTATAATGCGCCATTTCACACCGTGTCTGAATTGCTGGAGAATGGTTTCGCGGTTGATGCTTAACCATTGAAACTTCTTACGTAAGAGTTATAATAACTCTTGGCAAAATTATTTGTATCCAAATACAACAAAAGCATTCGAAATCTTGAAACGTCAATGACGCACCCGGTAATAGCTAATTTGCAAGCGCGAGAAAGACGAACACGAAGTTAGGCAAATGGTATTAATAGTAATACTTCCCTCTTTGACTCTTTATTATGTATAATTAAACAGTAATTTCGGGAAGATATATATATGTATTAGGAAATTGAAGCTAAATCAGATCAATATATTATTTTTCAGTTTTATATTGCAAAATATGGCTTAAAAATTCTCACCATTATTCAAGAAACTATGGATTTAAAGTTATGTTTGGTTTCGCACCAATTGAAGCTGATGTTAACATTATCTAAAAGTCTTGAGCGAATTTATAGGAATAAGTGTTTTTTATATTGTAGATGTAAGGATGTAGAAATAAACGTCTTTGGTGAAAAAGTAGCTATGGAATCGACTATGAACAGGTTAGGAGCAATACTTGCGGACGACCTGTTGAGGGTATTGACATTTAGTTTCATGACATCGTTAAAAAGATTCCCAACATATTCATTGTACACAACATAGCTCAAGTGCACGCACGATTGAAGGAAACGGCAGAGCACTGAACTAGCTACAAAACGAGACAGCAATAGATTCGCACATCTAGTGGGAAGCCACTCAATACGTGCAACTGTTCGTAGGGTAACGAAAATCAATACTGCATATAATTTTTTTTCCATGAGGGGATTGTGATACCTTTGTCAGAAGTCACGAAATTATGCTGAAGATAAATCACAGAACTTCGGAAATCATTATCTTCCTATTTAAAGATTTCGTTCAAATTTCCATTCTTCATGAAAGAAATACGGGATTACGCCGTATATTACAAATTTTGAAGATGACAATCCGATTTTGGCGTAAATGTGACAACGATGGTAAGTCAGATAATATCCGAAATCTTGAAAATTTTCATCGTTCTGGAGCGGGACTCGAACCCGCGTCTCCAAAAATGCCCGTGTATGCTAACCACTACACCACCCAGATCGACGAAGTTCCAAGTTTCCGATCAATTTGAATTTAACCATCACAAGATTCGCTAGTCGAAGCAACGGACATTCATGTTTAGCGATTCTGGAGGTTCAGAATCTTATCCCGTGTTTGCCCGGATAAGCAGATAAATCATGAAAGATATACGAGATTACGCCATATAATACAAATTTTGAGATTGTCATCTTCAAAATGTGTATTTCCATTCTTCGTTTACAGCACATATGCCATGGAAAATAGTATGCTTATACAGTATAGTAGCTGTTGGAACTCACGTATCTCCGTCTTAATCGACAACAAATTAATTTGAAAGCACCACAAGTAAAATTTGACCATATTTGAAATGATCATTGGTAACGGTACTAAATTTTATTTTGATCAAAAACTGAGCAAAAGAAAACTGTTTTCCGTCTGAAACTTAACGTAAATATGCTACGCATTTTAGGGACGTAATTCTTATAAATTGTTAAGTATAACGTTAATACATGGAAATTATCAAAATTTCCGGCCACACTGTCTAACAATGCCTTAAAGCGTTTTCAGAACAAATGTATTAATATCAGCAATTTTTACGAAACTAATTTGTTGTGCTGTTTTTCAGAAGCTGACGCACCGAAAATTACTTATTTTTCTTAAGTGTAACGTACACATATTCTCTCAGTGAAGTTGCTCAAGCGATACACAATTTAAGTAGATCGAAAACACTCATTACCGTGTTCAACCGTCAAGGACTATGTTGCAGTTATGATGATGTACTTCGTCAAGACCAAACGCTAGCAAATAGAACAATCATCAGAGCTGAAGGACACCGTGTCCCAATATCACTTTCAATAAAACCTGAGAACCTTGTCCGTGGTGCTATGGACAATTTTGACTGGGAAGAAGCGACAATGTCAGGCATGCATGGTACACATGACACAGTATTGGTTTTGTTCCAAGATTAACACGTTCGTGATAACCAATTGAATGTTTTACTAGAAGAAACTGATGGTCCAGAAAAGTACACAGGAATGTTATGCATCGATGTTACAAAACGAAGTCTCAATAAATTAATAGGCGCTCAATAACTACTGTACTATCAAAAGCCGAAAAAAGGGTGCACTGTTCCCAATACCTTCATTCCAAGCAGTGACATAAACACAGCACATGAATTAAAAGGCAGGCCAAGATTTGGATCTTGTATGGTTTCTATCTCAGTTTCTTACAAAATCAAATGTAACTGAACTAGATTTCCCTGAAGAAGTTGACATTCCATCCAGAAATGCTTTTATGAGTGCATTGTCTAACCATTCATTTCACAGGACATTTACAGGATTTACCCCAATATTGCCATATCCTGGCACTCAGTATGATTCTATATGTACAACAATGTATAACATCTAAGATATTCTGTACCAGTTGAATCTTCAAGAGGGTTCATTGTGGTGCGATGAAGGAGTTTATCACGTAGGAAAAGATATTCCAGCTTCTTCATCCAGAAAATTTTCCAACATATTCATTGGTCTTGGAGGTTTTTATCTCCAAAACGTGATACTCTTATGTATTGAGATGTACCTCAAAGACAGAGGGGCGTCGCAAATCTATGTTCAGACTGAAACGATGGGCCCATACTCTGCCGAAATCGCTTTAAAAGGCAACCACTACTCCAGGGGAGTTAGAGCAATTGGAATGCTTTGTAAAGTAATGCAAACACTTCAGTGGGAGGCATTCATGTAAGATAATGATACAACTAAGTACTCTGAATTGTTTTCAGTTGTGAAACGCTTACAGTTATCAGTGTACGGAAAGCACCGTTTGTTGGACGAAACCAAAATTGATATCGATAACTTGAGCGACATTAAAAAAGATTATGAGAAATTCAGAGAAAATGGCAAACACAAGAGTAAGGTATTTGCTTATTGGGACCAGTTTGTGTCTACATTTGCCACCTCTTCTTCGAGACCTAATCCGAGCTGACAGAGAACATAACTGGGACCTACATGTATTCAGTATAAGAGAGCGTTTGCCACTTTTCTTCTCCTTTGGCTGAACAAATTATGCTCGGTGGTGCACTCTGTACTAGAATGATTGCTTGAAGCTGGAAAGAGAACATCCTATGATTTATAATTACTTGAAGAATGGTCATTTCACGGTTCAACGAACTAGCAATAGATTCAGCAGTGTTGCCTTGGATAAAGCTCTACAGCAACTCTATAGCAAGCCAGCAAAGTGATCAGGAGGCATAATTGGCATTACGAGACAAAAAGATGTGACAAAGCAAGATCTTATTAAACACGGAAAAAGAAAGCCCTACACATTTTTTAAAAACGTTAAAGCATAACTTACTGAAACATCCAAAGCTATCTTATATCCTATACACAAGGAATTTCCGAAAAAGATGAAAGACAAATCTGGAGCTGAGTATGCACTCCAAGCAACGAGTGATGCTCTTCGGTGCGTAGAAGTAGCACGTTCCAGAGGTTTAGATGTAGAAACATTACCAAAAATACGAACTGACATCTACATCTTACTACCTAATGTGTGATGAATATTTGAAGAAACTAGACAAATCACAACTAAGCAAATAACTTGAACGCCAGTTTTTAAATAAGGATGATGTAATTACTCCGCTACAAACATCACAGGAGAAAATTGCTGTGGTGATTGACTTCATGGCATACGCGCGAAAAGTGTAGGTCAAACGGCTATTGTGCAAGACATTTGGAGACTACTTTGACTACTTGTGGAAAAAAATCTCAAAACTTTCAGAAGGCTTTGCGCATTGGTATTGTTTTTGATTTGTATGAAGAGAAAAGTATTAAAAACTGGGAACGACTCAGGCGGAGAAAAGTTGATCCTATCGATGTAACTACCAACAACCCAGGAAGCACGCCGCTTCCTGTCAACATGGATACCTTCTGGGGTTCAAACCAGAACAAAACCTGTTTTAAGGAACTATTCATTAACTGGATTAAAAATCAGGGAAGCAGCGGAAAACCTTTGTATTTAGCAGGAGGTCACAAACACAAACCGAAAAATATGCTTGAAATTGGTAGAAAGTTCTGTAAGTTTGGTATTATCACTTTATTGCGAATGTGAGGAAGCTGATGATATGATCATTAAACACATTGGAAAACATCGTTGAACCAGGATCTATTGAAAGAATAATGATTGTCTCTGCTGACACAGATGTCATGGTCTCTGCACTATACCATTTTAAAGAGAGTTTTCAAAAAGTCGGTCTTAAGGAATTGTGGATAATCAAAGATATCCGAGCATCTGTCCGATACATACCCCTTCACAAAATGATGGAAAATATGGACGACATTCTTTTATCCATTCTACCTGCCGTACCCAGTTTATCTGGTTGTGATACAACAAGCAATATAGGAACAGACGTTATGGCACTTAAAACAGCAATTTCATCAGGAAAACTTTTGACAAATTTTGGGGTTGCTCCTGTTGATAAAGCAATGCTACAAAATGCTGAACTGTTTATTGCAAAAGTCATTGGTTCATCAAAAACGAACTGTGATGGGGTTCGATTTGAGCAGTACCACAAAGCAAATAATATAATTTTTTTTCAAATGTGCCCACCTTCCTCAACAATGCTGTTTCATATCAAGCGTGCATACCTTCAATGCTACATGTGGATCAATGTGCAGAAGGGAAACTCATCACTGGACCCTCTACAATATGGTTACACAGCAGAAGACGGAGTTTTTAAGCCGATAATAACGATGGAACATTTAAGACCCCTAAATTTGTGTCTCCCTGCACCTGCCAGAAATGTGGAAGAGCTATTATTTGCCTTGCAGAGTTGAAATAATACCTTGCTGTCAGTTTTGTAAATGTAAAGAGAATAATCTTTGCTTAAATATTTAAACAAAAGTGAAATTAAAAGAATGTATTACATAATATTGTGTTTTACTTTTCCGTTGTCATGTAAATAAAATGGCAACTTGTTTATTTGAGAATTTCATATAAAAAGGTTTAAAATGTGATTTGGTATTAAATTTGGAGCACATTCAATGTTATGTTTGAACTTAGCATGCCTGAAAACATATACATTGATATACAACAACCCCATTCTGCGCATCAAGTTTATTTTTTTTTAATCATTAATTATTCAAAATGGCGGACATTTCTGAAATAATGACCACCATTCTGAACAAGTGACCAACATTTTTGTATTTACTATACATAGTAGAAATAGCCAAAACGAACAAAACTTCTGGCTCTTGAAATTCCAACAGAAGTTTCCTAGCTCCTAGGCTATAATAGAGATTTCTTAACTTGTGGAGAAAAGAAAAATATTTTACTGCACATGTCGCTGAGTATTCTGACAAACCAGACTCAATATTTATGATTTGAAATTCTTGTTCACTGTCACAAAATTCCGTTGTTGTGGTTGGCTTGTGTTAGCACGGTATAATAATTATACGGTTCATTTAAATTTCTCAAAATGAACCCTAGTGCTATTATAACTTCCAAATATTATTTCATTTTGAATCAACAATTTGAAATCCTTACTTGTTGACCCTTGATCATTGTTAGTTTTTCGCTTATCTTTCGCTGAAATGGTTACTACACATAAAAGCATCAGCGTACCTCTTGAAATCCCCATATGAAAGAGGAATTCACTACGACATTAGGGTGGAGCACAAAAGTCAGGTTTTTAAATTAAAATGCCTATATGTGCCAAAATGGCGAACTGGTGAGTTAAAAGACAGCTCGATCAAAATATATTTAGCTGTGCTCCAATCAATGTGAACGTTTAAGTGCCGTTAATGAATTATGATTTTCAGTGCAGCGGATAGTACCTCCTCCAAAACACGCCCCGCAGTCTGCACCTGAATTACCTTCGGTTTGATTTTCTGTTTCCCAATGGTTTTCATTGAGGAATCGTGCGTGGTGCAATTAATCGTGCATTCCGTTGATAGTAAATATCTAGTGTTGGTTCATTTAGTGCCTTGTGGGAAATATTCTTTTGAGTTTTGTTTTGTGTTGTTGACTCAACACTCAACACAGCAGTGTTGATTGTTGGTATACTCAACAAACGAATATACCGCATTAAATCTGTTTATTTTATGGCTTAGTAAGCACAAAGCTTCGCCAAGCTTTCGCACTCCACTGGGAGGCTTTTTCAAGACAAGGGTAAATATTAACATTCAGGGAATTAGAATACGTAAGGAAAACTGATGATTTTTGAAAATAATGTGGGTGATATCACAATCATATTACATGATATATGTTTAGCGTGTAGTTACACGCCTCGCCGCGACTTCTTCCCATCTTTTAAAAACGCTTGCCAAACCATTGGTAGTTCGGTAGAGATCACATCATTGCATAATGCTTTGCTGGGGAGGATTTCTACAGTTTTTCTGATGGCAGTCTCTTTAAAGTTAGTGTAAGGGGCAATACTTCTAATACTATTCCATACTGGAGCGGCCGATGAATGCACAACTTCTCTGGTGAGGGCTGTATTCCGCATGTCCTGGTTGACACTTCGTACGTATTTTTTATATCTAGTGTTCAAGGATCGCTTTGTCATTCCGATATATATATTTTCCGTGTTGTCTTGGCGAATTTTTGTGCTTATTACTATATAGAAATAAACGGATTTAATACGCTCTATGCGTTTCTGGAGTATTCACATTGGGGTGTATTAAAAAAACGCAGTCTGTTGGTGTTGGTCACTTGTGCGCTTATGAATGATATAGCAACTGTACCTAAACTATAAATGACGCTAAATGTCATGTGTTGGAGCACCCTCGAAGTTTAAAGACAATGTATTAGCAACCTATGCTGATATGATCCGAAATTATTTGTTGATAGGTCTAAATTTACTGAAACATTCTCAGAAAGTAATACAGCCAAATCTAGGACAAATCTTTAATATTTTAATTTCAGAAGTCAAAATAAGGGCTTCTATTCCAGTTGTATTCGATCAACAGATTTTGAATATGATTAAAACATTTTACAGAAAGTATAGAAATAAAGAAAAGCAATGAAATCTAGGAACATCGAGCATATGAAAAAAACAGTTGAAGCTTTTAGGGTGTCTGCGGAAAATAGGATGTTCCTTATATCAGCGTGCAAATGTTGCGACTACTCGTGTAAGTACAAGAATAAGACACCTACTACAGAACGAGTATTTGAACTATCAAAGACATCAAAGAAAAATGACTATTAGCTCGGTAGATCTTTCAGGTACTCAAAATCTCAAACGTGCAATATACCGAAAATCTAAAGAATTTAAAATTAATTCGGTCATGCCTTTAACCTTTGAATCAGAGGTGAGTAAGCTTAGCTTCAGATAATTCAAGTAGCGAAACATGAGAGGAAGAGAAGATTAGGGATAGAGAATCTGATGTTAAATCCGGCATAAAACGTTTTCGGAGTGAAAAAGTATCTCGTTTTGGAAACAAATAATCAAAAGCAAATGCGGATTAATTTGCAAAGTCTAGCACAAGTCTGTGATTACATGGACATTTCTGATAGGTCAGCTGCTGTAATAGCAAGTTCTTTTTAATGGATGCGGAATTAATAGCAGAGGAAAGTCCTAGCAAAATAATAGATCAAAGTAAAGTTTAAAGGAAAAGGAAAAGAAAGTGCGAAGAAATTAAAAAAATCTATTAGACGTGAGATTGTCATGTTTGCTAAGCACGGCGGCCTGAAGGAGTTTGATCTTGGGCAGATAGTCTGGGCACTGAAAACGGATTCCTTTGCCGCGGAGCGTAAACGGATTTAATACGCGATAATTTGTGTCGGATGATCGTTGTAATTTCTGCGAGCAGCTGTGTCACGTGTGTACCTTGTCAACGTCAAATTTGGTGCCGCCGGACGAACTATAGCGGTCATTGATGTAGAAGGAGAATTGCGTCCAGTGTTGCCATGCCTACCAAGTACCGGTTTTACTCCGATAAATTATAATTTCCCATTGTGCGGAAGAAATTCCTCTCCTCTTTTCATATAATTTATATTTTTAGTAGGGAGACTGTATTATAAACATTTAATTTCCTTTTTATAAATTTTAATTCAAGACCATTAAAGCCGTTTCAGACTTAGTTTGATTACTTTCGTAAAGCTTAAATCTTATAAGTCGTCAAATTTCGGAGATAATTTGATTTAGATTGTCATGCAAATGTTTTTGCGAACGAAATACAATGACAAAAACAATGCAAATTTTAACTACTTTTTACAGTTTAACTTCGCCTCAGAATTCTTGAGCAAATTTTTAATTCTATAAGTTAGCAGTAAAAACACATCTCTTATATTTTATTTGGCTTAAGTTGATTAACAGGCAAATTGGAAACATTTCAGCCAAATGTCCATTTTCAATTCTTCATGCTACCAGACATGATAGAAAATATATTTATAAAATATCATTTCATTTTTGTTAGAAATATTCAATCCAAACTATTTTCCTCACCTGGATCCTGAACGTTTTCACATGCCGCATTTGCGCCACATTTTGCTTGGATTATCACGACAAGCTCTATAATTAAAAACAGTTAAAAAATTACAAACCTACAAAATTCAGATATTCAGATTATTTGGTAAAATTGGCAAACATTCTATCTGGATCAGTAAAGTTACATGAAATCCAGATTGCCGCCCCGGTGGCGTAGTGGTCTAAGGCACTGGCCTCTGATCATTCGTCCGTAAGGGGTACGGGTTCGAATCCCGGTGAGGTATGGATGTTGTGTTTGTCTTACGGCACTGGCTCTCTCCCTTCCCTGGAACCAGTGACCCTAAATTAGGGACGGGCGACTACTTATAGCCCATTGAGTTGCTCACGGTGGTCGTTAAACCTCCAATAAAAAAAAAAAAAGAAATCTAGATTTGAATGCATTGAGAAAATACATTTTTTTTTTAGTAAAAGCGTTTGTCTAATTTAACCATTTGTTTTTTGTATTAGCTCTTAAATTATTTATGAAGGGAAAGATGTGATTTTTCAGGCAGTATATTATAAGAGAATTTAAATGAAAATACATAATAAAAATTTTAATTAAGGTCCTTCACAGTCTACAAAAAATAGTAAAACAACACCTATGAAGGTAGTTACATGTAAAAATAAGAAAAAATGTAATAGACATTTCACCAGTGAAAATACTAACTTCTCTCAATTCCTAATCGGTTTTGGAAAATGAAAGGTCAACTTGCTATGGCTCTGTAGAAGGGTGATGTGGACAAAAGAAATTACGTATACAAGTATATGTAAAGGTAAAATACTTTTCCATATTATCGCCACCTAAAATGGAACATTTGTCGTATTACAAAACGAGCATTTTAATTTTCAAATTAAAGAAATCAGCCGTCTGTGGACTCAGTCATGATGGTACGCCAGGTCATAACTCTTCTTTTTCACCTCAGCTCTCTGTACTCCACCAACTTTTTTTTTATTGGAGGTCTAACGACCACCGTGAACAACTCAATGGGCTATAAGCAGTCGCCCGTCCTTAATTTAGGGTCGCTGGTTTCAGGGAAGGGAAAGAGTCAGTGCCGTAAGACAAACACAAAATCCATGCCTCGCGGGATTTGAACCCGGACCCCTTTTGGACGAATGATCACAGGCCATCGCGTAGACCACTGCGCCACCGGGCCGGTCCACCAGTTTTTCATGTGTCCTAAAAGGTGTTAGTCGCTTGGAGCAGAGTCCGTGCTGTAGAGCGAGTGATCAAATGTTTCCTATTTCAAATTCTCGGGTACATTCTGAAATAAGAGATCGCACCTTTTCCTAAAGAATAACAATGCCGAAGCCAGCAAGCCGCGGCTTTTTTTTTATTTTTTATTTCTTACAAAAATGCTTTTAGCGTCTTACCAATACTTCCGAATGAATTCTGGTACTTTTTGCCCAGAGGTAATCAAGCAGCACTATTTTCCGTTCCTTAAAGTCAGCTGACCTATGCAGTCTGGAAAAAATAGTTTGCCTGAAATTTCATGTTTCTTTCGGTGAATGAGGTAGACCCCATTGCAAAGACTAACTTTGGTTTCAACATTGTCATGCAAACTCGATTTTTCATCTCCTGTTGCGACTATGATCTTGTACGTTGTTTACCTAGTAGTGGAATCGCTTCAGTAAATTGATAGCTTAGGTCATTCACTCTTCCATGTCGTCGTGAGTGAGCATCTTCTGAATGTAAAGCGTTTAAAATACTAGCTTGCCTGTGCCAATTTCTTGCAGAAAATTAGGAGAAATATCTGGAAAAAGGAACGAAAGTTCAGGTTTTGTAAGTCGCGAATTTTCTCGAAATTTTGCTTTTCCCCTTCCGCACGAGCTCAGCAGTCATCACAGAAGTATGTACAATTCCCTTTTTCTTCTGCGTATTCCGTCTGGCATTTTTTGTGCATTCTAGAATGTTTACTTAATTTTGTTTACTGATAATGTTCAATACGTTTATCAGGAATAGTTGAAAATAATTCCTTAGAGCTTTTGAGCTTTCTCCTTGAAGAAAACAAGGAGCTACAAATGAATCACAGCTAGAGGGGCCACATATAAAGCATAATTATCTTCACATGACATCACAATTTTAAGCGGATATAATGAAATATATTCCACACATGAAATTTGTGGGCGACTGAGAAACATTTACAATTTGACAACTTTAAAATCTACCACATATTAGTCTTTCTGTTCCAAGTGCTATTTTCCATTTCGTTGTACATATAATTGTACATAAAAAGGAGAAAGGTGAAGTTCGTATAGTGTAAAATACCTGGCATAAAGGCTAAATGCTCTGGCTACAATCAAAATAATCCTACTAGATGCTTACATTAATATTTAGTAATCACCTGAAAATGAATTACAGGGTTTACCGCAGGTTGATCTTTTAAAAATAAAAATAATGTGAAAATCGTCAAGCAACAGTTTGAGCATATTTAAGCATATAACCTTAATATTAATATCGGCCTTTTACACTACTGTTGGTATGCAGGTTACGCTGCTTAGTAAGGATTTCAGTTCCGGTTCGAGTTGGAAAATTAGGAATTTCACTGCAGGCTCAGGTTTTTACCAATGTTGGTATGCCATTGTTTAAAGCAACAGTAAACGTGTCTATTTCTTTCACGCAGTTGGATCGATGGGATGCTAAAAGTTCTTTGCAGAACAAGTTATAAACTCTGTTGAAGTTATACCGAAAAATTTCATGTTTCTGGAATATCTGGTGCTACAAAGACGTGTAGTATTTAAAAAATATAATACATTATTTAAATGAATACCTACAGTTGTTTTGTTAATGAAAAGTTGCGTCAGTAGATATAATTCCCCTTCCACTCAGAATTGGTGTAGCAGGTAACTTGTAAAAAAAAACTGCGAAGGACGATTTGTATTTGCAGAAAAGTCAGGAGTACCTTTTTGTGAGAGCATTGTTAAAATATTTCTAAATATTTTGCGTGATGAAATCATGTGTGTGCTCTTTATCTCATTGCTCCCCACATAATTACGATATTGAACCAAGTACCTTTGCTTCTTGGTCCTTTGTTATAAACGGGAAAACTTCTTGTTTTGTATTTTCTGGAACATAAAAGTATTTACTTTTACAAAAAATCAAAAACGCAGCAACCCAATAAAGTAGTTCCATCCTGATGAAACTCCGCATGCAATCACCTCATGGCTGAATTTGCAAATGAATAAAAATAACGACCAATGACGAGATAGTGGCACTCCGCAGCGCATGAGAGCCGCGCATCGAGGAGGGCTTCTCAAAAGCGAGAGCTTGCACGCAGAGGCATTTGTGACAGTGTATTGCGATTGAACTAACCTCCACGGAATGTGAGGATATCTCCACGTTGAACCCGTGCACACTAGAAGCAATAGAGGCAGTTTGAGAGATGACGTAGAATTGAGCTGCGAGAGGCTGGTTTATTTCACGTAGCCGTATCGCAGAGCATTTAGTTTGGGCGACACGGAAATCACACGATGTTGGCGCCAATGGCCCGCGAAGAGCACAACCCAACGGCATGCGGCCAGTGGACAACAGAGAGCAACGACACAACGCAAGGTTTGGGTGATTGCTAAAGCCCCCGAATCGGAACAAATTCGTCGCTATAAACCAAACGTAACTATGTTGCGTCATCTGCAAGTACGGAAGTGGCCATCTGGACTGTTTCTAGACGATTCGCAACACGGGGACTATTTTTGAGGGTGCCACTCCGCAGATTATCACTAACCAGCGAGCATGTTGGGCCCGATCAACGTGAGATAGTGTCCAGTGGCGTGTTGTTTTTAGTGATTAATCACGGTTTGCACATGGCGGCGATGACAAGAGCATACAGTGTATTTGTATGGAAAGGAGCTGACCAGCGTACGGATCCTGCCTTTACCGTGAAACGGCACACATCTCGAACACTGGGAATGACTGTCTTGGGAGCCATCTCACGGTTCATCAGTAATTCGACGACATGCTACGACCTTTTGTGTTGCGTTTCCTGTCGCAGCATCACCCGGCAATACTTTTCAGCAGGATAATGACGGACCACACAGGGCAACGCGCTCCCAAGCCAGCCTGCGTGATATCAACACCAATGCAATGCCAACCCGTTCGCCAGATCTCTCACCGGTTAAACGTGATTGGGATATGATGGGACGCCACCTACGCGCATCCCGGAATGTCGGCAAACTGGACCGCAATTCCGACACCACCTGGCCTAGAATACCTCAGAACAGTATAGGAAAGATGTATATGTCCATGTCAAGCAGGGTAACCGCTCGTATTTCAGCCAGAGGTGACACTTCAACCTGCTTATTTGTTCACCTCATGTAGCTGCTTCATTCGAATAAACGGCCCAACTGCTCTCAAATTACAAAAAAATTACATTCCTATAAATGTACATTGCACATAACAATTTTCAAGTTGATTGGCCAATTTTTTCCGGTCACTTTTTTAGCACGTCTTTTCTAAAAAAATCGTGCTTATGTTATCGGTTTTGTCCGTTCGCTTGTCCGTCTGTAGATACGATATCTCTGTAACTAATAGTCCGATTTGAAATATTCGTTTTGCATTAGAAAGCTTGAAATGTGCAAATGATGACCCTTTATTTTATTTTGTTTTGTTTTTACAAAGGATGTATACCTGCTTGACATACAGGGAAACCATTTTTGTGAGGGTTGCGTTACTAGAATTGTCCCATTTACTGTTGGGTTAGTTAGAATACAAGACAGTAACTTAGATATCACTGTTTAGAAAACGGATGAACTTGATACTGAAAATTGAACAATTTTATACCTTAACTTTAATGAGTAACCTGAAATCTGAATGTATCTGTAGACCAGATTTTTAATGAAGCCTATTCTTTCCATTACAAAGATTGCTGTTTGTAAGTGAACGTTAGCGGCAGCACACTCTTTCGAATTATA
Organism: Macrothele yani; assembly: GCA_039090855.1. Classification (NCBI taxonomy): domain Eukaryota; kingdom Metazoa; phylum Arthropoda; class Arachnida; order Araneae; family Macrothelidae; genus Macrothele; species Macrothele yani. Next base: position 31,257,691 of record CM077033.1, read on the forward strand.
GATTCGTCACGCACGAAAATTTGCACTCTAATGAAATTCGAAAAACAACTTTTAGAGAACGAATGTATTTAATTTATATTTTTTTCAGCTAAAAATAACAGAAAATCCAACGGATGCATGGAAAGTTTTATATCGCACATATGATTTCTTTGAGAAGGATGTGCCCAAATGCTGGAATGTTATGAAAGATTAGATCATAATCACAAGAGAATCAAACACAGAAATAAAGGTCATACCATATTAGCAGCACTGGATTTATTAACCAGTTTCTAATTGTTAGCTGTGTTCAAGAGATGTGAAAACATGCCTCGGTAATTTTTGAAGGATTCCCTTGCAATCTCCCCTGAAGTTGTACTGTCTTAATGGAAGTGGCCTGCCCCGGTGGCGCAGTGGTCTAAGCGATGGCCTCTGGATCATTCGTCCGAAAGGTGTCCGGGTTCGAATCCCGGTCAGGCATGGATGTTGTATTTGTCTTACGGCACTGGCTCTCTCCCTTCCCTGGAACCAGTAACCCTAAATTAGGGACGGGCGACTGCTTATAGCCCATTTGAGTTGCTCACGGTGGTCGTTAAACCTCCAATCAAAAAAATGGAAGTGAGCATTAGAGAACTTATATTAAGAACAGGTAAAAATCGTCTAATAAAATTAAAGTATGTTCCATAACCTCTTAAGGAAATCAGAGAAACAGGATTTTTTTCTATAAGAGGATGAACATAAACAACTGCCTACATCCATTAACATTAACATGTAAAATTGGTCCTGATGCTATTAAATATATCTTGCGCATGTTTTTAAAGGAAACACATGAACTGCATAATCTTTAAAGTCGGAGAACATATAATTATCAACTTACGTGACCGTTGAAATAAGAGCATAATTCTAGTAATATGGAGACTATCTTATACCAAAATAATATGCGTCTGATAAAAATGCATTTGTTACATATAAATTTTAAATCATTGTTTCAGTTTTACCTCAAATTAAACATAAGGGTTAAAAGCAAAATATTTACTACGTATTTCAAACTGCGGCAGAATTCTGTTTCTCCTGCCTATCAACATTTAATGAGAAGTGAAATAGTACAACCTACGACCGAAAAAGTTCCAGAATGGACGTAAAAAAGAATATAAAAAAGCATCATATTCACAATTAATACTCATCACTTTCACACTACCGCACTTCTAAATCAACACGCAGCTTCCAGCGTTCTTGAAGATCTTGAAAACAGTTCTGAAAGCCACTTTCCGGGATGTCCGCAACTTGTTTTGTCACCGCTGCTTGGATAGATGTAATGTCTGTATACCGTTTTAACGCCCGTTTTGTCCTAAGGGACAGGAACAAGTCAGAGAGCGATAAATCAGGTGAGTACGGAGCATGTCACAACACAGTGATTTGATGGTGAAGCAGGAACTTTTTCTGAAAACACTGTATGTGGTCTTGCGTTATCATGGAACAAGAGCCAATTTCCGTATTCGCATAACTGGGACAACGGTGACAAATCGTGGTAAGACTGGCTTACAGAATTCTTGATTTAGCGTTTGACGCCCTGGTATGATTTCCTTGTGGACTATACCTTTAGAATCGATAAAGGCTATTAGCATCATCTTTGTCTTTGAGGGTTGCATGCGGGCTTTCTTGGTCGATGGTGAGGGGGTATTTCTCCATTCAGCGTTTTGTCGATTGGTTAGTAGATCATACTGAAGGCAACATGATTTTTTTCCTGCTGTAATCCCGGAGTAAAAGTCAGGATCATCATCTGCAGTGCCCAACAGATCGGAACAGATCGATGGACGAGCCTTCTTATGGTCATCATTCAGAAGGTACCGATCTAGCATTAAATTTTAATTTTCCCAGATCCTCCCGTAGACTCTAATGACAGATAGATTTATTGATGTCCACCGACTCAGCCAAAATGTGTCATTGTAATTTGACAATCTTTCTTTAACTGATTCCGCACCTGTTCGTTGATTTCCTTTGCCCGCACCTTGTAGGGACGCCTAGATCTCAGATCATCATCAAAAGATTACCACCCGTCACGAAACCGTGCATTCCATTTGAAATGTTTGCTTTGAAATAATGTCGTGTCCTCATTCACTTCTTTTAACCTTCAGTAAGTTTCAGTACCGATTTACCAAGTTTTCAACAAAAGTATTTTTATTCTCGGTTCTTTCATGGCTAAAATGAAATGGGACGAGAACCCTTGCTGTAAATCTTTCAATGCCTGTTTGCTGCCTGACGGTACAAGTTTATTCCGGTTTGCAGCTGTTCGTTTACTGGAAAGAACTGATTTCTTCTGGCATACACAAGATATTTTTATCCCACTATTGTTACGTCAGTTATGCAGTCAGTCCTGGAATTTATCGGAAGCACGTTGTAATATGGAAATACTTCAAATTTCTTGTTCAAAGTTAATTTCAACTTAACTTTCAAAAGAGTTGGACATAAGATAAGGCCTAAATATTTATTGTTACCTCTCACTTTCAAACTGAAATTTCGATATCATACATGGTCACAAATAGCTTTTATGTATACGTGGTTTACATAAAGTCGTGTATAAAATGTTCCAAAAAAAATACCTGCAAAGGTTTTTCATTACCGTTGTTAAGTCTGAAAATGCCAGCAAAAATCGCAGAAAATCTCTTAAAAGTTTTACAATACGTGTCTGAGAGTTTGTATGTATTCAATGTGTCTAAGATAAGTTTTCTATGAGTATCGATGATATTTCGTAACGAGAGAATTGAGGAAAAGGTGGTGGGTAAATAAAATGTATAAAGAAACGTCCATAAATTTTTTATTAGTATTGACATTTTTATTTTCGCATTTTCAAGTAGAATAATCGAGAATTGCCGTAGACGTAGGTATTCAAAAAGTTGGGCAATTTTTATAGCTTTAATTTGCGACCAAATAAAAAAGAACAATCTCTTCCTCATAATATTTATTACTGAAATATTTTGTATCCATTTGATTTTATACTGTTCAATCAGGTCATTTAAATTTACACGTTCTTAGTTGGAATGTGTAGCATTCAAATCACATGTAAAATTTTTATTATCATTACATTCCCTTTTTCTCCTAAATTTCTCAATATCATGGATGCACTTTAGACTTCGGCCCCTGTGTCTGCTTCAACCAACGCGCGGATGGAATTTCGGGAGAAACGTTTCCCCATAGGTGACGCTGCAGCTGCGTAGGCGTTGTTTGCACCTTTGCTGCCTGCATTACGTAATCAGTGTGTGGTTTGTGCCGGACGACTGCTAAGAACAAGAAATATGCGGCGTGGGTTATTTTGTAAAGGGATGGGTTAATTTGGTAATATGACTGGCCCTGAAACGGGCCCTTTATGGAATGTGGGTAGTTCAGGTGTTGTTAAATATTTATAACCACGGAAAAGAAGTGTCTCCTCCTCATTGAGAACCTGTCCATGTTGTACGAATATTTCACTGGAAAACATTACCTACAGGGAAAGAACTGTTTGATGATACTAAACATCGCCTCAAAACAGTGTTCAGACGAAATACGACAATTTCGTCAGAATAAATATTCAAGAATGTGGTCTTTGTGAATTCCATTAGATAGTGTGCGTTTAAGGGGCCGCCAATTGCCCTCAACACCTTGAGTATGCGCACCAGTAGTTGGAACAACGAAATTGAGCGAGTGGTTGGCTGAAAGATGTTGGAAACCACAGGATGTGAGATTGTGGTTCGCAGTCCATTGATCCGTCATTAAGTACGTCCTGGTTGAACATGTTTCTGGATGAACGGCAGCAATGTCTGAGCAGAACGGTTATTCTCCGGGCAGATCCCTACCCTGAACCGTTTCGAATCTCGTTCAAAGATGCCAAGGATCCAGGTGCCCTCAACGAGAAGAACACGGTTATACTTCCGCTTCCCAACCTTCGCCTCATCCACTTCCACGTATACACCATGGCACCAAGCTGTCATTCGTCTTGCTCGTAGGCTACCATAAACTCTGCGACTAGTTGTGTGCAAGACTGATACGAGGCGCTGACTGTCGCAGAGGATGTGGAAACCCCACCCTGGGAACATTCCTCAATTGCATCATCGTAGGACAATCCTTTGGCGAAATATTATAAAAGAGTCCTCATCTTATCAAGAGGAATACAAGCAGCTTCAAACCACGTCCCAAGTAAACGGGAACACTGCTAACTTTTGCCTGTAACGTTATTCCTCCTACACCTGATTTGTCCTAAACGATGACACATATCCACTCGCAAACTCATTGGTTGACCTGCGGAATATCTTCGTTCGGTAGGAAGCAACCCTTTCGGCTCACACCATGAAATACATGTTTCTTTCTTCTTCCTAACTTCGTCGAACAAACGCCTCCATTTCGACATCATCCAACATGTCCAGCCCTTCTCCACCTTCATTCTCTTAATTTTTTTATAACATCAATTATTCCTGTTCTTTTTCTTATAATTTCATTTCTAACTCTATCTCTTCTTGTCATCCCTAACATTCTTCTCCCTAACTTTCTTACAGAAACTCTGATGTTTTTTTTACAACGTCGCCTTGCGATTCTCCATAATTCACTTTTAAGAGTAAGCACGTGGTTAATACAGGCATTGAAGATTTTTTAAACACAATGCAAATCGCCGGTTAAATAGTCTTTAAGTTTCCAAAGGTTCTATTAACTTGGATAATTCTTCTATTAATTTCCATTTCTCTTTTGTCTTTTCTTTAAAATGGGTTACTTGGCCTAAACAGATGTATTCGTCTACTTTTTTCAATTTATTTTTTTCTATCAAAACCTTTCGGTTTGCGTTTCTGTATTGTTCGCATATTTAGTTTTTGCTATATGTATTGTCAGACTTTCATATATGTTTTTGCTATGTTTAATGCTATACGACTTTCCATCCAAATCCTTTTTATATTGTCTGCATTTCCCTTTTGCTAGTTGCAATGCTGACTATATCATCACACAGACACACTGAGTATCAGTTTACAAAGAGGAAAGATACCTTAACGGATATGTGCATGGAAGATTTCTACGTGGAAACCAAACTGAGTGGTTGCATCATGAACCGTCGCAGAGTAGAAGAACATACTAGTAAATATGTTGTAACACATCTAAAGAGTAATGGAAAATTAATTTGACTATGCTCCGCATGGAATTTCCGCTAAAGGTTGTAAAAGTAAAGTGCGTTATCCATAAAATCTCTGCTCCTCAAATTCCAATTTGTACATTTCTTTCTTCATCGAATACAGCTTGATGGAAAATGTTTAGCGCGTAATTTAAAATTTTTGGTAAAGAATAGTTTGGCCACCATGAGTCCTAAAATATAGTTTTTGTTTCTGACTTATTTTCAGCAGAATCCAAGCTTGTAAAAGCTCGATTGATAACATTCTTTCGTGGACCGAAATCACCCACATCGATGAACTTACTCATAACATTTCCTTTGTAAAATAATGCATGGTGTCTCCGCCAGAGGTCGTAGAAGTACGTTTTTTTTGTTAGTATCTCTGGTTGAGAAAGTGCAATTTGAAAAATTCCTTCTTTTTGGAGAGCGTTTCCGTTGAGAAATGTTTCTCGTATAATTTAAAAAATTTTAATTAATCCATTGACTTTCCGCTAAAGAGCGCAAAGGTAAATTACGGTTTTCGGTATCTCTGCTTGTAAAACTGCGATTTGAAACATTATTCGTGAGGCGGATACAACCTCTAATGGCTAATCTTTTGCATATAATTTCTAATCTTCTGTAAAGTGTAGTTTGGCCAGCAGGGGGAGAAAGGGTTTATTTCCGGTTCTGATGTACTGAAAACTGCATTGATAACATTTTTTTGGACCGATTAGGTTCACCTCGGAAAACATTTTAAGAATAATTTCTTCCTTAAATATTACGTAGTTTTTTCCGTCACGGTCTGTAGATATACGTCTCACTTTTGTCGAGTTTCCTTTTTCTGAGGCTTCGATTTGAAATTATTCTTTTTTCGTTTCAGAGAGTTTTCGGTGCAAAATGTTTCCCATATAATTTCGTATTTTTTCTCAACTCAGAAGTCTTCAAACAGAGGGTGTAACATCAAGTTCGCAGTAACATCTGCCAGATTAAAATCCTATTGAAAAACTTATTTTTCGGCCAGATACTACTAACTAATCAAACTCTGTGTGTGTGTATTTTCTTCCTAAAATAATGCACAGAATCGCCGATATGTGGCGCAAATGTTTAATGTGTTTTTCTTAATACCTCTGCTTCTACTTGTGTGATTTAAAAAAATATTTTAACACCGGATGCCATTTACCTTCTAGAACACTACAGGCTAGTATATAAGGAATTTAATAGTTCACAGTCCTGTCGGTAGGTGCTGTATTTGTAATTCAGTTTGCAGCTGTAGCGCGGCTTGTAAAAATCATTTCGAGAATTCTTTTCTTTACGGTACTCCATTCCCTTAAATAGAGCTGTTGAGAATTATCATCTTTAAACAATGCAAAAATTTACCGCTAGGAGCGTAAAGATTGAAATCTTTTGTTCGCTGTCCCTGCTTTCCGGAGACGTATTTGATAAGTTCTTTTCCCTTAGGTCTTTTTCCATAAAGAATATTTTTCGCCTAATTTCAACTTTTCAGTTATGCACATATCTTCCGTTTGAAGCCGTATGTCATGTTTCTGTATTTCTTCTAACTGTTCGACTTAAAAATAACTTTGTCTGTGACACCTTCCATGTGATATGTGAAACTCTTTGTGTGCCGTTTGTTAATTTCCGTGACATACTTTTTAGCTGTTACTGGAAGTAAGTACCTTTGTCTGTTTCCGAATGGTTTGTCGATTGTAGAACCCGGTTGATTCTTTTTCTAACCGGTTCCACTGATTTTAAATAATATGTGTCAGAACGGATTCAAAAGTCGTCCTCATTCCAACTGAAAATTCGATGTCATCTTTCTTGTTTTATTATTATCCTCAACTGTTAGGGAAGACACTTGGAAACATCATATTTTAGAGATTGCTGTCTAAAGACAAAAATGCCGTTGATTTCTGACATGAGCCATTGCTTTACTCGAACATTAAAACAGCATACGCAAAGGGACTGTGGGGATACCGCACAGCCTCGAAACATGCTTTCATAATTAGACCCTATTAAAAAGCTGAACAACCATACAGAATTCCTGTGACTATTCGCTAACTGGAAAAAAAATTTAAGTTTAGAGAAAAATGTTACAGTTAATAAACTGAAAATTTTGCTGATATGAGGACTTTGATTCACGAACGCTTAAGGAACCTGTCTGCAAATTGCGTTTGTAACAGTAACATACAAACACAGCTAGGAATTTCAGGCGACAGCATACAAATTAGAATATGACTTACTATGTTGACAGAAACGCATCTGCACCCTATTACAAAGTTATAACGTCTGTCCTCCCAGGTATTGTTTGTGCTCGTGCTCTGCTATAATGTGTGAAAATGTTGATCCATACAACTGCGGTGGTCATGCAGAGGAATAAATGAGTTTTTTATATTTTTTTAACTGTAATCCAAATTAAAAACATGCACATCAAAGGAAGTTGTAATTTCTCATTAATAATAAAAGGAATTAAATTTGGAGGAAAGCAGAAGAGTTTTTGCAGTATGACGGATAATATTATGCAGTGCGTAGCACCCATTAACAACGCTGCAAAATGTTTTAATGATTTGATATCAACTGCTGTTTCTTTATACTGTTTATATGCCCATCCCATGGAATGGGATGTCTTTGACTTTGCTAGGATCTGATATTCATTATTAAAAGACAGAATATTGAAAATATGTAAAGCGCAATATGTATATTTTTAATGTTTACGTATATTTTACAATTTCTTATTTCTTTATGATGTCAGACTCGACAGAGAAAAATCATTGAGGTAATTTCAAATTTCTTTTGGATGCAAGATTCGAGAATTAACGTCTACAATGAACATGCAATATCAGAATATTGGATATTACTGGATTTTTGCGTCATTCTGTAATAAAGAGAAAAGTTAAGTTATTCTTAGGGAGTGATGTGTAACTATAAATCAAGAACAAATAAATTTCGATTTTCAGTCAATCATTGAAGAAGATATAAATCCTTATCAGCCATGAAATGATTCCCATTTTGAAATGTATTTGGAATTCTAAGAGATGTTTATGAAATTTCAGTATTTCAGCACCAGTTAGTTGTTCGGTTACTTTTACAAATCAATTAATCTTCAAAGAATATCAATGCATTTTTGCACAAACGATACTTTTCTGAGATATCTAAACAAGACATCAAGTAGACACTGACATTAATATTCTTTCCTGGATTACAGAGGGGGGGGGTCGAAAGGTTTGTAATATTTGCATAAACGAATGTGTTATAGTGGGTATGTCACATGTTTAAACCAGTTCAAGTCACGCACTGCAGTCAATCGAAAGGAATATAAAATAGTAGTCGTTGCTGTGAACACCATTGCATGTCGCCTTCCTGTCTCTGATTAGGACGCCTAAAAATGTGAACAGCCACAACCGCCTAATTAGGAAATTTTTGCTTTTCGACTTTTAACTCGGCCATAACGCTGCTCAAGAAACACGAAACTTTGTCATGCGAAATGGGATGGTTCCGTTTACTACAGGACAGCTACCATAAGTTTCAAGAAATTTCGTTCAGGTGACAGAAACCTCGACTGTCAACCAAGGTGAGGTAGGCCGCGAACTGTGTATTCCGAGTCCGTTCGCCAGCCCGTATAAGCAAATCCGACAACCAGTACTCGGAGATTATCAGACGTGCTGGACATTTCGTAAACCACCATGGTTCGTCAACTTCAGGACCACGCCAAGTTGTACAGGAGCTGCCGCATGGTCCCACACGAACTGACGCCAGCTGAAGCAAACCGCCGAGTGGAAGTGTGCACGAAACTCCTAGAAAACCCGCGCGATATAAATTTCATCAAGAGAATTGTTACATGCAAAGATAAGTGGCTCTATTTCCGTAATGCTAACCGAAAACGGCAGTGGTTGAGCCTGGACCAAATTCCCGAACCTGTTACCAAACATGGACGATTGAAGCACAAGGGCATACTCTGCGACTGGTGGCATTTCGAGGGGATACTCCATTACGAATTGGTTCTAGATGGTCAGACCATCAACGCCATCCTCTACTCTGAACAGGTGGAGCGGATGTATGCTATTTTGGAGGAGAAGTACACGGCACTGGTGAACAGAAAGCTTGCTCTCCTACAGCATGACAACGCTCGGACTCATATCCCGAGAACGACCCGGACAAAACTCCAGGAACTTCAGGCCTTCGAACTGATGCCGCACTCAGCATTCAGTCCAGACCTTGCCCAATTGGAGTTTTACTTGTTACGGTTCATGGCTAATTTCTTTCGCTAGCGGCACTTCAACATCCAGGAGTAGGTGGTACCTGGGGTGAAGGAGCTCTTCGCCTGGAAGAATAATAACTGGTGCCGCCGTGCAATAAAAAAACTGTCGGAGAAATCGCTAAAAACGATGCAACACGATGGTCTATACTTTGAATGCCAATGAGCTTTCGTCGTAAAGATTCGTATGAAGATACAAAGTCATCCAAATGTTGCAAAACGTTCGCCTCACCCCCTGTATATTTTGCGGTACTAAATAATATTCCAGTAATGAGGTAAAATTCGAAAGTTTTAATTCCCTGCTAAGAACCGTCAATGCTTTTCGGAGTAATTTGGTTTGAATTTTTACTGTTCACTCTAAAGTTTATTAAGATAGTTAATTAAGAGCAAGAAATCGTCTGTTTCTTCACTTCACTTAGTTGGTGTCGCGATCATTGTTTTACATTTTATCAACTGGGGTTTCTGATTTCTGCATGTGATGCTTTCAGGAAAGCAGACTTTTGGACGGTGATTTGTGAGAAACCAGACAAGTTCTTTTTCATTTGAGAAAACATGGAGCTCTGTAATAATATGCTTTATTTATTGTTACTATACTGCAGACCTCTCTATGAACAATTCCCAAAAACTGCAATCACACTCTTCTCGGGTACTGCTGCTAAGTAGATATTTAAAATATGTAAAGACTATAAAACACCAACTTTATCACTTTGTTCTAAACACTTATTTGGAAAGGTTTAAGAAGCTATAATTTTTTTTTCTGTAGTTTGAAATCCACGCCAAACAAATAAATAAAAAATGTTACTCATAACGGTACACATGGAATACATCTTCATGCATTTTGTTGTCGTAATTTGCATTATATTCATTATTTGATAAAGGATTTTTATTGCACTGCATGTCAATTGTACCTACAATACATGATTTGTACCTATATCCTCATGAAACTAAGATGTCATTTGTTCTCAGGGATAATTAAATTTTTTAGACAGCCTTAAAGGTTAGAATAACATCTAAAACTTGAATTTTACCAACAAAGATAAAGCATACATTTTCAAATACAGTGAAACCCCGATAGTAAGCTTTTGCAGCATAAAAAGTCGTATGATGCAGTAAAATGTAGAACCGAGTTAGAGATAAAATAAACTTTACAGGCATACATACCATATACAAAAATGGAAACTAATATAAACTAGTAGTACAGTATTGTATCAAACCTCTTATGTATTGTAGATACATGTAAAAACCAAAATTCAATATAACTACGGACATACATGTAAGAATTAAAGGTATTCCGTGCTAAGTTGTATATAGGAAGTCAAACCTGTCGAGGCACGGTGACTTTCTTGAAGAAACCGAAGCACACACACCATACTTTAAATGTCTTTTAAAAACGTAGGATCTCAAAACGTCATTAATTTACAATTTAAAATGTGGAAGATAAAAGCTCTGGCGAGCACTTTCGCAACCACTATGGTCGCATCATTAGGCAGCTGAGTGAAACCAAAATAGCGCGGCACAAGGTTAAGTAGTGACAGATGGGAGCACAGGAAATACACATTATGTAAATGAACACTTAAGTCATTGTCATTCACTACAAATTATTGTTAAAAGTTCGTTTATAATCATTCAGATTCTTCCTGCCGAGAGTACTGCAAAATCTAATTCCTCCAGGTAGGGGGAATGTATACAGGCATGTCTTCATGACACACATTTTGTTCCAAGTTTTATTATATATAGACTTTCAGTAAAAAGCATAGGATTTTAATTAGAAGCAGTAGACAGTAAGTTGGCATTGGCCCAATCGGGTCTTAAGTCCTTCTCAAAAACAGTTTTTGCCAATGTCGAAGCAGCAGACTGTTCACGGATGGCATATCTGTGTTCAGCTCAGCGAGTACCCAGGCTTCGGTAGGTCGAGCCCACATAGCAAGGATTTGCAGATTGTCCATTCCTGTCCAATAGAGTATTGTTTTATACTCTAATACGGGAAGTAGTTGGAACTACGTCTCTGTCATGTCTAATGAATGAAAATAGGTTTTGGGTTTTAACCCCGAAATCAATGGAGTATTTTTACTTGTGTTTTTAATAAGGTGACTATAGATTTCTGGTAGTCCATGCTCCCCACATACTTAATTGTGGGTACATCCCTAATGACTCTACAACTTAAATCTTGGCCCTCAGTCTCCGGCAGCTGGAATGTACCTGGCCAAGGCAGCGGCCAGTGCGACATGAAGGCAGAGGGTGCTAAGAATCCCCGGAGGACCGGACTAGGCTGCCATTTGATGCTGACCTTGGCTACCTACAACGGACGCTCCCTATCTTCTGATTCAAGGCTTCTTGAATTGGAAGAGGAACTACAAAGGATCAAGTGGGACATCGTCGGGCTAAGTGAGGTAAGGAGAAAAGGAGAAGATCTCATTGAACTGAAAAGTGGACATCTCTTCTATTATCGTGGGACAGATACTGGCAGAACTAGTGGTGTTGGATTTATAATAAACAAGAAACTGAAGGATAAAGTGGTAGAAGTTGAAAGTTCCTCTGACAGAGCTGCACGACTCGTTATCCAACTATCGAGAAGATACCAGGCTCAGATTATTCAAACTTATGCACCCACCACAAGTCATCCTAAAGAAGAAATTGAAGAATTTTATGAGGAAATTCGTCATCTAAATAATAAAGGTAAGCAGCACTTGAAGATAATTATGGGAGATTTCAATGCAAAAATAGGGCACCGGCAACAGAATGAAACTTCAGTAGGTAAATTCGGTCACGGCAACAGAAACCAGCGTGGAAATACTCTCGTTGAGTTTGCAGAGGCAGAAGGATTTTTCATCTTGAATTCCTTTTTCAAGAAAAAGCCACACAGGAAATGGACATGGAGACATCCAATTGGGACGACAAGTGAAATTGATTTTATTATGTGTAACAAAAAAATTCGTCATCGAAGACTGCAGTGTGCTAAACAAGTTCAACACAGGTAGTGACCATAGATTGGTGAGATGTAAGATGCACCTCAACACTAAACTGGAACGTGGCAAGCTCATAAGACAAACAAAATGTATTGACATAACCAACCTAAAAAAACACCATAATACTTTCAAGTTGGAACTGAAGAACTGATTCTCTGCTTTAGAAGGCCTAACATCGGAAGAAGTGGATATTTCGGAAGTTAACAGAAAAGTAACCAAAGCTCTTATGGAAACAGCAACAAAATTAGCTGGGTCTAAGAACAAGTTGCATGTAAACAAATTATCAGGAAAAAACAAAATGTTGATGCAAAAAAGAAGAGAGATGAGGACAACTAAAGAAGATGTGACTTCCAAAGTGGAATATATAGAGCTATGCAAGACAGCACGAAAAAGTATCACTGAAGACGTAAGGAAATTCAACTGTGAGCTAGTGAGAAAAGCAATTGAAAACAACCAGAGCCTAAAGATAGCAAAGGGACATCTCAGTAAGGGAAGAAAACAGATTATGGCTCTGAGAAAAGAAGATGGTTCTATAACAAGAAATAGAGGCGAAATTTTGACAAGAGTGAAAGATTTCTACTCCAAATTATATGAAAGGGATGATACATGTACTCCAGACATCACGAAAGGTACCAGAGTTCTTCCAGTCCTCCCAGCAGAAGTTGCTCATGCAATCAAGAACATGAAGCGGGTGAAAGCTCCAGGAGAAGATGGAATTACTATAGACATCATACAAGAAGCAAGTGGAGAAATTGAAACAGTACTCTCCCAAATTTTCACTCGATGCCTTAATGAAGGGAAGATTCCTGAGGATTGGAACAATGCTACAATGATCCTGCTACATAAAAAAGGTGACATTGAGGATCTCAGGAACTACAGACCTATCAGCCTCCTATCAGTGGTTTATAAAATCTTCACTAAAGTTCTTTCACACCGCTTGAAGGTAACACTGGACATGGCTCAACCGAGAGAACAAGCTGGATTCAGGAGTGGCTACAGCACAATAGATCATATCCATGTACTGAGAGAACTAATTGAAAGAGCGAGGGAATATGAACTTCCATTGTGCATGGCTTTTATCGATTATGAAAAAGCCTTTGATTCGGTGAAACCATCAGCAGTTACCACGGCTCTGAAATCCTGCGGTATTGAAGATGCATACATTAATATTATTAATAACATCTATGAAAATGCAAGTGCAAAGATTCGGCTGTTTGAAAATACAACACACATAAAAATTGGAAAGGGAGTGAGACAAGGTGACACCATATCTCCGAAGCTCTTTAATGCCACATTGGAAAATGTCTTTCAATCACTGAACTGGGAAAACAAAGGGATAAAGATTAATGGAGATTATCTAACCCACCTTCGTTTTGCTGATGACGTAGTCATTTTTGCAACTACCCCATCAGAGCTGCAGAGTATGATCCAGGAACTTGCTGACAAGAGTAAAGAAGTGGGATTAAAAATGAACTTTCAGAAGACAAAAGTGATGTTCAATGCTTTTACAAGAAATGAAGATTTATCGATTGATGGAGAAAAACTGGAGATAACAGATACGTATGTTTATCTTGGACAGCAGATATCAAGTGAGGGTCACATTGATGAAGAAATTAATCGGCGTACAAAACTTGCCTGGAGAGCTTTTGGAAGAAAACAGCATAATTTTCAAGAGCAATATGCCATTATGTCTTAAAAGAAAAGTGTTTGATCAATGCATCCTTCCAGTGCTTACGTATGGTGCAGAAACGTGGACCTTAACTAAAAGAGACATACAAAGGCTGCAGACAACTCAAAGAAGCATGGAGAGGTTCATGCTTGGTATAACCAGGAGAGATAAGAAGAGGAACTCGTGGATCCGAAAAATGACGAGAGTGGAAGACATCATGATCAGAGTTAAATCCCTGAAATGGCAATGGGCTGGACATACTGCCAGAAGGACAGACCATAGATGGACAGCCGAAATTTTAGATTGGATTCCAAGGGACAGGAAAAGACCCAGAAAAAGACCACATGGGAGATGGGTGGATGAAATTCGTAAATATGCGGGAGTGACATGGAGGAGACTGGCACAAGACAGACCGTTGTGGAGGAAACTTGGGGAGACCTTCGTCCAGCAGTGGATTGATAATGGTTGACAATGATGATGATGATGACATCCCTAATCAGTGTTGTGAAAGTTTTCCGCTGATATTGTTGAACAAGTCTTTGAGCACAACCAGCGGGGTATCCAAGAAGAGCAGCAATCTCAGTAATTTTTCTTATTTCTAAATTTCGGCAATCAGAGGTTGATGAGTAACTAAAAGCTCTATGTATAAGGAATCTATGTGCAAAACGTTTGTATGGGGTTGGAGTCAATCAATCGAATCAGAACTCACATAGATAAAAGAACCGAAAAGGAAAGTTATATTACAGTATGCGTTAGACAGTCTAAACGCTTCCTACTTCTACTCAAACAAGAGGCAGGTTTTACTTTCTTACACCGCTGTTATGGGAAAGTATTAAGATCTATCTAAAATCTCACTTCTGATGTAATTTCATTAAAAATGTAAACTCTAGGCCTATACCCAAGATACAAGTGTTGTAAATATCAGTTAAAACGTAAAAGCTATGTGAACGCCGACAAAACAGTGTTCCCCGAAAAACTGCAGTAAGAAAATAAAAAAAAATACACAATGTGAATGAATATTACAAAAAAAAACGTTACAGCAGGAAGTCGTTTTTGGGGATAGGTTTTGAAAATTATCGATTGAAGGTTAAACGCTCAGAGGAGCTAGTTTTCTGCGACATAAAATACATGATTTATTAGCTGTTTATTCCTGCGGCGTGTTTGGAAAGTTCACGAGGTTAAGTAGATTGGCAAATTATCTTATTTGCTTACATCTGCTGTTTCAAATAATTCTTTTCGCACATAGGTGGTGTTCTCACCTCATATTGTAGGTTACTCTGTATCCTGGTTAGCTGCTCGTAATGCTGTACGCAGCTAACACAAGACTTTAAGAAAGAAAATACTAATTTGTATCACTTTCGTCTTTTAGTTACAATTTTCAGTAAATTTATTCACAATTTATGCCTTTGTAATTTTATGCCCTTCACATTATGAATTTACACCCCTGGTGTGACCATTTTGGGAGGACAAGCAATATCCGTGTCTTCCCGGCAGCTACGGCCTAGCTCTGGAGCATAGTTTGCCGTGATGCGTTAGCCTCAAAGTATAATACACGATGCTGTCAATAAATTGAGTGATAAATACACACCATTTAGATTTGGTGATCTATTTAAAACGCATTAGAGAACTAATTCCGAAACGGAAATTTTGTTCTCTACTTATTGTTATTGAAGTTGTTTTTCAGACTACAGTGCTTTTGCATAATACCTTGCCCATTATCTATTAGTTTTCATGTTCTTGACCTTTCAACCGGGCAGACTTTGCGCAATTTCCCTTCCATCTCGACGTGTAACTTTTCGTTTTCTCACCTATATTCTCAGTGCTGGTATTATCCGTAGTGTCCTAAATTCTCACTTGAAAACTTGTAAAAAAAGCTCACAACATTAAAATGCATCAAACAGCAACATGAGCTTGTTAAAAGGCAGGGAAAACACTATGAAAGCGCAAAAAGCTGTACTACAGTCCTGTAATCTAGTAACTGCCATAGTTGATTCCGGGCAGAAAGGGACTTCAATCTTCAATCCAGGGCTCAAGCCCTTTCTGCTTGGAACAGGAATACTACTCCCCTGTTCTACCCTACCTAATCATTGGACTGAAGCAATTACTGCGTAGATTGTCTGGTGGATCATCGAACATAGGTAAACGACTGTCTCTACTTTAAAAAAAATGAAACTCAATAGAGCGATTCAATACGTTAACGCCAAGCGTCAAATTAGATAAGGCCTAGTCAAACCCTTACGTGTCTCAAGATACAAGTGAGGCAAAAAGTATATGCATTGGTAACAGAGAACTCAATCAGAACGAATTCCGATGAGCCAACACGATATCTTAACACTGTTCATAATATTCAAACCCATAGTTCATCGTTTTAT
Source organism: Macrothele yani (assembly GCA_039090855.1). Classification (NCBI taxonomy): domain Eukaryota; kingdom Metazoa; phylum Arthropoda; class Arachnida; order Araneae; family Macrothelidae; genus Macrothele; species Macrothele yani. The sequence continues at coordinate 31,274,030 of CM077033.1, forward strand.
TTAATCTTATATATAAATTTATTATTTAAATTTATTACTGAACATGATTTGTTTGTATTTATTTAAAAACACAATTTCGTCATTCATAGTGCTTTCAAATATATCTGTTGTGCATTTTTCAGTTGTTTAAGCCAACACGCATCTGCCTGATTGCTTTACGGTTTTCCAAAACAAGTTTTAAAAACCGAAATACAGCTGAGCCCCAGAGAAAGATGTTAGTTTAGGATCCACCCTGAAAAAAAGTCAGATTCGCCCGGTACAAATACCTTTATTTCAATTACTTGCTAACGCATCATGAGTAATTAAATTACTACGCTTTGTAATCGAGATAACGATATCTAGTATCCTAAGACATATTAAGAGAACAAATCCTTAATCGCTTAAACTTAAATACAATAAATATTTCGGTTTAAAGAGATAAATTACTTTACCCACGAACCATTCAAGTGCCAGCCAATTTATGTATTGCGTTGTCCGGAGAGTCCAGTGTACATTATATATATGTATATACATAATTATATATATATACATATATAAAATATACACTAGACTCTCCGGTATATTATATAGTGTATATTATATAATTATCTATGTCCATTAACTAACCAAATGCATTTACATGTTTCTCTGATCTACGAGGCGTGACGGCAAATTTCTGTATCTTTATGTTATATCTCATGGACTAGGTACGAATAAAGAATATATTCGTACCTATATTCGTACCATGATTGATATTACATGATATAGATATTCGTACCCTGAGAGCTTAACAAAGACTCGTCAAGGATCTATTGGAAATACTTTTTATTTCCATTTCAAATCACAAATCCACACCCAACAAAAGGACAACACATAGTTTTAACTAAGTAAATGCAAATATTTAACAGAGGAAAATAAATCTCTCAGAAAGAAAATTCACTCTTAATTTAAAGCACACTTATTGTACACAAGATATTTTAACATGCTCCTTTTCCCAAAATTTTCAAACAACTTCCATTCACCGCAACGTGAATCGTATGGTTGTTTAAGTTCATAGAACAGACATCCCATTTTGAAAATCTCCTCAAGTCCAAGCATTGATATCTAGAGGGAGAAACAGAACTGAAAAACTGAAGTAGAACCTTAGATAAATATTTTTCAGCCGGTTAATGAGTAATGATCTCGTCATGTACTTTTAGAATAAAATCGATTCACATACTTAAACAGTAACTTTTTTAATTACAAAACCACACTGAGAGTCGTATCAGATTTTCACACAGGACTCATATACAGTAGTGGCCAAAATTGTAGAAACCTTTTGGAAAAAGTATGTTTTCGAGGTTTGATGGTTCATAAAACCACTTGTTTTTGTAATAATACCATAAAATTAGATATCGAGGGAAAGATAATTTCATTAAGAATGTAATGCAACAACGTTTGTTCAATTATCTGTATTCTATGAAAGATTATAGCCAAATACCCAGAAAAAGGAAACACAACTTTCTTAGGCTGATATGAAGTAGCTTTCCTTCATTTGAATGTAGCCAATGAGCATGACTGTTTAGAGCGCCAATGAGGTGTCATCTTGTATTGGCAATGAGCCAATCAGGTCATATCAGGATTCAGCTATTGATGTCATGTATTGGAGCTAAGAGGAGGACATTTGTTAGTGTGTCATGGGATTGCTATCAAGTTGGTTGGGGTTTTTTTGCGTTCTTTCATTTAGTGAGCTGTAAAACGTAATAAAATTAAAGACATAGAGCAAAGAGTTGACTTGTGACCCAGAAAGCGATGTAAAATAGTACTATTAAGTGAAGAAGGCTTCAGTTCTTAAGAAATTAGAAGAAACATTGATGGAAACTTAACCAAAGGTGGTATTTCTAAATTTTTGAAGAGGTTGAAGGAGACTCCGTCACTACAAAATCAGATTGTTAAAGGCAGGAAAAGGTGCAAGTGATGATAGAAAAATTAAGAAACTGTGCCCAGGTGACACAAGAAAATCAACTGATCGTATACAAAATGAAATGGCGCAATGCAATGTGAAGTTGAGTGCAATGCCTGTTCAGCACACACTGCAGGAATTTGGTATAAAAGCTAGAATTCCACAAAAAAGCCATTTTTATTTCTCAAACAAAGGTTGAAAAGATTGAACTGGGCTACACCTTATGTTAACTGGGAAGTAGGATAATGTTATTTGGAGTGATGAGATCAAAATTTCCTTGTTTGGTAGTGATGGCATAAAATACGTAAGGAGAAGAATCAGAGAAGATTTGCATTCTGATTGCATTACATGTATCGTGAAACACCCAAATAGTGTTATGATCTGGGGTTGTATGACATCAAAAGGTGTAGGCAGAATTTCCGTGATTAATGGGAATATAAATGGCCAAAATCGCGTTAATGAAATACTTGAGCACAAACCGAAGCTCTTCCGCACGTTATCTTTTCCAAGATAATGAAACATTTATATTTCAACAGAATTCAGCTCCATGTCATGTTGCTGCTGTGTGCAAAAAGTGGTTTTAAGATAATCGTATTCCACTGCTGGAATTGCCTGGGAAATAGCACAGACCTTAAGCCCATCAAAAATCTATGGAGCCGACTAAGGATACGTGTTAGTCAGAAGCAACCCAGCAATAAAACCTAATTAATAGAAGCAATATTCCAATCTTGGTTTCACATTATAACAGCTGCAGAACGAAAAAACAAAACTTGTTTCACTTCATGGTAAGGCGTTGTAAGGCCATAATAAACGCTAATGGTTACCCAACTAAGTATTAACTGACATGGTGAGAATGTTTGTGTATTTCATGTTTTCTATGTGTTTCACTTTTCTTCTTTATAACTGTGTTGAAATACAAAATCCTTCTTAAAAATTATTGCATTACATTCTTACATTCTTGATGAAATTATCTTTCCACTGATATATAATTTTAGAGTATTACTCCAAACAAAAATGGTGTTATGAGCCATCAGACCTCAAAAATACACTATTTCCAGAAGGTATTCACAATTTTGGCCACCAATGTATTTCTATCAGTTCATTCGGGTCACACTTTAAATTATTTTATTTTGCCCAAAGTGAGAGCTAAAGCTCACGATTTGTTAAGGCTCTGTATATCACACATAAGGTGACGAATTCCTATAATCAATATTAAGTCCAGTATGTTTTGAACTAATCACTGCATGTCCATTATTTTTGGAATATTAATAGGTTTTTACAAGAATAAACAAATTGCATGTCATTATGCTTTATGGATAAGAGCCCTCGGTGGTGGATCGCTTGCTCCGGCAAATTAAGAAGTCTAATGTTACGACTCTTTCTACAGACTTTCGTAAGCCCCGTTTTGTGGGACTTCCGTAGGTGTCAAGTATTGTTAATATACTAAGTAATAAGTGTAGACCATATAATAGTGACTTTGGCCTCACAACTAGAAATATTTATGGATTAATCAAAAAGGTTCGGGACAGGGTGCCTCCACATACTAGATACATCGTATACACCATGCCTCTACAATCTGTGGTTCCGGACACTAATGATACTGTATATATTGGTTCTGCAAAAAGGACATTGAGTACCAGAGTCAGGGAGCATAAATATGATGTTCGTAATGACAAGTTAACAACCGCCTTGGCTCATCTGGTTGCGACATGTTCCTATACTAAATAGCGGAATGAGGTATACAGTATAAACTACCAAGGAAAGTTTCACTGTTATTATTTGTGTAGAGCCTATATATTGCATCATTCTGAACTCGTTGCTGATGATTATGTCTCTAAAGTTATGTCGGAACCATGGACTATTTTATTTAAACATTTTAATGATTTATTTTAAATGCACTGTGTAAATCCGAGATGGGGTTGCGATATTGCTGGTTTCTGACGATGGTGTTCTATATATATATATATGATGGTCTAAATCGTAAATGTAACATCAGAAGATGGGGACGTTGTGATCCTCGATAGATCTCATGTGGTGTGTGGTTTATCAGTAAATCTTAATTACATGTAGCGTAAGGGTGCTACATATGTGTTTTATCGTGTTTAGTCGATATTTTAAGTTTCATCGTTTTTAACACGAATCGTCCTTCATCAAATAGCTTTTTACTTTCAAATTGATAATATTCAACTGTAAAAGATACCAAGATATATCACATTGCCAATAAACAAATTAACCAGTTATGCCACTTTCATTTAGTTTGATTTTTACAAAAGGTGAACTTGAATGTGTAAGCACTCTTTAGAATCATGTTGATTCAGGGTTTTGTACGTTATTGAATAAAAAGAAAGTGACGTCACACCTGACTCATGTGAATTGAAAATTTCTTTTAATGGGGTGAATAAAAGCACACAATAACTGACAACCATTCGCTCCTCATTATAAAGCTTCATTCGGGCTACATTATGAGGGACGTAGAACACTATCAGGTAACGCTGAAAGAGTTTAAGGACTCTTTACATATTTTAACAATCATTCCGTTCTTGGGGCGGTCAATGTTTGAACCGTGCTTACGTATTATGGAGAGACATTATCAGTTGTTTCTTCGGTGCTTGTTCAGGACGAGATCCAAAGTGAAAATTCTCCAAACGTCAATGAATAAAAAGTAACATCGCTAGTAGACGAACGAGGCTAACGGCTAACGTACTCGGCTATATATCGAGGGATCTGGGATTCGGATCCATAGCGGTAACCAGATGACAATTTTTCTGTTTCTATTAATATGTGTTGATAAAACTTGGAAAGAGAGATGTATTTGTTTATTGTTCGTTCAGGAGAATTCGCAACGGATCTGACAGTTCCAAGGAAAAAGCTTTTGTTGCACGGTTGCTGATGAGATATCAGATCAGCCTCCTAATAGAGCGCGAAAGCCTGACGGCAATTAATGAATGTTTTTATTTTCGCCATTAAATATTTTAAAACTTAAAAGAATCGTGTTATATTATGAAAATAGTGTAATGTATTCGGTAAAGAGAAACTGCCCATGGATCTAGTTTTAATAAAAATACGTTCATGCTATCGATTATACGTGATTTTAAATGGCAAATAATATTAGACTTTAGAATTGATTCAGTGCTTGTTTCATAAACGAATTGAATACTCTTTGACAAGAAAAAAAAAAAAAAACGAAACACCCAAAAGAAATTATCCAGTCAAGGTGAAAATCGGTATGTGCAATATCCATGTATAGGAAAGGATATGATTGTAATTCCATAGCATTGCACATTTGTTTCGATACAACAGCTATACCAGTGAAACAAGTCAGTACCTTGCAGCGCCACCTCCGTCTCGCATACAAAATGTTACCCGGCGTGGCATACACACATACACTTCACGTATACTGTTCTAAGGTATAACATGCCAGATGGTGTCCAGATTGAGCCCAGCTCTCCGATATTCCGTGACGAAAGTACTTGCCGTCGCATCCTGCCCCAAACATGACCGAACGGTGACAGATCGTGCAATCTGGTTGGCCATGGAATGGTGTCCACATTTCGGAGGCAAGCCTAGGTAAGTCATGCCGTGCGTGGGCGGGCATTATCCTTTCGAAATAGGGCTGGGTGTTGCTGAGACATGAATGGCAACACAACTAGACGAGATACGTCTTCGACGTAACGTTGTGCCGTGACGATGGTACGGAGGACGATCAAGTGTGTCCGGCTATCGTATAAAAAGACTCCCGAGACAGTCGCCCTGGATGAGCGTGCCTTATGCCTTTCCACGATAATGTCAGTATCTGTGAGATGGACATCTCCTGTCGAGAGACCAGATATGTATGGGATGGTCATAGGCGCCAAGTGCAAGCCGTCGCTTATCTCTGAAAAAACCACGACGTCACTGGACACAATCAAACGATGATCGGCACCGGTATCACTGCAACCTGTGCCGGCGAAGGTCACTGGTCAGCGGTATGCCGTGGAGTGTTCCCGAATATAGCCTCCCTGTTGCAAGTCGTCTCGGCAAAGGTTATGTTGGTCACTTCCGTAACATTATGCGACACAACATGACTACAGATAGTTGAGACCGAACGTATTCTCTTCAGTACGTGCGGCTGTCACAATTGTTCAATCCTTACATTCTGTCGTTGCTCTGGGAAGCTCACTGTCCGCGTGCCGCTGAAATGTGCAATCCTCGATCCATTGGCTCACACAACGTCCGATTGCCGCGTCTCTTCAATCCAAATGCCTGGAGAAACGGTGCCTTGACCAACCTTTCTATTTAGGTCCAATGATACAACCACCACCAAACTGGATTCGTGTGCACGAATCCGACGTAGTGGCTCCCTCACAGTCCATGGAGGTTAATGCAACCGTACTCTACAGTCACACTTGTCCCTGCGCACCAGCTTTGATCTTGATATACCCTTTTCGATTCCTATGAACTGTGGCATGCTACTATTTAATCATTGGTCGTAATTTTTTATTTATTTGCATATATTATATATTATCGACCTGGGGGTATTTGCATGTGGTGTTTTATCAGGATCGAACGAATTTCTCGGGGTGTTTCGTTTTGTCCGACAAAAAGTGCATTTGACTTAAAAATGTTATCATCCTGTGTGTAAAGTAAAGTTTTCCAACATAATGATCACAGTCTTCAGTACTTCCTTGTCCATCCTAGTGAAATTATACGAAAGCGTTTTAAGTAAAAAAAAAATGTTTGGTGCAAATAGCTGAAAAACGTTTGCAATAACGATAATTTCGGATAGAATATTTTAGTTTAGAATATGAAATCGTTGATTGTTTTCAGGTTTTTGAATAGGAACACAATTCCATTAATCTCAATTATGTTGTTTCCTGTGAAAAGGAAACCTGACTTTTTTTTTCTTTTGAGAAGTTTTGTTTTATTTTTTTCAGGCGGATGTAGTGAAATGAAAAACCACGAAAACCACGTTACCTAAAAAACACTGTTTGGTTTTGCGAATAAAAAATTCGATAATATTTTTTACAGGAAAATAATATTTTTTTCTAATTTGACAAATTTAAAATCGCTACTATTACGTTTCTGTACACTTACCTTGTTTTCAATACGTTATGTTCTAACATAGACAGTTGTCTTTGATTTTCTTTTTGATGAATAGTTTGAGCTGTCAATGTACAATATTTAGAGCGGACTTAGCTGTACTTCGCAGAAATGTGTTTTTACCTAATTTTGTTGCTTTGTTCTACGGCTCAGATTTTCAAACTTTTTTTTCATGATGTTTTTCTTTAAGGGAACTTTCAGAGATATCTTTCTAAAACAAAAGTAAATATATGTATTCTGAAAATTTTTAGATACCTTTACGCAAAATTATATTTTTAAGGTTTCCACTGGTTAAATATCCAGAAGAAGTAACTCACATTTTTTTTTTATATTTTCGATATAGTGACTAGTAGCTTTCATAGTTTTCAGAAGGTACATTATTCAATAACGTTTTCAAATTACTAGCACCGTGAGCTATATTATGTAACACAATGGAGTGCTAACATTCAAATGGTAAGTTTTACTAAATCCATACAAGATGTGCAAGTTGGCACTTCCGTATTAGAATTTATGTTTTAGATTTATGTCAATGACTTTTCTTGTATATAATTTTGCATCAAATGAAATTTTTCTGAGTGATTGCAGAGTTTATAGGTAAATGCCAAGAGATATATATTTCATATTTTACTGCATAGATGGTCAAAAAGTTTATATTTGGCAAAAGTTTTCCTCCATCTCATCTACTTCTAGTTTAAACATTCTATTTTCTACTTCTCTTAATACGGCGTATCTGCAGCTGCTAATGCAGCGCACGTCGCCTGCAGAATCTATTTCTCTGAAATACAGTAATTTGCCTATTAACATGCATAGCAAAGGGTTTAAAGATTTACATGTGAAAAAGTAAACAGAGAGCCATATCAGAGGCTTTCGTATTTTAAGAAATCAGCTCAGAGAACACAACAAAACACACACACACTCACAGCATTTGTCATTTTCTTGTAGGACGTCCGTCCACAGTGAGTAGAGTTTAGGTCCTAGTCACCTAGAGCGAGATTGCTTTTTGGGCAGGACACAGAAATGGAATGAATGAGAGCAAGTCTAGCGACTTTGACAGAACAGTTTGTAGTAAGATTAGAGTACAGTAGATGGCGCCAAAACCACAGGTTTAAATATATATTCAAACTTCCTGAATATTGGACTGCAAAATAAATTTTTTATTGTTATATTTGGTCTATTCATACCTATCATCACGGATGAACACCATTCCGCATGATAACGGCCATGGAAGGTACACTTTGAAGCAAATGATATTCTGTTCATTTAATATATTGTAAAGGCGTGTCGCACTGACAAAAATTTGACTCAATTAAATAGTAAAAAATATATTCTATACCACAGAAATTCTTTCTTAAACGTATGGTGTTGCATTCTATGAGAGAAATTTTTAAACCTCTGACAGATTATTTCTCAAAAAAACTTGGCTGCTCTATAGATGTTTTCTCCTGTACTCACACATTAAAAAGAATGTGTGAAATAAAAGTCCATTCGCTCTGACATGTTTGAAAGGTAATTTGAATTACGTCTTTCCTAGGCCTGTAATATGAAATGAACATAGAAACATTACTAGGCAATGCGTACGACGCGGCCTTCCAATTGAAGCTAAGGTAATTAAAAATGTTTATGCGGGAATAATATGATAATTATTTGAAGTCCAAACGTGTCTTTTTTGTACTTCCATTTCAGGAAAAATTGAATGAAATAGTGAAAAAAGTATCTGCGCAGTCAACTTTTTAAATGTTGTTATTCAGTTGGAATTTCTATTGTGAATGAAACTTTGCATAAATAACCAAACAAATTTGAACATCGATTCAGATGATACTGGATATGTCTGAATTTTCCTACCATTATTAATGATAAAGGTAATCTTGGTGTAGGGCGATGTTTGAAATTTTAAAGCACTGTTTCAGCTTTTTTTGAAAAGCCTGTTTTATTTACTGCCATAACTTTCAATTGCATAAGCCGACACATTTAAACTCAGTCATGCATCTATACCTTTGTTTTTTCGTTGTTTCACTCTTTTCCAGATAGCAAACCAATCATTTGCCAAAATGAGTTGGTGTTATGTCCTCATAAACCATATATTTTCAAATTGACTTTAATTAAATCGTTGACAAATATTATGAAAACCAAGTGGCATATAAACAAGGCCGGCCTGCTTACAATAAATTCCATGTAATTGGATAGCAAATGCCCCTGGTAAAAATTAGCCACCGTCTTGAGTGCCTGCCACACAAATAATTGTTCGCAATAGAATACCTTCGATATCGTGTGTTGTCTTTCTATATTTTTAAATAGGAATAACTTGAGGATAACCTCTTACAGAGCATAAAATTTGACCTGAAGGAAAGTGCCTAAGGTCTTTTAAAAACGTTGGGTAGATCTACATTTGTTGATCCAGTATTACTCTCAAGCCTTTCACTTCCCTGTGCATAAATGTTGACAGTAAAATATGTTTAAGTCCATATTGTGTATTACAGTCGTATCGAATTCCGTAAATTGCATATCTGCATTGTTCATTTTTATGAAAGCCTTAGGCATAACGAACGCTTTAAAGAACGACATTTTGCAATGGATGACATTGACGCAGATTAGAAACAAACTAACGACCTGTAATGAAAAGGAAAAGCAGCGTTTTTCAAGTTTCAATTTCTGTTAGGATAAGACCGGTTTATATAAAAATCTTACAGAACAAACCTTGTGCTATTAACAAAATAAGGTGCGCTCATGGGATAAACATATACCAACGTCAAATTGCTGATCCTGAAATGATCACGGTAGGTATTTAATAGCCCAACCTCATAATCCGTTATTTAACAGTCCTACGTCATAAACCTCATTATTTTACCTTTAATGTTTCTATTCTTTCACGAGGAACATTTTTCGGCTTGGAAGACTGTTCTCATGTATTATATTACAAGTATATCAATGAGCACGCCATTCGTAAAAGGTTTAGAAAACTCTTATTTTAAGGTAGAGAATGCAGAGAAAAGGTTTGTCTCGTAAAACTCTTTTCAAAGCTCTCATTATATCCGGTTATTCAGAATGTACGTGGTGATACAGATATATATATTGCAACACAATTTGCAACTACCCCATCAGAGCTACAGAGTATGATCCAGGAACTTGCTGACAAGAGTAAAGAAGTGGGATTAAAAATGAACTTTCAGAAGACAAAAGTGATGTACAATGCTTTTACAAGAAATGAAGATTTATCGAGTGATGGAGAAAAGTTGGAGATAACAGACACGTACGTTTATCTTGGACAGCAGATATCAAGTGAGGGTCACATTGGTGGAGAAATTAATCGGCGTACAAAACTTGCCTGGAGAGCTTTTGGAAGAAACAGCATAATTTTCAAGAGCAATATGCCGTTATGTCTTAAAAGAAAAGTGTTTGATCAATGCATCCTTCCAGTGCTTACGTATGGTGCAGAGACGTGGACCTTAGCTAAAAGAGACATACAAAGGCTGCAAACAACTCAAAGAGGCATGGAGAGGTGCATGCTTGGTGTAACCAGGAGAGATAAGAAGAGGAACACGTGGATCCGAAAAATGACAAGAGTGGAAGACATCATGAGCACAGTTAAATCCCTGAAATGGCAATGGGCTGGACATACTGCCAGAAGAACAGACCATCGATGGACAGCCGAAATTTTAGATTGGATTCCAAGGGACAGGAAAAGACCCAGAAGAAGACCACGTGGAAGATGGGTGGATGAAATTCGAAAGTATGCGGGAGTGACATGGAGGAGACTGACACAAGACAGACCGTTGTGGAGAAAACTTGGGGAGACCTTCGTCCAGCAGTGGATTGATAATGGTTGACAATGATGGTGATGATGATGATGATGATATATATATATAATTTCAACACAAAGAAAGAACCATGTGATTCGAATGTAGTTTATACCACACATTAATGATGTGACTGTACATAAGTGATTTAATTTTCAGAACAATACAGCAATTTTACCTGCAAAAATCAGTTTCTTGTGAAGCCTCTTCGAGCTGCGTTAAAAGCTTCAAGACGGCATTACATTAAATTCATAAGGCGTTGGATGGTGGCATGGGTAATAGCTTGCCATACGGCATGTATGCGGGTACACTGCTCTCTGGTACTGACCGCTACAGGACTTTGATGGGTCAGTTCTGAGTGACCATATCCCAGACATTTTCAATAGGCGACATGTTGAGCGAACGCGTGCAGACCCAAGAAGAAGGAGTATCTGCTGTGAAGCTAAGAGGGCTTGTACATTCTGGCCAACATGAGGTCGGGCATTGTCCTGCAGGTATGTAGCGCCAGGAGTGCTATGAAGGAAGTATATGACTTCGGCCTGTAAACCTTTCCCGATGTAGTGGTAGCTAATTGTGTTGAGATTGCCTTCAAATCGTAGCAGCCGAGATCGCGAATGGTACCCAACGGCACCCCACACCATCGCACTTGACGTTTGGCCCGTATGAAGCTAGACAATCATGCTGGACTAAAGCGCTCACCACAACACCGTCTAATGCTTATGGGGCTAACATGTTTGTCCAAATCCAATCGCGACTCATCCGTAAACACGACATAAAGCCAATCAGCACCCCAATGAGTGTACTAAAAACCCCATTTCAGCCTGAGTAGTCATGGCTCAAAGTCAATTAATACAGACATTTGACGCGGACCGGAAACATCAGACAGAAAGACTCGCTCTTTCCACGTTTATAAGTGAGTCACAATTTGGCAAATTGCTTCTTGGAGCCCCGCACAATGGTGGGGGTTCACTAAAGATGGTAAGCAGCAACTGAACAAATAACACTGGTCGGCATGAAAATCGGCCCTGACACCATTCCTGCTGATTCTTATGTAAAACGACCTCCCGAATCCGAATGGTAACAATATTTTCCCCCATCACCCACCGTTTTCGAGGGAGCCCTACCCCCCCCCCCCCCCCACACACACACCTAATTTTATCACTTTCCGATAATTTGGAGGGATTATAAGGATTATTTCAGCCTTTACATTTCTTCTGAGGGGCAACAGAGGTGAAAAATTATAAAACATGAACATCTGTATCAAGGAGGTAAATTTGGGGGAATCCCCCCCCCAAATTGTAAAGGAATCATTACAAATGGTTGGTTTTTCCGTTTTTTTGGCAATTTTTTCACTCATTTGCTACATATTCCAGCTTCCAACCCCTCTCATCTTCCCCCAAAAAACCCGCAAATAATAAAAATATATAGCAACAGTAATAAAAATGTATAGCAACAGTTCGGAACATTCACTCTACCACGCTGGCTCTCTCAAAACCTCGCGCGAACAGGTTCCCACGGGAATCGCGCACAGGTTTGCACGGGCTTTGACAAGGTCACACTTGCATTGCTCTTATCACGATAATCCTGCATTGTAAGCATTATCTTCCCTCTGTTGATCTGTAGTGATCGTTGAGTCTACTTGTCGGTGTTCTAGGCGGGGATTATGTGTTTCCAAGTTGTTTAAATTGTGTCAAACGGTAGAAATGTGTTTACACCAGCCTTTTCCAAGTGAATTACAGTACGTGAGTGTAATTTGTGATTAATATAGAGCATTTATTTACTGTTTAATTATGCCACGCGAGTGTATAAATCATCCCGATAGATTCTGCTATGTTTGCGGGGAATTGACTTTTAAAGCGCAACTAAAACCCATTTCTCCGCTTAATAAAACTGCTTATAAATTTTACTTTGATTGCAAAGTTGGCGATCAGGACAAGAATTGGGCTCCCACAGTTTGCTGCACTACTTGTCACAGTAGCTTGACCAAATGGCTCAAAGGTAGCCGTAAATCAATGCCATTTGCTGTGCCCATGGTTTGAAGCGAACCTCGCTGTCATCTCACTGATTGTTACTTTTGTATGACTTCCATCGTCGGGTTATCTAGCAGCAAAAGTAAACATACAATTCAGTATCCTGATATCCCTTCAGCTCTGAGACCAGTTTCTCACAACGAATCATTGCCGATCTCAGTGCCCCCAAAAACCTATACTCTAGAGCCAGAAACGGATGTGACATACTTTGAGCCACAGCTTGGACCATCACATGATACGTCCACCGATGATGAAGACTGTTCTGCTGATTCAGCTCATCGAAAACCTCACCTCGTTACTCAGTCGGAATTGAATGATCTCGTCAGAGACTTGGAGTTACCTAAGACTAAATCTCAACTTCTTGGATCTCGACTTCAGCAGTGGAATCTCTTAGAAAAGGGCGTAAAATTCTCTTCTTACAGGACCAGACAGTCAACCCTGCAATTACTTTTTTTGGAAGATGAAGGCTTAGTGTTCTGCCCTAATTTAAATGCATTGATGATAGAACTGAAGATGACATGTGACCCAGACAAATGGCGACTGTTTATAGACTCATCAAAGACAAGCTTGGAAGTTGTCCTGTTGGCCAATGGGAATGAGTTACCATCAGTCCCGCTTGCATACTCTGTGGATATGAAGGAGACGTACGAAAACATCAGCCGAATCCTTGATAAAATATGTTATCATGATTATAATTGGAAACTCTGCGCTGACTTAAAAGTTCTTGCTGTACTCGCGGGCCTGTAATCAGGCTTCACAAAATACTGCTGCTTCCTATGCGAATGGGACAGCCGAGCACGAGACAAACATTACATCGTACGGAACTTGCCTCTGCGAGAAAGTTTTACTCCCGGTCAGAAAAATGTCGTTCATGATCCTCTGGTCCCGAAGGAAAATATTTACTTGCCGCCTTTGCACATCAAACTGGGATTGATCAAACAGTTTGTGAAAGCAATGGACAAGACAGGTGATGCATTTCAATTTTTGAAAAATAAATTTCCTCGTCTTAGTGAGACTAAAATCAAGGAAGGAGATTTCGTGAGCCCGCAGATTAGACAACTTTTCAAAGATTTGTCGTTTATTGAACACCTGAATCGAAAAGAAAAAAAAGCTTGGCTTGCATTCCAAAACGTGTGTAAGAACCTTTTGGGTAACAACAAAAGTGATGATTATACCGCTCATGTCGAGGAATTGCTGTCAGCGTACAAGGGCATGGGGTGTAACATGTCTCTTAAAGTGCATTTCCTGCACACACACATGGACATCTTCCCTGTAAATTTAGGAGCAGTTTCCGATGAACACGGGGAACGAGTCCATCAAGACATCAATAAAATCGAGAGGATGTTTCCAGGGAAGTGGAATACGAGCATGTTAGCAGATTACTGCTGGTGTTTGGTACGAGAAACTTTTATCTCAGGGTACAAAAGGAAAGCAAGCACCAAATGAAGGTACTTATCTTATTTAATTATTATACTCTACATTTGTATTTTCATTTTTATATATTATTCTTTACAGCTAAAATAAATAATCCTTTTCACCCCTCCAAATAAAGTTCATGTCCATAACATATTACCGAAAATTGATAAAAAAATTCATAAAAAATCGATCATTTTTAAGGATTTATTTACAATTGGGGGGGGGGGAGGTTGAATCCCCCAAATCAATATCCTTGCTACAGATGTTCATGTTTTATAACTTTTCACCTCTGTAGCCCCTCAGAAGAAATGTAAAGGCTGAAATAATCCTTTTCATCCCTCCAAATTAACGGAAAGTGATAAATTAGGTGGGGAGAGGCTCCCCCGAAAACGGTGGGTGATGGGGGAAAACGGTTGTTATATTCGGCTTCAGGAGGTCATTTTACATAAGAATCAGCAGGAATGGTGTCAGGGCTCGAATTTTTTTTTTTTTTTTGCAGACCAGTGTAATTAGAAGGCGATTGAATAATTAATACAGACCTTTGACGTGGACCAGGAACATCAAACTGAGATCATCGCTCTTTCCACGTTTATATTGTCCTGGTCCACGTCAAGCGTCTGTATTAATTATTCGTTCGCCTTGCATTTATTTGTTCAGTTGCTGCTTACGATCTTTGGTGAATCCATAGCATTATGCGGGGCTCCAAGAAGCAACCTGCCAAATTGGCTCCGCAGTTAGTGTATGTGAGTCTGGAGGAAATTCAGGCTTGCAGTGGAAGCATATCCGGCGAGTAACTGGGAGACCCTGGGTTCGAATCCCGGTGCGTCCAATGACAGATCAGATCAGATCCTATGTAAAGGATTTTAGGAAAGGAGTGTCTGACCCCAGGTCTTAAACATCCCTTAGAAATAGGAAGCTAGGAGATTTGGACTAGAGTGCCCGATAGGAAAGTGACACGGAAGCGAAGTAGAAAGGGGGAGGAAGACACCCTTATTTAATACCTGGGGCAAGTACCCGGGGTCCGACGGCTTAACGTGCCCATCCGGCCCACGGCGGATATTTAGTGGATCGAGCGTTCGTACCTGCCTGGGATCGAACCTCACGTCCTTGTCGCAGCAGTCACAAACGTTGCCCACTAGGCCACCCGTGACCCGTGCGGCCAATAAGAATTTTTCCTTTGCTCACTTATGAACGTGGAAAAAGCCATAACCTCTTTTTGAGGCTCAAGGTCAAAAGAATCCGCCGCAAAGGGATGCTTGCAACCAATGCACCAGACGGCATCGAACTGTGGAGGCAGACAATGCCACACCAGTTGGAGTATTTCACAGTTGTGCTAGCACTTGGAACATGCGTAACGGTTAGCTACTGCCTTGCGGATAAAGTGTCGGTCATCCAGCGGTGTCGTCACATTTCTCGGTCCACTGCCGCTACACGCGCATAAGTGTCGTAACATTTCTCGGTCCACTGCCGCTACACGCGAATCAGTGTCGTGGCGTTATGTCCCGTCCCAGCTGCAATGTCGCTTTATGGAAATCCACCTTCACGCAGACCAATCATTGGTCCCCGTTTAAACTGTGTCGTACGGTGATATTTCGCCCTTCGTGGTCGCGGCTGCATTATTGAATCCTGGAGACACTTTTGCAACTAGATGTCCGGAGATGCACTACTGATATGTATCCTAAACAGTCCTATCTTAATACTTTTCACTCGACAGTTCAGAAGGCACTGCTGGGCACAGACATGCGCAATGACTCTGCACTTCTAATCATTTGCATATCCTACCCTGCTCTGCATATTCTGTAAGGAGCGACCTTCTGAAGAGTGGGACAGAGAGTGTTTTTACTTTAAGCTATGGGCTCACATCTATATATGTCTTCGTAGAAAACAACTATACAGTTTCGCAGCAATAGGATAATATCTAAAAGGCATGTTAATGCTGCGTTTCGTGCTGGCATAAGAAATGGAGACAGCCAAAAAAATATATACAGTAACATGATGTTTAGTTAGTTCCTACGTTTAAGAAACGCTTTTGATCAATGTCCACACAGTCTTCGATTTCAAAAGTGCCGTTTTTCTGAAGTTTTGTTTTCCTATTTAGCACATTACTCGCTCCACAAATATTATTTAACGAGCTCCTAAGCACAGTAGGCTCTTGTATTTTACTTTTTGCAAGTTGTATCTCCCCTCAGTGGTAGCGGAGGTGATTACTGGCTTTTGTGGTGCACTGCGTATTGTTCACCCTTCGTTGGGGCTCTGTCACACATCCCCTGCGGCTCATGGCCAGTTGCGTCGGAGGATCAGCTCGCTGCCCTTCCTTTACAATCTTCTGTTGTTTTCTTATTGCCTGCATTTTCTAAATTTCAAGCATAACTTCCATTCAAATTTCTGGTATAATGCAATACAACACCAAAAGCTACACAGAATTACGTGTTAATTTCTGGTTTAAGGCAATACAAACTTTTTTTTAGGTTATCTGGAAAGAAGGTTGCCCAATCATTATTGTTGTTATGAACCTTAACTTCGTGCTGTTTCATTCCACTGAACAAACTTTAAGTATTCTAGAGGCTAAGCCAAAGGGCGAATTGTTTTCCCACGTGACTGCTCCCTCCAAATTGGTAACGCATTGGAAGGTACAACAAACTCTTACGATTCTATGAGACACTAGTTAGGGAGACGTCCGGCAGAATGGACGAGCATAATCAAAAAGACGTGCTGAAAAAGTTTATTTCTTGTAGAAAACCGTCTTTGTATTCTGTGTGGAAGAGTAATAATTTCTTCAATCTAACAAATCTAAGACATTAAATTTACAGAATGATGTTGTTATCGCTGTGTCTAAAATCACAACTAACGAGAAGTTTGCCAAAAGTGTATGTAGACGATATAAATAGCAAGTGCATCTGTGTGTTGTGATTTTTGTTTATTTACCAGTTCTTTTCAATGTAAAAAGACATGCCGATAATTCGAGTTAATAGTTTATACAACAAAGAAAAACGTGGTTTCATACAATAATGTACAGTATTTATCAGTATTTATAAGGAACTTTTAGCTCAATGTTCCGTCCACTACATAAACCTGCCATTGTTTTCCCCTTGGATAAATCGAAATTTACATGAGGGAATTGAGACCGGCTAAAGCAAATATCAAAACAAATAAAATTATGGAGAGTATTAACTAAGCAAATATTGACATGCTGTATTTAAAGGTTATCGACATTGTATCTTTATTCTTCAAATAAAGAAATTAATTATCATATAAACGATCTCCAATTGATTTACTGACAGCATTTAGTATAAAATTCAAAAAATGAATTATTAATAGTTAACCATCCTCTTGAAATCATTCTTACCTGCCCCTGGGAAATCCATGCCCAGAAATCAATTTTCCCCAGACAGATCTGTCACATTGCACTTCTTTGGATTGAAGTCTGCCACAACTGCAGTTGCTTGGGGTGTGTAATATTTGGCAGTGGTGATTGCGGAATGCGCGACCCCTATATTCTAAGATAAGTTTTCGTTAGGTGGTGGTAGTGCATTTTAAATTTATTGCCTACACAGGATGCATCATTGACTGACCATGACCGGGATCACTAAAAGTAGCGTTTCAGTGGGCAGGTTTTTCCTTTTCAAATGTTGATTATCTAAATCAGACAGATTTATTTTGAAAAAATTGCAGTAATTAATACCAAAGGAAACATTTCACACCGAGTCAAATTTTTAAATTCAGAATAAAATCTCCAAACGTCAGCAAAAAAAGAAATGTGAGAGCGGAAGTGAAATGAGGTTTCTTCTGCTCATGAAACGCAAAGGGTGAGCTTTACCCTGTTTTTTAGAACCGTCTAGCTTCATTAGTAATTGGAAGAAGAGGAAGACATCGTGTGGAATAGATTACTTTGAAGTGTGTGTGAGATAGTGTTGGTAACAGAGCGAAGTACATACCTCGGTTGCTCCATAAATGGAAATCAGTAACATATTTCCAAGCTGGAATTTTTTCTACTAAATTAACCCTTCTGAATAGAAGACATTAAACTTTATTTTGAAATATTTTATTCAGATGAGGGATATAAAAATCATCTAGTTGGTTTCTTCGAAGAACGGGTGGTTGAAGGTCGTAAAAACAGAGCTGATTTTTCAGTTCTCGTTCGGAGTTTATGGTTTAGAATATATTTAATGAAAAAATTTGAAAACTTTGTGACTCCAGGAAGGAGCAGTGTATATGCCTTTCAGTGACGTCGCTAGAGACTTCGAAATCAGGGTAGGAAATGGTTGGGTGTGTTTTACTTTTGTTTGGGAAAGGTTGACAGCAACTTAATTGACCAACTACTGAAAGAAAGAATTTTTAATCTTTTATACTGCAGGCTGCAAACTAATTTGCGCACACGACCGCCATCACCCACATTCCAAATCCTATTCAATAATTTTGGAACTGTCTCGAAGATTTTGCACTTTCTGAAATAGAAAATAACATAACATTTAGGTATTTTTTTTTATAAAAGTTATATGTACTTACATTCCTGGCCACCCAAAATGCAACACCAAGAAGGAAACATCCGATTCGCCTAAAATTTGCAGCATGCGTCGCCCGCGAGAGGACATGCAAACGATTCGCATTGCAGGGCATATGAAAATCATGTGCGCCCGACACGCCACCGAGAAGCACTATAAGAAGAGTGCACAGAAGGAGGGGTGTAAGGAGTGGAATTGTGTTGTGCTGCACGTTTCGGTGTTCCACAGAACACGAATAGTCGCTTATCGTCACAGTGGTTTATCGTACCGAGACATCGGCGCACGTATGGTACTACGTCCAGCCACAGTGAGGCGAGAATGGATTCGGTGGGTGCAGGAAGGACGGACGGACCGACGTGAGAGATTGCCGCAGCCGAGGCAACTACCGAACAAAAGGACCAGTATGTTGTGCGGCGGGCATTGATGGCTCGCACAGCCACATCACGAACGTTAGCGAAGGAATTAGGTTGTGTTGCACAACAACCTGTGTCAGCACGTACCTTTCGACGTCGTCTGCAAGAGCGGGGACTTGTCGCACGGTGCACATTGCTCCGATTACCATTGAAGTTACACCACCGGCGAATGCCGCGGCAGTGGGCCGTTGAACGCCACATCTGGACTATGGAATGGCACGACATTGTCTACTCCGTCGAATCGCGCTTCTGCCTGCAACACCACGATGGTCGGATTCGCGTGTGGCAGCACCGCGGCGAGTGACCGTATGACGCCTGCACTATGCATCGCCATACCGGTCCGTCGCCTGGCCTTATGATTTTGGGCGTAATTGTATATGACACCGGAAATCCTCTGGTACGCATCGCCGGTACACTCAACAGCCACTGCTAGATCCCCGACGTTTTGGACAATATAAGCCTACCCTACCTGCAGACCTGCCAGCGGCCACGTTTCAACAGGACAATTCGAGCCCGCACTTGGCACACATTGTGCAACAACTCTTCACGGCCCACCAGATGTCACTGCTGCCGTGGCCCACCTGTTCTACCGATATGTCGCCCATCGAACACGTCTGGTCTCTGATCGGCAACCGAGTGACCCGGGAAGCACCAAACGCGGCTACGCCTGATGAACTGTGACAACGTGTAGAAGCAGCCTAGACCGACATACCCCAAGTCCAAATCCAAAGCCTCTCTCGTTCGATGCCGCGGCGTGTAGCGGCCGTTATTGCCAGCCAAAGGGGCTACACGACTATTGATATCTGCGTGTTCCGCAAATCGCACGGGCCTGTGAGATCAATCGTTTCATCTTTGTATCTGTTGTTATGTGTCCAGTAAATCTGGCTTTGCTATCTCGTGTCCTTCTTGGTGTTCCATTTTGTGTGGCCAGCAGTGTATTTTTAATAAAATGGCCAAATTATGAAATTGTTTATTCTTGTATAACAAACATGACAAATTGGTTCCAACAAAAGTAGCATGCAGTGATTCAAAGAAAAGAACAAATAATAATATTTGTAAAAAGCATAACATTCAAATTGGAGGAAAAGTAAATACCATCAAAAATATAGTAATAAAAAATAATGAAAAAATAAAAGTATTAGAAAAAGCAGGTATTTACTCAAATCCTATTACTGAAAATCCTCCAATGGCTTATATAGGAAGTACCAAAAATAAGCTTAAACACAGATTAAAACAACACGTAAAAA
The DNA here is from genome assembly GCA_039090855.1 of Macrothele yani. Taxonomy (NCBI): domain Eukaryota; kingdom Metazoa; phylum Arthropoda; class Arachnida; order Araneae; family Macrothelidae; genus Macrothele; species Macrothele yani. The sequence continues at coordinate 31,294,432 of CM077033.1, forward strand.
ACTGGCAGAAAAAAGAAGAAAAAACAGCACTTATTCAATACTGTCTGGATAACCAAAAATATCCTAAATTCGAAAATATAAAAATCATTAAAAGCTGTAAATCCGAAAAACACCTCAGAATAGCAGAGTCGGTAATGATTGAAAAAAATAGGACAAAAGTTTGCAACCATAATGACCCTAATGTTTTGAGGAACAGCTGGAGAAATTTAATTAAAATTGAGCAGAAAAATGAAAAAGTTCGAAAAATGAGATCACTGACCAACAAGAGATGGCGCCACAACGCCCAAGAAGAAGCGATAGCCGATGACAGAAGCAGCCCGCGAGAACCACCGAAATGCCCAGGTGACACGGTCCGTGCTAGTCGGAGCAAAACGTCCCCTCGAAGACGGTAAATTAGTATTACCGAAAGTACTAGGGTTATGAATAAGTATTGAAGTAAATGATGATGCAGCAAAGGAAAAACTCATTTGGTGATGAGGAAAAATAAATTCCAACGGAAAAAAGAAGTGGACCCGTGGCCAAATGAAAAACCCCCGTGCAGCATCCACATAACGGAAATATGAATTGAAAGCCAAGCCCCACGTGCGGTAAGTGTTCATCGAACTTTACCAACTAAAAGTGAAGTTCAAAAATGCAAATGCATTAAAGCACGTTAAAAAATATAACCTTCAATATCGGAAGTGAATTGAAAAATATTATTTGTTTGTTTGATGCCGGATTTATGGGTTTTAATTTATATCACTCTTTTATTTCCATCCTTTAAAGACCAAGCAAAATTGATTTTATTTTGCAGTGTACATTCTATGAATACAGAACATCTTGATAATATACTCGTACTTATTGATCTCAGTGAGAGAATATTGAGATCTCTATGTAAATGCAGAGGAAATATTATCCGGACGTTACCAGTTATTGAATATTGTGATCTCTCTGTAAAACAGAGTGTGTTGGCTCAAGATTTGAGCGTGAAAAGAAGCACACATACGGGCTGTAATAATCCTGCTGCAATATTGCCTATCCTAAAGAAGGTTGTCCTGAATAAATGTCATCAAAGGATGCATTAATATATGGATATAATTCGATGCGTAAACCCAAGTGGCTCATTCACAGGACAGCCCGAGCTAACCTTCAATTACTATGTTTGTATTCATCTATAAAGTGGTCACTTTATTAGATACGATATTGTTAAAGATATTTTTTCTGAATAGAAATTTTAACCTTACAAACTAACCTTTCCCAACAATGAATGCACATCAGTTCCATATATCATCAAATACATTGTATAGTCGTGTGGAAGTCGAGTTTCGAAGACCAAATTTTTAATCAAAATTAAAGAGGTCGATCTATACAGTGGCAACTTATTTTACATGTACAAAAAATGTTCAAGGTAATTACGCGCTTTGGTTTCAGTTAGTATATTTCGTACAATGAGATCATTGTATGAAATATACTATTGAAAGCATATTTCATACTTATATATTGTAAAGTATATTTCATACAATGCGAGAGATGTTATATAAGGAAGAGCTGTTGAGCACTTCCAACATGAGTTTGTCCATACATTCTCAAACCGGACGGATTTAGACGTACAGCATCAATTTTTTCAGAGTGAACTGTCAGGTATTTTACCAGTCGGATTGTCCAATAAAGAATCGTTATGAATTACATCCTCAAACCGTAATACTTTCCTTTCAACAACACAAAAAATTACTTTTACAGGCGTTTCTTTTGTTTCCAAAAATTCTCTCTTACTTGTACACGTGTTAATCATTTAAAAATTATGGTTCCGTAGAAGAAGTTGAATAGGTGAATAATTGCATTTGTATATTTCCGCTCTTCTCGTGCATAACTTCACTACTAGGGGTGAAATGTGGGTGCGATCAAATTATTTTCAAATCAATTTGTGAAAATTAAAATCTTATTTCGCGAACTTTTCAATTTGATACGACTTACAATGAAGACTAGTAGAACACAGTTTCGTTTGTAAATACTGCATCAGTTTTTTCCTACGTGGCAAGATTAAGAATTGCATTCTTCTAGACGTCCATGCTCCTAATGTATCGTTTCGGAAATTTCTGTTTTTACCTCACAGATTTCCTGGTGAGGAATACTTCACAAATAAATACCAATTTTTCGTGCGCAACACTTTGTCACTAGCGGACGCAATATTATTAGACGGTTTACGATGGCTTTGCACGTAGAAACAGGGTTCCTAAGTACATATTACCTAGTTCTTTATTTGACACATACCATCAACCCCAGAAAAAAATTTGTAAATAAATTCTATCCACCAATAATGATCAGGTGGTCCGAGCGGGGGTAGCAGGATATTACATTTATAACTGTCCGATGTGAAAAACCTTTGCTTTGCCTTTTAAAAAGCATATGTTTTGAGGAATGTTTTACCTAACTTTTCAAATAGTTCGTAACGCGGAATTTTGCCAGTGGATTACGTAAATATTTATTTTCACAAAATATCTGCTACTGTGTATGAATGAATAAACCCGTTTGAAAAAATACTATTTCCATCAGATCTAGCTAACTATTTATTGTATTTGTAAAATTTACTTACATTCCTTTTTACTAATTTACCAGTGCTCATGCCATTCGTAAATTTCACAGCGACTGTAAATAATCGAATGAGTGGCAATCGTCCAGTAGTTTGCATGACGACAAAAAAATTTTTATGAGATGAGAGTTGTTCAATGTTAAATAATTTAATTATTTTATTTATTTAAATATTAAGCACTATACGTTTTTACGGTAGTTGTTAGGCTTTCCAACCGTAGCTTGGACAAGCGTATATGCCCGAGCTTTGTCCGTCTGTCTGCCTGTCTGCCTGTCTGCCTGTGCGCACGATTACCTGCGTAAAAACGATTCGATTTCAATGAAATTTTAGTATGTGGCAGGGCACTATCTTGGAAGGAACCCTATTGAAAATGGACGAAATGGAGTCAAAGATCAGGACATACGAAGAGATCCATTCCATCGCTCTTATCCGTCATAACTTACATAAAATGCTTCGATTGCCACAAAACTTCATCATGTTGTTCTGGAGATGTACGCAATAGGTTATGTTTAACATCGCCGAAATGGGGTCAAACGTCAGGGCACAGGAGCGAGATTTATTCCTCAACCATTATCCTCATAACATGACTAAAATGCATCTATTGCGACAAAGCTTAGTATGTTCTTACGGAGGTATACTGAACCAATTCTGTTTAATATCATCGAAATGGGGGCAAAGGCCAAGGCACAGGAGCAAGATATATTCCACAGCCATTATCCTCACAACTTGACTAAAAATGTTTCTATTGCGACAAATTTTAGTATGTTATTCCGGAGGTGTAGTGAACCAGTTCTGTTTAATATCATCAAAATGGGGTCAAAGGTAAAGGCACAGGAGCGCGATTTATTCCACAACCATCTTCCTCATAATTTGAAAAAGACAAATACGTATACAAGGCTACTTGGCAAACCGGAAGAAGAGGTTTGACATGAAAGAAACTGGGGTAATCATAAGGGAATTGGTTTAATCCAGCAGTATATTAATGATTGTAAACGATGATGATAACGATTGCATGTCCTTAAAGTTCTATTCATTTATGGGGCAAAAAAAATTATAAACTGCTCAGTAATTTACACCAAAACTATATTATATAACATAAATCTGTAAAACTCAATTTACTTTCATTCTTCGCTCTTTAAATTTCATATTCGCCTTAATTTAGGCTTACGTGAGGAGAAGTAACGCTTTCAGAATAAGATTTCGATTGATATAGGAGGTTGAAGGTTGAATATACAGTATAAGTAAAAGGGGTTTGTTGTACGTAGCCTTCACCCATGTACAAAAGTACATAGCCTTCACCCATGTACAAAAGTACATAGCCTTCACCCATATACAAAAGTACATAGCATTCGCCCGTGTACTTTTGTTTTTTTACAATAACACATGGGCGAAGTCCATGCCTAAACGTTTTTAGACCATTAGACGATCTGAATGATAATCTTGAATTGGAGAAGGGTGGCTCCTGTCTAAAAAAAGGGGAGAACATTTCTGAAGGTTATGCATATATACACTATAAACTCGCATCATTCCCTGTTCTTGAAGCTGCAAGGATTTTAAAAATGTCCATTAAAAACTTTTGACAATTGATCGCAGGGTTTTAAAACACTGGGTAATGCATTCCCACTTTTGTCTTTTGGAATACATTGTTTTTCCATTTCTGCTTCGTATTTGATATTTCTTTCGGGTCACCACGCTACTAACAAATGGTGATAAAGCTGTGAAGTGAGGTTTTGTCCACCCAGAAATAGAGTAGTATCAAACGTATTCGAATAAAATAGGAACCTTTCGGTAAGAAACGAAATGTCACAATACCAGCATATGCTTTTGAAATGTCCATGATACAAAAATTTCCTCTGGGTGAGGAATCATCATCATCATCATTGTCAACCATTATCAATCCACTGCTGGATGAAGGTCTCCCCAAGTTTCCTCCACAACGGTCTGTCTTGTGCCAGTCTCCTCCATGTCACCCCTGCATACTTTCGAATTTCATCCACCCATCTCCCATGTGGTCTTCTTCTGGGTCTTTTCCTGTCCCTTGGAATCCAATCTAAAATTTCGGCTGTCCATCGATGATCTGTCCTTCTGGCAGTATGTCCAGCCCATTGCCATTTCAGGGATTTAACTCTGATCATGATGTCTTCCACTCTTGTCATTTTTCGGATCCACGAGTTCCTCCTCTTATCTCTCCTGGTTACACCAAGCATGCACCTCTCCATGCTTCTTTGAGTTGTCTGCAGCCTTTGTATGTCTCTTTTAGTTAAGGTCCACGTCTCTGCACCATACGTAAGCACTGGAAGGATGCACTGATCAAACACTTTTCTTTTAAGACATAATGGCATATTGCTCTTGAAAATTATGCTGTTTCTTCCAAAAGCTCTCCAGGCAAGTTTTGTACGCCGATTAATTTCTTCATCAATGTGACCCTCACTTGATATCTGCTGTCCAAGATAAACGTACGTGTCTGTTATCTCTAGCTTTTCTCCATCAATCGATAAATCTTCATTTCTTGTAAAAGCATTGAACATCACTTTTGTCTTCTGAAAGTTCATTTTTAATCCCACTTCTTTACTCTTGTCAGCAAGTTCCTGGATCATACTATGCAGCTCTGATGGGGTAGTTGCAAAAATGACTACGTCATCAGCAAAACGAAGGTGGGTTAGATAATCTCCATTAATCTTTATCCCCTTGTTTTCCCAGCTCAGCGACTGAAAAACACCCTCCAATGTGGCATTAAAGAGCTTCGGAGATATGGTGTCACCTTGTCTCACTCCCTTTCCAATTTTTACGTGTGTTGTATTTTCAAACAGCCTAATCTTTGCACTTGCATTTTCATAGATGTTATTAATAATATTAATGTATGCATTTTCAATACCGCAGGTTTTTAGAGCCATTGTAACTGCTGATGGTTTCACCGAATCAAAGGCTTTTTCATAATCGATAAAAGCCATGCACAATGGAAGTTCATATTCCCTCGCTCTTTCAATTAGTTCTCTGAGCACGTGGATATGATCTATTGTGCTGTAGCCACTCCTGAATCCAGCTTGTTCTCTCGGTTGAGCCATGTCCAGTGTTACCTTCAAGCGGTGTGAAAGAACTTTAGTGAAGATTTTATAAATTACTGATAGGAGGCTGATAGGTCTGTAGTTTCCGAGATCCTCAATGTCACCTTTCTTATGTTGCAGGATCATTGTAGCGGTGTTCCAATCCTCAGGAATCTTTCCTTCATTAAGGCATCGAGTGAAAATTTGGGCGAGTACTGTTTCGATTTCTCCACTTGCTTCTTGTATGATGTCTACAGTAATTCCATCTTCTCCTGGAGCTTTTCCTCGCTTCATGTTCTTGATTGCATGTGCAACTTCTGCTGGAAGGACTGGAGGAACTCTGGTACTGGTATCTTTCATGATGTCTGGAGTGCATATATCATCCCTTTCATATAATTTGGAGTAGAAATCTTTCACTCTTGTCAAAATTTCGCCTCTATTTCTTGTTACAGAACCATCTTCTTTTCTCAGTGCCATAATCTGTTTTCTTCCCTTACTGAGATGTCCCTTTGCTATCTTTAGGCTTTGGTTGTTTTCAATTGCTTTCCTCACTAGTTCACAGTTGAATTTCCTTACGTCTTTAGTGATATTTTTTCTTACTGTCTTGCATTGCTCTATATATTCCACTTTGGAAGTCACATCTTCTTTAGTTGTCCTCATCTCTCTTCTTTTTTGCATCAACATTTTGGTTTTTCCTGATAATTTGTTCACATGCAACTTGTTCTTAGACCCAGCTAATTTTGTTGCTGTTTATATAAGAGCTTTGGTTACTTTTCTGTTAACCTCAGAGATGTCCACTTCTTCCGATGTTAGGCCTTCTAAAGCAGAGAACCTGTTCTTCAGTTCTAACTTGAAGGTATTATGGTGTTTTTTAAGGTTGGTTATGTCAATAGATTTTGCTTGTCTTATGAGCTTGCCACGTTCAAGTTTAGTGTTGAGGTGCATCTTACATCTCACCAATCTATGGTCACTACCTGTGTTGAACTTGTTTAGCACACTGCAGTCTTCTATGACGAATTTTTTGTTACACATAATAAAATCAATTTCACTTGTCGTCCCATTTGGATGTCTCCATGTCCATTTCCTGTGTGGCTTTTTCTTGAAGAAGGAGTTCAAGATGAAAAACCCTTCTGCCTCTGCAAACTCAACGAGAGTATTTCCACGCTGGTTTCTGTTGCCATGACCGAATTTACCTACTGAAGTTTCATTCTGTTGCCGTTGCCCTATTTTTGCATTGAAATCTCCCATAATTGTTTTCAAGTGCTGCTTACCTTTATTATTTAGATGACAAATTTCCTCATAAAATTCTTCAATTTCTTCTTCAGGATGACTTGTGGTGGGTGCATAAGTTTGAATAATCTGAGCCTGGTATCTTTTCGAGAGTTGGATAACAAGTCGTGGAGCTCTGTCAGAGGAACTTTCAACTTCTACAACTTTATCCTTCAGTTTCTTGTTTATTATAAATCCAACACCACTAGTTCTGCCAGTATCTGTCCCACGATAGTAGAAGAGATGTCCACTTTTCAGTTCAATGAGATCTTCTCCTTTTCTCCTTACCTCACTTAGCCCGACGATGTACCACTTGATCCTTTGTAGTTCCTCTTCCAATTCAAGAAGCCTTGAATCAGAAGATAGGGAGCGTCCGTTGTAGGTAGCCAAGGTCAGCATCAAATGGCAGCCTAGTCCGGTCCTCCGGGGATTCTTAGCACCCTCTGCCTTCATGTCGCACTGGCCGCTGCCTTGGCCAGGTACATTCCAGCTGCCGGAGACTGAGGGCCAAGATTTAAGTTGTAGAGTCATTTTGGAGGTGTTTGGCCATAACTCACCACGCTGGCCAAGCGGGTTGGGGAGTGTGGGATAGCATTTCCTCTGATCCCGATGGTATAGTTATACCGCTATTGGCGGTCGTCAGAGCCCCTTTAGTGGGAACAGGATGCACCACGAGAAGGCGGGGTTGACATTTGTCAAGGAGAGGCTGTGATGTTACGCATCACCTGACCTTACATCCCTGGGTGAGGAATATCAGTGAAGAAATCGGTCAATCGAACTTTTGAATAAAAGAACTAATCAAAAACTTAGAAACTCCGTTTATTAGTTTTACACCGTAAGTGGATGAGAGTTAGAACGGTTGCACATTGGTGTCCCTTTTAATTTGGACTTTATCAGGCAATATTGTTAAATGCGATAGTAATAAATGAAACCACTAAATGATATCATTCACTTACACCTGATCGTATTTGCAGAGCGTGTATTCAAAAGAACAAACGGTCGTAGGGGAATTAGAAAATATCTTGGAAACTGGATACGTGCTTTCAACATTCTCATATTCTAATGAGCTTCATCATGCCTTCATATATCTGATATACAGTAAAAAATAACGCATCGACATCGAATCTTAAAACGGTCAAGAAATTTAAGTGTTAGTCATGGAAATGTCACACGAATTTTAAACAATATAGAGAAATAATTCATCAAAATGGTTTTATTGTTTTTTCATAATTATAGTTTGTAATATTTCAGCGGTTTACCAAGTATGTAAAAACACCAGAAAAGAAAATGAAAACTTTTGAGAACAAAGTCATTATCATCACTGATTTCTTTAAAAACAATCTTTTTTTTTAAGTCGTTCAATACGAACCTGGGATTTATCGTCTGTAGTTACATGTCTGTGTTGAAATGAAAAATAGTTATGAAGATTGCATTAACGACGTTCATAATTAAATAATTTTTGGGTCTACTTTAACGATTAGAGACACGTGAAGTGTAAAAAACCAACTGAAGGCTTAACTACTTCCTCTGTCTGAAAATAAAAGCAATGAGTGTCAGAGACATGATGTTTTCCAAGAACCGTCAGAACGTTAAGCGTAGGAGGTTACAATAGGCAGTAGTCACGCCTTAGGGAAACGTACCTGTTCATGACCGTTGCACCTCCTCTCTCGTACTTAACCAATGTGACATTGTTGATGCTTCACTCGTGAAGAAATATCTGGAAAATTGTAAATGGGCTAGTAACATTCCCATTTTTTAATGTAGGTTTATGTTGACTACGTATTTCTGCTTATAGTTATTAATAACGTCAAAATCGTATAATACAAATCTTAGAAATGTCAATGTTAATGCAAGATCCTTTTAAAACTTATCTTTCAACTAATATTTCTCTGAGACAGTCACGCAGTTCGCGCCGCACTCACGACACGAGGTGACACCCAGATAGCATGACAACATGAAATGATTACTGGATCAAAACTAGCATATATGAAAGAGCTGTGAAGTTACAGAAAATTAGTTTAATATTATGTTAATAGCTGAAACGCGAGAAACATTTTGTGACAACCTGCGCATAACACGTTTATGAATCACATGGTGCATATGCACTACTGCTTTCGACAACTGCAACACCATGAAATATTACTCTTACTAGCCTGCAAATTATATGATCTGTACCATATGTAGATAGGTGCGAAAGATTAAAGTGCCAATAAAAATTCACCCGCGATTTGGGGGCAGCACCCTCTGATCTGTCTGGTCTTGGGTATAAAGTGTTTGCTCGAACGCAATTTTTAATTCAGTGAATAGCGGATATGAAGTCGAAAGGTTATTTCTTGTGTCTCACTATGCCCCGTCGCCGTAGAAGGTCGTATGTTGAACACTTTGTTTGCAATGGAGTCTCCAAAACGGAAACGGGCTGGCTAATATTCAACAGGTCGTGTTTTCTGAGGAGTCACAATTCATCTTGACGCAAGATGTACTATACTATGATGTTTGCATACGTACTCGAAGACATCGTGGTGAATGACACATTGTAGCGTGCATTTCTCATCCTCATACCGGCCCAAAGACGACCACATTGGCTTGGGCGTCATTAAGTTCAATTCCCAAAGTTGCTTGATACGAATTGTGGGATATCTCAACAGCCAGCGATACAACAGCGATATTTTAGAGGCAGAAGCGACAGCTTTTCTTCAAAGTTGTCCTGGCTCTAAATTCCAGCGGAAGGATTCTAGACGACATGTAGTGCGAGTTTTCCAACACCTCGTCAGTGAACAGCAGAGACTCTTCTCTCTTAGATTGCACGTTCGACGGATGTGTGCCCGGTCCAAAATGTTTGGAACATGGTAGCTAAGCGCCTGGCCCTTCAAGCGCTTGCGCCGGAAAGAAACAAATGGATTCTGGTATCTAATAGAAGCAGCAGGGCAGGATGTTTTTCAGGCAAATATCAGAAATATTTTCTATTTCAAGGACACGCAGTGTAAAGGCTGTTATTGTTGCTTCACATGGCTCCACATTATACTGTGTTTTTGAGCAAAAGAGTCTGGTATAGCTGTGCAAATGTAATCAGTTATATCCTATAACACAAGAAATCTGTTGTATAAATTTCATAATAAATAGAATGTTTCTTTCTTGCTGTTGTAAATTTCACAAACACTAGTGCACATGGCCCGGGCGACAACACATAGAGAGCCGGCTTTCTGGAAAACTATTTGAAAATAGTTCCCACTTCAACAGACCTGATCATTAACATCCGCCTACTTCCATGTTCACAAATAATACTTATCTGAGGAGGAGCTCGAACATTTTCTCTCATGACAGCCAAACAATTTCATGAAATAATGATCACCAGTTTTAGTTAATGTCAGCTGATTTGTTTAGACATTCACAATTTATATCAGATGTACGTTCAACTTTGTTGTTTCGGCAATTCAATTTTCCAGGTCCATACCTTTAAGGTGGACGTCAAGTAATGCAGCTTCCTATCCTGCCAATCGAAAAACTTCTGTACACATATTCTTCACAATTAATGCGTTTCCAAGGATGAATATTTGAACATCGTTTAAAATAGCTTCATTTTATAACTTGGAATACTTAATATTTTCTAAAACATAACCACAGTTATGCAATCCAACATTTGTTTGACGTCATGAAAGTACAGGTCGTGCCATCTTTTTTCTGGTTTCATCACCATCAAAGGAAAAGTTATTTATTTTTTAATATAATTATGGTTATGTTTTAGAAAATATTAAATATTCCAAGTTATAATACGAAGTTATTTTAATCGATGTTCAAATTTTCATCTTTGGGAGCACCCTAATTTGAAGGAAACGTGTACAAAAGATTTTCCATTGGAAGTATAGGAAGCAAAATTATTTGACTTCCACCTTAATTTGTCGTATATATTCTATTTAGAGTTCTGGTCACTGTGGCCTGTCAAATTTAGACACCAATTTTCTCAAACTAAATCGGTAACTACGCCAGCTGTATGACATGAGGAAATGTCTTGATGATAAAGGTTTATGTATTCCAAAAAGGTAACCATGTCTTTCATAACGCGTAAATATCTTGGGCGTCTAGTAAGAGCTCAGTCCGAATAGTTTTTTAAAACGACAAATGGATACAAATCAAACCACGAAAGGTAGTTCCACATCGCCACGCTGACAAAAACAATTATTTAAAGAATAATTAGTATAAACCTTTTTGCATATATAGAAAAGAAGCGTTGCATTGCTTACACCGATGCTTCGTCGTATCGTAATAAAATAACAGAAAGACATTAGAATGCTTAGACTAGCAAATGAAGAAACATTAGATTGCTTGCACAAATTCTTCGTCAGCGCATAATGAATCCACAGTGTATTAGATGTGAAAATTATGGAAGAACTATTTAAAGACTGAGACTAATTTCGCTTCCAAGAAGAGTCGAAAGGCTCGGCCTCGTTCGTTTCCCATTGATATAATTTCTGACTGATGGTTGGAATATTCGTTTCCTATCAGTAAAATGTCTGTCATTTTACTGATAGGAAACGAATATTCCAACCATTTCCTATCAGTAAATCCTGTGTTTCAAATATACTATATATAGATACATCGCCAACAATGCAATATAGACACTCCAGCCTGCTAAAAGGCTGTAGCTGGAAAACTTGGACTACAATTTGTTTGGAAAGAACCGCACGAGGGTATTTATTAAAGTCTTATTTATGAATATTAAACTGAAAGTATAAATAGCTCTTTAAACCGTTTTTACTCTGGGTTGTAGTTAAATACATCTAGAAATATCAGTGATTTAATGTAATGGGTAAACTGTTTAATGATATGTCAAATATATGATCCAATACATATTAAATGTCGTTTGCGTTTCTCTGTGAATTTATTCATCTTTCGTTTCGATCTGATAGGTGTCAGAAGGGAATTCGTGGATTTGTATTTGAAAGGATGAAGAAACTTTGATTAAGTTTCAATGGATAGGGTAGCTATGTGAAAGTTCGGACTGTATTTTAAACAACTGCAAACACTGAAATATGGTCACTTCGTGTCAGGAATTTGAGACAGGTTTCGGTTCGCAGGTATTGCTTGAATCTTTAAAAAATAACACTGGGTTTTTATAAATTTGTTTCTCGAGTTCGTTCTGTTTCTTGAAATCTTAGTATTTTTTCTGTCCCAAAAGAGAAGATCAGTACATTAAATATTTCAAGTAAAAGTGGCAGGTGCGTGAGCTAGGACTCCGGCCTCCCATGTGCTTCCTGAAGTAGTTATTTTTCAAAGTCATCGGTACATCATTTAAGTCATTTTGCCAGCGCGCAGGTTTTAAAAAGAAGTTCGGCTTCCATCTGAGTACTGAGATTGGCTCCCGCCGATCCAAGAATACATTCATAACAGTGTTAAAATCACCAACCACACACAGGAAGTCATAATTTTCTGACAGAAATTAAGGAAGCCTTCTGAATAAGTCCTTGCTTTCTGGAATCGACGAAGGAGCATAAGCGCACACAATTTTAAACAGGAAATTATGAATTTCTACAAATGTCGATACCACACTTTCTTCTGCATTAAAACTGGAAATTAATTATCTCTGCGTTACTGTGCAAAATTGTAACACCACTTTATCCGACAATCGCCAAAGTAAAAACACGTTGATATGACAGTAATTTCTTATATGTTCGAATATCATGGACGTTTTTGAAATGAGTTTCTTGCATCAGGCAGATGTCTATGTAATTCAAAGACAGATAACCTTTAAGCTAGTTCTGTTTTTCCACATTCTTTAGGAACGAAATATTTAAAGAAATAAATTTAAGTGTGAATGTTATTAATGTTTACAATGCAAATTTTAGTTTATATTTCAAAAACTTTTGCAAAAAGACTGCTCTGTCTTGAATATTTCCACACTATTTCCTCTCTCACGCTCTCTCTCCTACTGTGCTTTCTGACGAAGAGTCCGAAATCTGTTGTACTAATACTTTTTTTGTGTTATTGAGAATCACATTTTGACGTGAACCTGAGTCCTCAGGTAACGTAGTATTTAAAGTTGTTGCTACTTCCGAATTATCATTTTTCTGCTCTTGTTTCTTTGCCTCTCTTCGTTCCTTTGATTTATCAGTTTATTTTCCTATTTTCTCCACATTCTTACGTTTCTCTCTTTCTCTTTTACTTGGATTCCTAACAGAATTCGTTGCTATATTTTTACTCTGAGTGCTGACATTGCTTTCTAGTGATTTTGTCACTGATCTCGTTCTATTTCTTCAGCTTCTTTTACAGTTGGAAGAACCAGAGCTTGTTCGCCAGATTTCAATGTACTGAAGTTATCCCTAGGGGTGACAGTCTCCAATATAGTAGGACGTTGAGGAAGGGACAAAATTTCCATCTGTACAACGTCAAAAGCTGCATTTTTATCATGTAACTGAACGCTGCCGCTCAATGTTGACATATGTAAACCCAAAAACTTCACTTTATAACTCTGATTTTCATTCACAACCTGTTCTACATTCTCATTGTTATCTGTTACTACATTTCCTCCCTCATTGCCTATTTTCTGTAGTTTGTCTTCCAATTCTCTTTGACACTTCATTTTCTCTATCTCATTCATCTCACTGTAATCTACATTGTTATTCCTAGAAATCACAGCAAATGTTCTGTTGCTGCATGCAGGCCTCATGTGGCCTTCAGAGCAACAAATTTCACATGGAAGAAAACAATCATCAGAAGTATGGTCTAACGTTATACAATTTTCACTGATAGCTGTTTTGCATTGGAACGCCATGTGCCCTATTTCATTACATCTCATTTATATTCCAGTCAACCCGGCATAGACTCACATAGCTCTTAATCCCTTAATATGTAGAAAGTTTGGTACCGGATCTTTCAGATTCATTGCTACTACTCTGGTACCTGAATATGCATTCTGCATAAATTCTTCTCTTTCATCTGGTTTTACACTCTCTCAGTACAGACCGAAATTTGTGTTCTATTTCGTTAAAAAATGGGTTACTTCCTCATCAGGAATCTCTGGTGGTAGAAAATTAACAAATACCCTCTTCACGTTGTTACCTGCCTTTGAAATTGTAAAGTGTTTGTATTTATACACAAAGTTCTTAGGTTTAACAACTCTGTCAATTAACACTTGCATTTGTCCACAATCTGGAAGTCAATTTTTCTATTGGTAATCACCTAAACGGCGCAAAACAAGTCCCCGGGATTTATCAAGAAACTCACAAATTGCTCTTCCCATTTCTTTAGGTCGCATCCCTTGTGGATGGACCACTGAAATGTTGTGTGGTCTCGACATAGCGTTATCCCCCTCCCCTCCAAAATGAAAGGAAAATAAAATGACTTACAAAGTTCCATCAGCCTGTATAGGTAATCCACAAAGCACTATTTTTAGAAATTATAACACTATAAGCTTAGAGCGCAACACTGTATTCACATATTCAACTTGAAACACCATTGCGCGGAGCACACAAACACTTGAAGCACCTTTACTAATGTGACACAAACAGCGAACTTTGTAATAACTTTTGTACCACACACTGTATATACAGCTGTACACACACTTCTTTGCTAATGTGAACACTCACAAGCACTGTTGTTTATTTTCCTGGAAAATTGCGTCGCACTACTGCGGTGGCTTTACGACAAAACCACTATTTTCTGTTGGAAAACACACATTTTTTTATCACCCTGTATTAACAAGCACAATGATAGCTGTCTTCATTGTAGAGTGGCACTAGAAATCTCAGGCACCGTTAAGCATCGCCCTTTGCAGTTGTTTTGTGGTAGGAGGCACATTGTAGTGGCTTGTCGGGACATTGGATCGTAATTAAAAGAAGAAATCTCACTTGAATTTTCGTTTCTTAAAACCAACTTTAAAAAAATAATACCGAAATATATTTCAAGGTAATACGGTGAAACTTCCACTGACGGACACCTCCAAGCAAAGGCAGCTGCCGTATAATTCATATTAAGGATAACCTCCAAATAGTGAAACCTTTTAACAGCGACCAATTCACAACCTAGTCTGTCCGTAAAGATGTCTAACGGGCGCTTTTAAGTTTTACGCAATTCCTTCAATCCTTCGGCGAAAGTGATAAGAATTAAGAATGCTACTGTGCCTCAAGCTCGATGGGTTGGTTTACGGTGAGTAAAATTTGGTACTTATGTAAAAAGAAAGGATTGATAGGAGTTAAAGTTCAGTTATATGAGAGGCTATCTCCAGCTCCGGTGTATGTTTCAATTGCAACCTTAGGGGTTGGGGATTGCTGGCGAGTGAAATACTTTCCTTTTGTTGGTGGTATGTCTTTCATTGGCGTCTGTGAGTTCTGTTCCTATTTTACAACGAGCTGCTAGCTAAGTGTGGTTTTCCAGTTAACTATCTAGTATTTTATTTATTTTTTCACTCCATTTGCGTACCCTCAACTTAAACTCCCAGCTTGTATTTTTAAAGGAGTGTGAGACAACGAACCAGATGCCACTTTCCTGAACTTTTCTATACCATGATTGGACTTTAAATTGTTATATTGAGTTTCATTCAATATTCTATCTTTGGAGAATGCGCTGAAACCGTTTTACTTCTGCGTAAGCTTTGTACAGTTACTACGTTTTTCTACCAAAGAAACGTATTATTAGTGTTACTGTAGGCCTAACCTTCGAACATGGACACATCCAAACAACGGTCATCTTTTCTCGGTCAGAGCGTTAACTTTTATTTGTAGGTTTAACTATACTTAAGTTTCATTTCTGATTGTATTATGTGGTACGTCATCCTCCTAAGCTACGAATCGATGAAAAAAATCTGTGTGTTTTTCAATATTTTGGGTTCTCCTTTCGAAATTCATTGAATAGCAAGCGAATGTTCACTTGAGGTGAGATCTGTGTAACCTGAGACATAGGGAGACTGGTTCAATACAAAATAATGTCTGTTTTTTATTCTAAATTTAAAATTATTATTTTACAAGGTTTCACAAAAACCATGAATGTACGATTCTGGAAACTAACGGAAATTAATGTGATAAACAACACTATTCTCATAGTTCTGGTAGAATGAGAACATTACCCGAAACTCAGAAATATCATCGAGGAGAAATTCCTGGAATTTTAAAATTCATCATAAAAGTTTTTATTTTGCTATACACGACATTTTTTTAGTTTCTGTAACATTACTCATGTTTAATGGAAACAGAGGTAAAACGATATGACTTAACGTTTCTTATCATGGTTCTTCTGTCACGTTCCGTCGGTTTGTGGGGCCTTCTCGAACGTTTATTTCCTCCTGTAGTTGCACCTCTTGCTTCTATCTCTTTACGATATCACTTACAACATTTCTTTTATTGGAAGTTTAACGACCACCGTGGGCAACTCAATGGGATATAAGCAGTCGACCGTCCCTAATTTACGACCACTGGTTCAAGTGAAGAGAGATAACCAGTGCCGTAAGACAAATACATCATCCATGCCTCACCGAGATTTGAACCCTGACATATCTTGGACAAATGGTCTGAATCCAGCATTAAATCAACTAGGCTTTGCTCTTATATGTATTTAGTATGAAAATACTGTTCATGATATGGTGTACGCATGTTTTATTTTAAACTAGAAGGGATTTTGATAAATTTCTGTTCAATGATTAAACACAGGTATAGCTATCATATAAAGAAACCCTTTTCAAAACATAAGGAAATGTGAAATATCCCAGGTTGAAAAAAATCAAACTACTCGTTCACAATTACCTAATCGCAGAATATTGTAGAATCTTCTAAAGTGCAGTATTTTAAACTTACTGTGTAACATCAAATGTGACACACGCGACAATTAAAGTGTTTTCTCTTTGATTGTTTTCTCTTACGGTGTATAATACAATATATGAGTCTTGTCCACACGATCCGAAAAGTTTTGGTGAAAACGGAAAAAAATAATTAGTAATTATTTATTTGCTCAGTACTGTTGAGGTGTTCTCTCAAAATCAATCCAGGACAACAAATTGTTTTCGAAATTGCTTGACGGTACCGTATATTTAAGTAAATGATGTCATATGTGAAGAAAACTGAGAACAGTTGAAATTACATGTGAATTTCGTTCCATATTGAGTGTTCTCTCGTTTCTAGTACTTTTTAATTAAGCAAACCCGATTCCTTGGCAGAAGAAAAAGGAAGCACCCAGAACGTTTCTAAGACGGATGCGTGATATTTGTGATTATTTTTTCTTCGATTGGGTATTTAACGACCACCGTGAGCCACTCAATGGGCTATAGATGAAAGCAATACGACATCAAAATAAGGCAGTGGGACCAAATGTTATTTCTTAAAAAATTTGCAAAAGAGTTCATGAGGCCTAACTTAATGTTTCTCATCATCTTTTTTGAGGATGGCATTGAATTGATGGGTTGGTACGGGTCTGACCGTAACCATGAAAAGCATGTTTGGGAATTTATAGGAACACAAAATGCATCTTGTCACACAACTCCAACGAAATACCAAGTAATGAAACAGGCGTTCGTACAGGACTTCGCTTATTATATGCCACGCGAATAAGTTGACTTGTTAGCAGTTACCCGTTACACAAATCCTACACGAGAAGCTTGATTTGTTTATTTTATTATTCCCCACTTTTGGTGTTGTATCCTACGGCTTACTGATCATCATGTTTTCAACGGCAACTCCTCATGTGTTTTTCCGCATTCGGCATCACGTTTTCCCCAAATTGGTTCAAACAGTGTATGTTGATATGCGGCATGTGACATTTTGATCAGTCTGTTAAAGCGGCGTTTTTGAAATGCGTCGGGCACTGTTTGGGAAGCTTCCAATTTTGCGGCTAGTCAAAGGCTATTATGCTACGAAGAATATAAGTGTGCAAGACATTAACTACCTGCTTTATGAAATGTATATAAAACTTATTTTTATTGT
The DNA here is from genome assembly GCA_039090855.1 of Macrothele yani. NCBI lineage: Eukaryota > Metazoa > Arthropoda > Arachnida > Araneae > Macrothelidae > Macrothele > Macrothele yani. Next base: position 31,312,215 of record CM077033.1, read on the forward strand.
ATTAAACTGAATGTTTCATAAACTGCATGTGTTAATTTTTTTTTTGCGGACTAAAATTAGAAAAATAACACGGTTCACACATTTTACAAATTAAATATGTCCGAAAATATAACACTGTATCTTATACAGCAATACAGGCAACTAAAGAAGTATGAGATAGTGTATATCTTGGAAAACCTAGTGGATAAATACTGCTTATTTCCTAAAAGATTTAACACTAAAAACACGTAACTGCAATTGTTGTGAGCTTCCCACTGTTAACCTTATAAACATTCTGACACACGTATTACGCTTTCCGACTTAAATTTTAAGCTTCCGCAGCAGGACCTAAAAAGCGTGCAAAACGTTCAAAGTGGTAGGTAAAATAGAATTCCTTTTTCTCTGTGTGTCTGTGTGTTGAAGGGACCTACATTGAAATAATCAGACAGATCTTTTCATAGGAGTATGTGTGTGTGTGAGAGAGAGAGAGAGAGAGAGATTTTACAAAATTTTCACCAAAGGTTAGTTGGCTCTCTTTCTTTAAAAACAAAAAACAAATGGCTTCGGCACTGATTCAACAAACGTTTCGCCCGCACTAACTGCATTTTGAACTGACGCATGTAGAATCGCCAACACATCGACGATTGCACAACAGCGTATTCGTACGTGCGATGTTAGATTGGACGTAGTGGAACATATTACTCAGGTTATGCCCGCCATGGTAGCGAATAAAAGGAGGAAGTGCCACCGTCTATTTTTTAAAAAACTCAATGCTACTTCGAGTCATCTTTAGTTGGTAATGATTCATTATCAGATGAATGGCTTATGGTGATTGTAATTCTTGATCTTTATAATACAACAAACATTCACCTTAGTACTTGGGCTGTTTCCGCTAAAAAAATGATTCTGTAACAAAAAATGCATGTTCCGTTCCCTTTGTTAGACGAATCTATAAATTATTCGTCAATGGTTTGACCTTGTTTTGCTATTTGCACCTAACCCAAGTCGGACGGCAGTGTTGGTAACCGATCAACCCGTGTATGCAAAACAAAACATGCGAAGTCATAACTTCTCGATCCTTTTTGGAGAAAATAAAATGACAGTCATGATGGGAACACTAATTAAAATTGACACAGCTTTCCTTGTAGTGCTAAGTGTATGCTAGAAGTGATGAGTTACTTCCGGCGGAAATCTGTCGTGCAGGGCGCGCTGGCGAGTTTTTGGTGGCTGCTCCATCAGTTGGCAGCCGTTCATGTCCCTACCTCATGGCTGTGAATATGGCCCTCCATAAATAAGAAATAAAAGAAAATATCTTTCCTATTTAGAACAAATGTACCTTTGGAATATTGAAAAAACAACAAATATGTTGTTAAAAATGTAAGAGAATGTGACAAGGGCATGTAAATGTGTTAATTAACAATCGGATTTTCAAGCCACAAGGACAGGACAAGGTTTTGAAAAAATTGGTACACACGTTGAAAAAGGAGTGAAGTTCCCTCAACACATATAAAAACAAATCGTTCCGTTGGAAAATTAATATATATATATATATATATATATATATTTGAAAGTTCCTCAAGAGTGGAAGACATCATGATCAGAGAAGTTGAAAGTTCCTCTGACAGAGCTGCACGACTCGTTATCCAACTATCGAGAAGATACCAGGCTCAGATTATTCAAACTTATGCACCCACCACAAGTCATCCTGAAGAAGAAATTGAAGAATTTTATGAGGAAATTTGTCATCTAAATAATAAAGGTAAGCAGCACTTGAAAATAATTATGGGAGATTTCAATGCAAAAATAGGGCAACGGCAACAGAATGAAACTTCAGTAGGTAAATTCGGTCACGGCAACAGAAACCAGCGTGGAAACACTCTCGTTGAGTTTGCAGAGGCAGAAGGGTTTTTCATCTTGAACTCCTTCTTCAAGAAAAAGCCACACAGGAAATGGACATGGAGACATCCAAATGGGACGACAAGTGAAATTGATTTTATTATGTGTAACAAAAAATTCGTCATAGAAGACTGCAGTGTGCTAAACAAGTTCAACACAGGTAGTGACCATAGATTGGTGAGATGTAAGATGCACCTCAACACTAAACTTGAACGTGGCAAGCTCATAAGACAAACAAAATCTATTGACATAACCAACCTTAAAAAACACCATAATACCTTCAAGTTGGAACTGAAGAACAGGTTCTCTGCTTTAGAAGGCCTAACATCGGAAGAAGTGGACATCTCTGAAGTTAACAGAAAAATAACCAAAGCTCTTATGGAAACAGCAACAAAATTAGCTGGGTCTAAGAACAAGTTGCATGTAAATAAATTATCAGGAAAAACGAAAATGTTGATGCAAAAAAGAAGAGAGATGAGGACAACTGAAGAAGATGTGACTTCCAAAGTGGAATATATAGAGCTATGCAAGACAGTACGAAAAAGTATCACTGAAGACGTAAGAAAATTCAACTGTGAACTAGTGAGGAAAGCAATTGAAAACAACCAAAGCCTAAAGATAGCAAAGGGACATCTCAGTAAGGGAAGAAAACAGATTATGGCACTGAGAAAAGAAGATGGTTCTGTAACAAGAAATAGAGTAAGTGAAATTTTGACAAGAGTGAAAGATTTCTACTCCAAATTATATGAAAGGGATGATACATGCACTCCAGACATCATGAAAGATACCAGTACCAGAGTTCCTCCAGTTCTTCCAGCAGAAGTTGCACATGCAATCAAGAACATGAAGCGGGGAAAAGCTCCAGGAGAAGATGGAATTACTGTAGACATCATACAAGAAGCAAGTGGAGAAATCGAAACAGTACTCGTCCAAATTTTCACTCGATGCCTTAATGAAGGAAAGATTCCTGAGGATTGGAACACCGCTACAATGATCCTGCTACATAAGAAAGGTGACATTGAGGATCTCGGAAACTACAGACCTATCAGCCTCCTATCAGTAGTTTATAAAATCTTCACTAAAGTTCTTTCACACCGCTTGAAGGTAACACTGGACATGGCTCAACCGAGAGAACAAGCTGGATTCAGGAGTGGCTACAGCACAATAGATCATATCCATGTGCTGAGAGAACTAATTGAAAGAGCGAGGGAATATGAACTTCCATTGTGCATGGCTTTTATCGATTATGAAAAAGCCTTTGATTCGGTGAAACCATCAGCAGTTACAATGGCTCTGAAAACCTGCGGTATTGAAGATGCATACATTAATATTATTAATAACATCTATGAAAATGCAAGTGCAAAGATTAGGCTGTTTGAAAATACAACACACATAAAAATTGAAAAGGGAGTGAGACAAGGTGACACCATATCTCCGAAGCTCTTTAATGCCACATTGGAGGGTGTTTTTCAGTCACTGAGCTGGGAAAACAAGGGGATAAAGATTAATGGAGATTATCTAACCCACCTTCGTTTTGCTGATGACGTAGTCATTTTTGCAACTAGCCCATCAGAGCTGCAGAGTATGATCCAGGAACTTGCTGACAAGAGTAAAGAAGTGGGATTAAAAATGAACTTTCAGAAGACAAAAGTGATGTTCAATGCTTTTACAAGAAATGAAGATTTATCGATTGATGGAGAAAAGCTGGAGATAACAGACACGTACGTTTATCTTGGACAGCAGATATCAAGTGAGGGTCACATTGATGAAGAAATTAATCGGCGTACAAAACTTGCCTGGAGAGCTTTTGGAAGAAACAGCATAATTTTCAAGAGCAATATGCCATTATGTCTTAAAAGAAAAGTGTTTGATCAATGCATCCTTCCAGTGCTTACGTATGGTGCAGAGACGTGGACCTTAACTAAAAGAGACATACAAAGGCTGCAGACAACTCAAAGAGGCATGGAGAGGTGCATACTTGGTGTAACCAGGAGAGATAAGAAGAGGAACGCGTGGATCCGAAAAATGACAAGAGTGGAAGACATCATGATCAGAGTTAAATCCCTGAAATGGCAATGGGCTGGACATACTGCCAGAAGGACAGATCATCGATGGACAGCCGAAATTTTAGATTGGATTCCAAGGGACAGGAAAAGACCCAGAAGAAGACCACATGGGAGATGGGTGGATGAAATTCGAAAGTATGCAGGGGTGACATGGAGGAGACTGGCACAAGACAGACTGTTGTGGAGGAAACTTGGGGAGACCTTCGTCCAACAGTGGATTGATAATGGTTGACAATGATGATGATGATGATATATATATAAATATATATATATATATATATAAAATCTTCACTAAAGTTCTTTCATATATATATAAAATCTTCACTAAAGTTCTTTCACACCGCTTGAAGGTAACACTGGACATGGCTCAACCTAGAGAACAAGCTGGATTCAGGAGTGGCTACAGCACAATAGATCATATCCATGTGCTGAGAGAACTAATTGAAAGAGCGAGGGAATATGAACTTCCATTGTGCATAGCTTTTATCGATTATGAAAAAGCCTTTGATTCGGTGAAACCATCAGCAGTTACAATGGCTCTGAAAACCTGCGGTATTGAAGATGCATACATTAATATTATTAATAACATCTATGAAAATGCAAGTGCAAAGATTAGGCTGTTTGAAAATACAACACACGTAAAAATTGGAAAGGGAGTGAGACAAGGTGACACCATATCTCCGAAGCTCTTTAATGCCACATTGGAGGGTGTTTTTCAGTCACTGAGCTGGGAAAACAAGGGGATAAAGATTAATGGAGATTATCTAACCCACCTTCGTTTTGCTGATGACATAGTCATTTTTGCAACTAGCCCATCAGAGCTGCAGAGTATGATCCAGGAACTTGCTGTCAAGAGTAAAGAAGTGGGATTAAAAATCAACTTTCAGAAGACAAAAGTGATGTTCAATGCTTTTACAAGAAATGAAGATTTATCGATTGATGGAGAAAAGCTGGAGATAACAGACACGTACGTTTATCTTGGACAGCAGATATCAAGTGAGGGTCACATTGATGAAGAAATTAATCGGCGTACAAAACTTGCCTGCAGAGCTTTTGGAAGAAACAGCATAATTTTCAAGAGCAATATGCCATTATGTCTTAAAAGAAAAGTGTTTGATCAATGCATCCTTCCAATGCTTACGTATGGTGCAGAGACGTGGACCTTAACTAAAAGAGACATACAAAGGCTGCAGACAACTCAAAGAAGCATGGAGAGGTGCATACTTGGTGTAACCAGGAGAGATAAGAAGAGGAACTCGTGGATCCGAAAAATGACAAGAGTGGAAGACATCATGATCAGAGTTAAATCCCTGAAATGGCAATAGGCTGGACATACTGCCAGAAGGACAGACCATCGATGGACAGCCGAAATTTTAGATTGGATTCCAAGGGACAGGAAAAGACCCAGAAGAAGACCACATGGGAGATGGGTGGATGAAATTCGAAAGTATGCAGGGGTGACATGGAGGAGACTGGCACAAGACAGACCGTTGTGGAGGAAACTTGGGGAGACCTTCGTCCAGCAGTGGATTGATAATGGTTGACAATGATGATGATGATGTTGATATATTAAAAATCAGTCTCAATACTGTTAAAGTAAAAAAAAAAACCGTCAAGCAAACTCCCACACGTGACAACGCAGTGTTGAGGCTAAAAAATCTCCTTTGCAGCCAAACTGTCGTGTTTGTTACTACACCGTTGACTCGGTGTTTTCCGAGACCGGTTGAGAAAATTTCCCCACAACATTTATTTCATGCAGATAAATTTCTTCTGGGGAAAAATATCGCCGACCGAGGTTTGAGGTCATGCTACATCGATTGCGTGACGAAAGAAAATGGCGGTGACAGTGAAACGTTAAAGAGTTGTGATTTTTTGGCCACCATTGAACAACTATCGGACACGGTTATGGCAATCCATCCCTTATGTCACGCGACTGACGGTTGCCACTACCGGGAAATTGGCTAACCACATTAGATTATACATCAGTTACGACACTAGCTTGCAGGGATATCAAGGACAGCTTGTGAAAGGTACTGCCTATGATGAACTACTGTTTGCTCGGTTGTGGCATATTACAACTGATAGGGGTGCCAGCTTTTGGCCCGCTACTGTCCCCAATTGTTGGCTCATGTGTTGGCCACCTAGACATTTATTTTCTTTGGGGCACCGACACCATATTTCTGGGCCCATGTTGGTATTGCTGTCTGCTAGCGCAGTATATGAGTGCAGGCCCAGCAAGACTGCTTCTGCTGGGAATGTGTGCATCCAGAAAGCGAGGTCACCTGCGTCACCACGTTGTTTTGGCAACTATTTAGGACTGCTGTTCGTCAGTATTCTTCAGTGGTTTGTGTCACAGTGGAAAAACGAAGGATCATTCGGAGATCGATAAAGGGCTCATTGATTACTGAAGACTGCTGTTCGTCAGTGATCTTCAGTAGTTTTTGTCACATTGGAAATACAAAGGATCAGTCGGAGATCGATAAAGGGCTCATTGATACTTAAGACTGCTGTTCGTCAGTGATCTTCAGTACTTTGTGTCACAATGGAAAAACAAAGGATCATTCGGAAATCGATAAAGGGCTCATGGATTACTTAAGACTGCTGTTCGTCAGTGATCTTCAGTAGTTTGCGTCACAATGGAAAAAAGAAGGATCATTCGGAGATCGATTAAGGGCTCATTGATTACCTAAAACTGCTGTTCATCAGTGATCTTCAGTAGTTTGTGTGACAATCGAAAAACGAAAAATCTTTCAGATATCGATAAAGGGCTCATTGGTACTTAAGACTGTTGTTCGTCAGTGATCTTCAGTAGTTTGTGTCACAATCGAAAAACAACGGATCATTCGGAGATCGATAAAGGGCTCCTTGATTACCTCAAGACTGCTGTTCTTCAGTGATCTTCAGTAGTTTGTATCACCATGAAAAAACGAAGGATCATTCGGAGATCGATAAAGGGATCATTGATATTTAAGACTGCTGTTCGTCAGTGATCTTCAGTAGTTTGTGTCACAATGGAAAAACGAAGGATCATTCGGAGATCCATAAAGGGCTCATTGATTACTTAAAACTGCTGTTCGTCAGTGATCTTCCGTAGTTGGTGTCACAATGGAAAAACGAAGGATCATTCGGAGATCGATAAAGGGCTCATTGATTACTGAAGACTGCTGTTCGTCAGTGATCTTCAGTAGTTTTTGTCACATTGGAAATACAAAGGATCAGTCGGAGATCGATAAAGGGCTCATTGATACTTAAGACTGCTGTTCGTCAGTGATCTTCAGTACTTTGTGTCACAATGGAAAAACAAAGGATCATTCGGAAATCGATAAAGGGCTCATGGATTACTTAAGACTGCTGTTCGTCAGTGATCTTCAGTAGTTTGCGTCACAATGGAAAAAGAAGGATCATTCGGAGATCGATTAAGGGCTCATTGATTACCTAAAACTGCTGTTCATCAGTGATCTTCAGTAGTTTGTGTGACAATCGAAAAACGAAAATCTTTCAGATATCGATAAAGGGCTCATTGGTACTTAAGACTGTTGTTCGTCAGTGATCTTTAGTAGTTTGTGTCACAATCGAAAAACAACGGATCATTCGGAGATCGATAAAGGGCTCCTTGATTACCTCAAGACTGCTGTTCTTCAGTGATCTTCAGTAGTCTGTATCACCATGAAAAAACGAAGGATCATTCGGAGATCGATAAAGGGATCATTGATATTTAAGACTGCTGTTCGTCAGTGATCTTCAGTAGTTTGTGTCACAATGGAAAAACGAAGGATCATTCGGAGATCCATAAAGGCTCATTGAGTACTTAAAACTGCTGTTCGTCAGTGATCTTCCGTAGTTGGTGTCACAATGGAAAGACGAAGGATCATTCGGAGATAGATAAAGGGCTCATTGATTACTTACGACTGCTGTTCGTCAGTGATCTTCAGTAGTTTGTGTCACAATGGATAAAAGAAGGATCATTCGGAGATCGATAAAGGGCTCATATGTAGGTGTCCGTCTGGCTAGAGAGATGATTTTATAATCAGCAATGATTACTGGTTTCTCAAGAGCTGACATATCCCGGATTTCTAAACAGTTGAAAAATAACGCACATTCTTTTTCTAAGTCGTGTATCTGTATCGCAGTGACACTCTATCAGGAATGACTTCGGCGTCGTCTGAGCAGATTTTGAATCGACACATGACATCCTCTGTGCAGCAACTGACAATAGTATTTAATAAATAAAAAAAGATATCGCTATTTCCACGTTTTAGCAACACATAGCAACCGAAAAATTGTTATTCGGTCACCGTAGGGGATCCGAATCCCAGATATCTCGATATCTGGCCGAGCTCGTTATATATCGAAAAATCTAGGATTCGGAATACCAGCGGAAACCGAATAACAATTTTTAGGTTGCCATGTGTTCCTAAAACGTAGAAATAAGTCTTTGTTTATTCGCTGACGCCACGCATTTGGAGGATTTTCACAACAGTATTATTTAATAAAGGCTGTTGACGTTCCATAACTTTTGAAAATATAGGCAGGAAATCGGTAGGCACAACGTTTGGCGGAATTCCGATGAAGCACTGGAACCAACTTGCCTTCTAAACACAAGTTAATTTTTGTGGGTGGTGTAATCGTGGGGGACACAATCTGTTAGTATAGAACGTATCACGTGATATTGCTGTAATATTGTGTGTCCTCCAGAGTTTATCTGAATATTGTTGACCCTCCAGTCCATCTGCAATATCGACTGTTTATCCAGTAGGTGACTGCTGTTTCTTAGATGACAACGTTACTATTGTTCGCGCAAGAGGAGTTCAGCAGTGGTTCAGTGAACATGACAGCGATTTCAGCATTTCACTGGCCACCACAAAGCCTTGATCTTAACGCCACGGAGAAATAATAGGGCAAGTTAGATAAATAGATCCGAAATCATTCTTATTCCATCAAATCTGAATCACTTCAAGGACTATCTTGTGAACGCGGTGTATGCTATGCTTTCAAATGCAAACCTGCACCATATCGAATCAAGGATAATGGAGGCCCAACTGAGTATTGGGTAAAAAAAAATTATTTCAGTAAGCAGTACTCATAATAGTCCGGCACAGACTCTGCAAAGATGTAACGTAAAATGGCATTTCATATGATGTATTTCTCAAAGACACTTGTACTCACAAAACTTTGACATCCTATAAAATGCGAGTAGAAAGTTCTGTCTGATTACAGAATTACTGATCCAATAACTTCGTGTGAGCGTCTTGATTCACCGGGTGATTCCATTCAACGAGGACATGGTTAGAGCATCGTTGACAAACCTCTGTGGACGAAATACAACATTACTTTTTTATAACGAGGAACAGTACACCAATTAAGTCGTCAATAGTAACACTGTACTAGTGATCCGATTTATTGGCGTAGGAAATAAACACATGAGCGTTTCCAAGCTTTCGCACATCAACCAGATGGCTTTTTCAATGAAGTTAGACAGAAACTTCAAATTGAAAAACAGAACGCTTATCCAATTTGAACGCGGGAACTTGACAATAAAATAATGCGACGTTATATTTATTTAAAGATACGAGAAATCACGTTGGTTGCACGCTCGATCTTGGTAGAGAAAAGGCGTTACTTGGAGAATTGGTTCCAAATTCGTGGCAACTCGAGCGAGGCACATTCATTGCAAGTATAGCTGTTGGTAATGATCTCCAATGTTTCCCGAATAGCTGTACATTTCGGGGCAGAGTAGCTAGCTAATTTCTTTATATCATCCCACATAGGAGTAGCTGATTTGGATTTACCTTCTCTGGATAGTGCCGTGGTTACTTTACCGTATGTTGTGTCCTTTTTATGTTCCTTGACTCTGATTCCAAACGAACACTTGGTCATTCCATTGTAGTAACGTTCAGGCAGTTCGGCTACTGTAGGGGGATCGCGTAAACGCCTGCCTCGAAGGAGAGAGGTGGGTTTTCACTTTTTCTCTTTAGTATAGTATGTAAAGATGCAGGGAACCTTATGCCGACGCAGTATTTCATTTTCTTGAGGGCGTTTTTCAGTTTGTAAGACTCACTTGGTATTGTAGGGAATTTAGCCTAAATAACGTAGTTGCGGCACAGGAAGACCGGAATGTTTGGCTCTGGCTTTTTGACTAAAGCTACGTATCTGATCCAATGAATATCCTGCATCAGTGGCTAACTTGATGACGCTTTCAATTTCGTGTTGTCCAGAATGGGTATCAAAAGAAACGGCGAAGGCTCTTTGAATTCGAGAACGGAAGATAGCTGCTTTGTATTCTGCGTTACAGAAAGAGCTGCGGAGCATCAGGTTGGAAGCGGATGTGGGTTTATAGTAGACGTGTGTACCGAGGCGGTTGTCAGACGATTTCTCTCAATAAAACATCCAGATAAAGTAAAGCGTTTTTGCTTTCAAGCTCTATCGTGAAACTGATCGTGGGATGTATATCATTGATTTAATCAATAAAAATTTGAAGAGTCTGTTTTCCGTGAGGTCATACAAAAAATATGTCGTCTGCATAACGCAGCCAAGTGGTAGGCCGTGTGGTAATGCTGGAGAATATATTCAGCTCAATTGGGCGAAGTATTGCTTCAACAAGGACGGTTGAAAGTGAGAATCCCATCGGGGCGCCGTTATTCTATTTATATACTTGTCCTTGGAAACTGTAAACGCTAGCGTCAGTGACCAAGTCTATTAATTTGAAGATGCTAAAGCATGACTCCTGCGTATAAAATGTTGAATTAGACATGGCCTCCTTTAATGTACTGATGGCCTCTGGAACGGGAATTGAGGGTTACAGGGAAACTACGTCGATGCTGCCGATAATGTTGCTTGACAGGACAGTGAGTTACTTGGCTTTCGTTATAAAATCCAGAGAGGAATTTATTACTAATTCCGATTCAGGAAGAAAACTTCGCAGGCATTTGGATAGTGCTTTCTCAAAATGGTACGTTCGTGCAGACTTCCTGGATACGATGGATCTCAGTGGGTTTCCGAGCTTATGGTGCTTAAGTCGTCAGAAGAGCTTTGTGATCTGAGGTTATGGTGGTAATCTGGCGGCATTCCTAAGCTCGTCTGGAATAGGTGGTAATCTGGCGGCATTCCTAAGCTCGTCTGGAATAGGTGGTAACCGGGCTGCTTTTTGTACCTGCGCAATCCAAGAATTTATAGGGTTCCTTTGAAGGGCTATAGACTTTAGAAAATCCAAGGATTTATAGGGTTCCTTTGAAGGGAAGGACTTAAGACTGCTGTTCGTCAGTGATCTTCAGTGATAAAAACTTCAATTTTCGTCTTGTAGTCTTCTGCGTCCATAATCGCTATCTGGCCAGATTTCTCCGTTAGTGTCAATATTATGGACGGATCATTTCTAAGGATCGAAACTGGCCTCGGAATTATAAATTTATTAGGTATTTTAGTAGGTTCATACCAAGATCGTAATTTAGAAGATCAGAGCTGGCGTAGTTCATCTTTTGAGTCGTTTGGAACTCGCAATGTTACGCTTTCGATTTCGGAAACGACGCTTTTTGATTTCGATCTGGTTCGGTAGCAGAATTTTGGACTAAGATCCATAACTTTTGTTTCATCTTCGGAAAGAGTCCGTTTGGAAATATTGACGAATGGAATTGTGAAATCCCATTGAATGCTGGGAAGATCTCAAGTAATTCAGTTTTTTTTGTTATGCGTGGAGGATAAGGAACGTTTGATTTTATCAACTAACATATCTACACGGGGGGTCAAGATGTTGAATGTGATCGGGTTTCCAACCGGACGCTTTCCGAAGGTGAAACAAAGGTTTTGAAGCTTGGACCAACATTCTGCTTTCGAACCAGATCGAACCCAAAAAGCGTCGTTTCCGAATTCGAAAGCGTAAAAACGCGAGTTCCAAACGACTCAAAAGATGAACTACGTCAGCTCTGTTCTTTTAAATTACGATCTTGGTATGATCCTACTAAAATACCTAATATATTTATAATTCTGAGGCCAGTTCCGATCCTTAGAAATGATCCGTCCATAATATTGACTGTAACGGACAAATCTGGCCAGATGGCGATTATGGAAGCGGAAGCCTACAGGACGAAAATTGAAGTTTTTATCACTGACTCTGGTTCCATAGCCCTTCAAAGGAACCCTATAAATTCTTGGATTGCGCAGGTACAAAGAGCAGCCTGGTTACCAGCCATTCCAGACGAGCTTAGGAAATCCGCCAGATTACCACAAGGACCTCAGATCCCAAAGCTCTTCGGAAGACTTAAGCACCATAAGCCCGGAAACCCATTGAGATCCATCGTATCCAGGAAGTCTGCACCAACGTACCATTTAGAGAAAGCACTATCTAAATTCCTGCGTAGTTTACTTCCTGAATCGGGCTTAGTAATAAATTCCACTCTGGATTTTATAACGAAAGCCAAGAAAATCCCTGTCCGGCCAAGCAACATTATCGACAGCTTCCACGTAGTTTCCCTTTACCCCCAATTCCCGTTCCAGAAGCCATCACAACATTAAAGGAGTCCGTATCTAATTAAACATTTCATACGCAGGAGTCATGCCACAGCATCTTCAAATTAATAGACTTGGCCACTAATACTAGCTTCTAAAGTTTCCAAGGACAAGTATATAAACAGAATAGTGGCGCTCCGATGGGATACTCACTTTTATCCGTCCTTGCAGAAGCAATACTTTGCGCAATTGAGCGGAATATATTCTCCAGCATGAGCCTACCACTCTGCTGCGTTATGCAGATGACATATTTTTCTGTGGCCCCATGGAAAAGAGACTATTCCAATTTTCATTGATAAAATAAATGATATACATCCTACGATCGATTACACGATAGAGCTTCAAAGCCACAACGCTTTACCTTAATTAGATGTTTTATTGAGGAAATCGTCTGACAACCGCCTCGGTATACAAGTGTACTATAAACCCACGTCCGTCCCCAACCTGATGCTCCGCAGCTCTTTCTGAACCACAGAATACAAAGCAGCTATCTTCCGTTCTCGAATTCAAAGAGTCTTCGCCGGTTCTTCTGATACCCATTCTAGCCAACACGAAATTGAAAGCGTCATCAAGTTAGCCATTGATGCAGGATATTCATTAAATCAGATACGTAGCTTTATCCAAAAAGCCAGAGCCAATCATTCCAGTCTTTCTGTGTCGCAGCTACGTTATTTAGGCCCAATTCCCTACATACCAAATGTGTCTTACAAACTCAAAAACGCCCTCAAGAAGATGAACTACGGCGTCGGCATAAGGTTAACTGCATCTTTACATACTATACTAAAGAGAAATAGTGAAAACCTACCCCTCTCCTTCGAAGCAGGCGTTTATGCGAACCCCCTACAGTATCCGAACGGCTCTTAACGATACTACATTGGAATGACCAAGCGTTCTTTGGAATCAGAGTCAACGAACATAAAAGGGACACAAAATACGGTGAAGTAACCACTCGCACTATTCAGAGAAGTCAATTTCAAGTCAGCTACTCCTATGTGGGATGATATAAAGAAATTAGCTAGCTACTTTACCCCTAAATGTATAGCCATTCGGAAAACCTTGGAGATCATTACCAACAGCGATACTTGCAATGATTGTGTCTCGCTCGAGTTGCCACGAATTTGGAACCAGTTCTTCAAGTAACGCCGTTTCTCTACAAGGATCCTGCGTGCAAGCAATGTGTTTCCTCGTATCTTTAAATGAATGTAACGTCGCATCAATTTATTTTCAATTTCCCGCGTTCAAATTGTTAAGCGTTGTATTTTTCATTTTGCAAAAAATGGAAAAACCAAGGTGATTTTATTGCAACTGTCGATATTCAGAGCCCATACCCGACATTGCAATTGAACAAAGCGCAATAATTCCGTGGAACATGCAATCTTGTTGCAAGAAACTAGAAATTGAATACTTCTTTTCCAAAGCGTAATGGTTACAGAGAACACTAAACCTGCTAATTGGAAAACTCCGTTATCTTTTAGTTTGCAGCAAGTTAGATGTATGGTTCAATACCCAAAGTAGGCACTCTAAATCATTCACAGAGAAAGCAATTGAAAGCCAGGAAAACAAAGATGATTTCTCAGTATCTTTTCAGAATTTATGATTTAAAACTTCAGCGCAATTTCTTTGGTGGGAAAGGTTCCTAAAAATTAGTGTAACACCATGGAGGAGCGGCCTCGATGAATTTAGTACAGGCGTGCGTATGTAGGACACTTCCACAAACTTTTAATGATTTTTTTTTTAGAACAGGGCAAGCGGATAAAGGTAACACCATACTTTCCTAGGTGAGCTGGATGGGGCACTGATTTAAGAACGGACGGTTGTTCAAAGTCGTAATGAACGTTGCATATATTTAGGTCATGAATGCACCTCTCTTTTCTTTTAATTATATATAAAGTCGGATTTGAGTCTCGTCACTGAATGATTTTCACAAATCTTCAGTTTATTCATCGGAACGACTTATATAATTCAAAATATTTTATGTAAAAATCCGTAACCTTTTAAATAACATCAAAATGAAAATCATCAAACAGACGACATGCTAACAACTGAAACCAGATTTCACAGAATTTTACAGAAAAAAGAGACAAATAATAATCTAAGAGCTTTCATTTAAATTCTTGCCATCAGGTTTTCCTTAAAACAGCTTCAATCACCACAGCTCCAACTGAGACACTTTCTCACAAATGCGTTACTTAATGAGATTTTTTTAACAAAAGCGTATGAAAAAGTTAGAGACATTCAGAGCTACGTATTTAATTAAGATGCTCCATGATTTATGTTAAAAAACTGAAGTCTGATGGTTAATATATGAAAAGCTGTGATAACAATCCCACCGGTGATATACTGTGCACCAAAAGTCAAACTTTTTGCTGAGAAATTAACAGAAATTACATACTATCTCTTCCATGATTCATATGGAAAGTGCATCAAATCACCATATTTAGATATTTCGCAGATCTTCCTAAAGAGGAGAAAAAGAGGCCAATATGTTTAGTAAGGCACAGGTAGGCCAAACTACAACATTCTGATACGGAAAACTATAATTTAGTTTAACAGTTTTTTAACGTTTTTTTAACAGCAACAATATCTGAAGACGAACAGTGTGAAATATGTTACTATTGAGTTCGTTTGTACTTGCGTGGGAACGGCGTCATTATCGATAAGAACGCACATCATGGAAGCGATCTTTGTTCCGTAAGCCTGTTCTTTCTGATGGTGATATTTTTGCAGTGAGATCCTTTGATAGATATTTAAAACTTTTTTGTCAATGTGAAAATATTAGAAATAGGATATTTGACATGAAAAAAATTGCAACAATAAGTATGGTGTATACGTACGTATTGAAATTTTAAATGCCACCTGAAACATGGTCGGAGTGGTATGGAGTGCAAATGGCTCGTCATGAACTCTGCCGAGTATGTTTTTTAACAATTTTGTGTGTATAGGTATCATCTGTAGTTATAAATGTGAATTCCTTTTGATGTTGGTGGCTCGTCAAGAATTGAGCTTAGTGAGTTTTAACAACCTTGCGTTTAGAGGTATCATCTGTTTTCAACCATCTGCAGTAATAGTGTGAATTCACCTTTTTTATCCACTTCAACAAGTTTTAAAGCATATTTTACAGCAATGATGGATGAATTATCTTATCTAGTGTCGTAATAAGCTTCTATTATTTGCTGCTTTGTTTGCTTAGTGTACATTATGTGATTAAAAGAACTTTGCTATACAGAATTGATATTACCTGGATCCAGCCTTGTTAAAAATAACACAAGTTTCTGGTGAGTCACTGAGAAATGATACAAAGTAACTTTATTTGGCATACATGCAATTAAAATCATAATACTGAACTTACGGACTTACAAGCTGCTTATGAAATTCTTGCATGTTTTTAGAATTTTAATTGTATTACATATATCTATTATTTGATATTGCATTATATATCATTGAAGGAAATACAAAGCTATTCTTTTATGTATATGTAGTTTTAACGATTCATTTATATTCGGTATCGGTAATGTGAGTAACAATAATTATAAGCAAATACACAGTATACTTTATGCACAATTTCATATACCACGTAGTATCACAATTGTTTGAACAGCTGTACCTGTAAAACTTTAAAGATATATACACATGTATATATTAAGATCATTCTACGGAGCTGTATTTAGCTTTGATTAATTTCCGTGATCCTAAATGCCACTCCTTTTCCAAACAGGCATTCAGGTTTTATTCAATATCCGGATGAAAAGTAATCGTATGTAGATAAACCTTCAACTTCCTATTAGAGAGGCATTAAAGCTAGATAACTCAAAGCCAAACATGCTGAGACCGAAATGCATTCGTAATCCGATGATAAGTCCCGTTGTCTTTGTCTTCTGAAATACTAAACCCCGAGCGACGCAAATTATTAAAATATGCCTCAGGAAGGGTCTCCTCAGAATTATCTGTATCCCTCTCCTACTAGGACGAAGGACACTACAGTAGAACACAGATAAAACCTTTTCAACCATTCAATTAATTAGGAGCGATCTTGAAAGTCTTTTACTGCTAGTGAACTAAACCATTTATACTATCTTGAACTCACATTTATACTTTACTAGTCACACTACTGTCATACCGAAGAAGGCCCGCAGGCACAGAGCTTTCCGAGAACCTTTGGACGAAACAGCTCGAAGAAGGGTGAAAACCCCGAAAAAGGAAAATGGAAGAAAAGACGCCTTCCCAAATTATTAGGAAATTAACCCACTCTAGAATCAATACATTTATAAAATTAAATAATTTACTTATAAAATGCTGTAAAATTAACATTTTAGTATGAATTTAAACACACATTTATCTTTAAATGTTTACTGATTTCAGGGCATTCTTTGTCTTCTTTCCCAAACAAAATTTGCTCATTTATCAGTTCTGTTCATTAATTGTGATCACCATTACAGGCCATTCAATATTCCAAATATACTTTATTCTTAAGCCTTTTTTCTCTGAGATAGAAAATCTATCCGATTATTAGAAAAAATAACAAGTAGATTTTTCAGCACCAGAAATGTAATATGACAGCAATAATTTTATTTTTACATATGGGGCTCAGAAAATCATGCACCAAAATGAATTTCTTTAATACTTAAGCTACACAAGCTTTTTCAAGCGCTTCCAGGATTATATCTTTTGTCAAGTACGTCAACTTAAATTGTAAAGTACTAAAGTACCAAATATAATTCTTTTTGCAAAACATTGACTGTAGCTAAGATTTAAATGAAGAAATACATTACTTTTGAATGCATGGTATTTGAATATTAGCCAAATATCAATAATTAATGTAAACATAATATAATGATAATAAAACTGAATTTTTATGTCTTGGTAGTAATATCATTTTGGGTCACCGTGGAAGTCTGGGACCGGACTCCAAACTTCGGAACTTTTGATTCTAATACATCTTTGCTTTCTATTGTGAAACATCTTTGTTTTCTCCATTTGGTTTCCAGATGAACCTAATCAAGACATTTTTTCGTGTTTCTTGTTTTCTCAATTCTGTACATTATGCAATTTTATTGCGAGCGACCAGGTGTTATGTCAAACTGGCTATATATTTTGCAGAAATGCAGAAATTTATAAATGTGGGCATACATGGGCAAAAGTTCTCGCTGTATAAATGCACTGATACGCGTACAAACCTCACCCGCACCACGAACTGCAAGCTGGCAATTACGTGCAGCGTCAGGAGTTCGCAGCATGGTTTTTTCGACAAATGGATGTTGACGAGAACTGACTGATGAACGTTTTATGGACTGATGAGGCACACTTTTCCCTAAACGGAGCAGTAAACACCTCACAACTACCGCATCTGGGCCACGGAACATCCCCGAGCAGTCATTGAAGCGCCACTTCAGCAGCCGAAAGTGACAGTGTGGTGTGGAATAACGGCTTCCTTCATTATCTGTACTTTTTATTTGAAGAGCTCCTCGGCACCTCCTTCGAAACCGTTTCAGTGACATGTGCACGTTATGCGAACATGTTACGAACATACGTTATCCCTAGCTTGCAAGAGCGGGATGCAGTGAATTTGTGCACATTTATGCAGGATTTAGCACCACCCCACATCGCACGTTCAGTTAAGCAACTGCTGCAAGAGACGTTTGGCAAAAATCGTGTGTTGAGCCGACACTTTCTGAAGGCCTAGCCTCCTCGGTCACCAGACTTGACACCGTGCTATTTCTGGCTATGGGGTTACCGAAAATCACAAGTGTACAGATGCCGCCCAGCTTCATTGGCCATGCTGAAAGATGCCATTTTGACACCATGAGGTAGCTATACCACCGGACATGCTCTTCAATGCCGTCCATGGTGTTTTCTCTCGTCTGCGGTCAGTGCCTGAAGAGGACGGCCATCACATTGAACACCTGGTACAATCAGGTATCTATTTTTCTCGACACTTTCAAACTGTGGTTGCTGCGCAATCTGGCGATGAAAATTGTAAGTAAAATGAGTAAAAATTTATGTGATTTCATAAAAACCCCGATGTCATTCTGATCATTTCTACGCAAACCGCGTTGCCATTCTCTCAAAACTCCGCAAGTTATTACGTTTTCAAAATGTGCAAGGCTTTTGGATCACTCCGGTATTTGTTGCAGAATTTGAATTCCAATATACTGCCACCTTTATTTTCAGAAAATATGTTATTTTTAAAATTTGTAAAGGTTTTTAAAATTAGCTCCTAGCCAGGTTAAAATCGTCCAGAAAGTCTTTCCGAGGCATTTGTTTCAAAGAAAGCCACTTTCTGGCAGCCAGAACAACATAGTGGTTCCCATACTTACTTGAATCGTGAACCCCTTTCACAAAGATCTGAGTTCTGGGAACCCCTTATAAATATCCATAAATACGCACGTAATATTATACCTCATTTTTAGGAAATGTAGTTATTAATTGCAGTCAAAATTCTTAATATATTTCAAATTTTCTCATCTTTATTGTCACAATATTATCGCACTTCATACGTTTATTTTACGTGGTACTGATAATTGCTGGTTTGACATTACTGAAGTACTTTCTGCAAACTCAAAGCTCCATGATGTTTGAAGTTTCAAAAATTGCTTTCAAAAAGATTTAATAGTTACTTGCCTCTTCACGTGACTTCAGTGAGAAGGATGCTCTAGCTTTGGATGGCACAGAGCTGTAAAGTCCGGAACCACAGAAGATAAATAAAGTCTCAAATCACTCTCAGCACTGAGTTTGTTTCGGTGTTTATTTTTAAATAGGCATATGAAGAACACTTCTCGCACAACTACGTGGAAGAAAATGGTGAGAAAGCTGTAATGGCTTTATTCGCTAACACTGGGACTCCTTCTTTAAACTTATCCAGAAACCAATTAATGACAAAGATTTAAAAAATTTCTGTAATTCAAAATCAGTGGAAATTTCAAGGAGATGTACTTTTTTATTCACGCTTAACGTGGAGGATTCCAAAATTGCTATATCCTCAATGGGATTGCGAATCCAATTGTTATTATTGGACATAACAGGGAAACATTCTCGGAAGGTTTTTACAAGCCCCTTCAAGTGTTCTATAACAATTTCCTTAAAGTTTTCCTCAATGTTTTCCTCGTGTTTCGTAGAAAAGCAGCTTTTTGAATGTTGATGTTCTACCAGGAAGTCGTGAAGCTTGTCAAAGCACTCAGTTTGAATGCTAATTAAGCATGTTGCCCGAAAGCTTATTTTTTTATAAATGATTCGATACGGTCTTGCACAATAGAAATGCTAATATTGGACCACTGAAGAGATAGATTTAAACTGTTAATTTGGGAGAAAATGTCTACCAAATAGGCAAAGCCTGGAGCCACATTTGAGCTTTAATGCATTTTGCTTTATGAAAGGAAAGATTGGTAATGAAAACGAAAACTTTACGTTTCAGTTTTAGTAATCTTGTAAGAGTTCTACCTCGAGATAACCACATAACTTCAGTGTAAGACAATAAAGTTACAAATACTTCCCATTTCCTAACAATGGGCTACAAAACTACTGAAATTTGTAGGATGGGTTCTAATAAAATTAACTATTTTAACTGCGTCGTCTAGCACGATGTTCGACCCTTCGGGCATGTGTTTGGAAGAAAGAGTTTGTTCATGAATGCAGCAATGTTTCCAAGAAACTTATACTGGGTTTGTTGCCAGAGTGATTTCACTCTGGCAACAAACCCAGTATAAGGCATTGTCATAGATTTCGCACATTCTGACTAATTTTGTAAAGAGCGAGTCCATTGTAATGCATTTCCGTCTACGTTTTGGTCGTACAACTTAAATATATTTTCTGCGGTTATTCTCTCTTTTAAAGGACTGGGGAATATGTGTTCTTCTTCTATCGATTCCCCATTAATATACCTGACGAAAAGGGACAAAATGGCTAAATTGGCAACATCAAAGGATTCGTTAATTGGAATCGCAAAAAAAAAAAAAAAAGGAGTGTTTCGAAATCTTTCCAAAAATACATTTTCGACACAGTTTTTCATGTCGTTAATCCGACGATAGATCGTGTTGTCGCACAATGGTACTATATTGGCCTTTTTGGTGAAAAATTCTACAAACATACACTTCACTATATCATTTATATACGGGAGCACTAGATTTTCTGCAATCGAATGAGGTTTTTCGGTTTTACAATTTTGTATCTAACGTGATAAGAGACTTCTAGAGCATTGTCATTGTCACTGTGTGAAACCGATACAAAGGAATTTAAATAATTTTTCCACTCGTTAGATTTTCGTACAAAAAATTCAACTGGCTTGTTTACATGGGCGGAGTGTGTAGTCTTTAAATGGAGTTTAACTGGAGATCGTTTCAGACTACTGTTAGCAAGAATGTCACCACAAACAACACAAAGAGATAATGCGGATCTAAACGTAATTAAATATTTAAAAACATATTTTCATTTCTGTACTCACTGCTAACCGTTGTCGGATTGAAGTGTATCACTAGAAGTTCCCGGCTTGTTTCCACGCAGTACCATAATGTACTGTGCCACCTCTTTAGTGGTAGACGAACAAGCACTGCAGACCAGCCAAGATCGGGAGCTCCGGGTCATGCTATTTCAGTAACGACAATTGCACGGGTGGATACTAAACTAAAGGTCAACCAAAAATCACAATCTAAGAACTGGTGAATCGTGCGGGTGTGAGGAACAAAATTGTCAATGTGATTCGCAACTTGAATTACGTAAAATCTTTGCCACGTGGGTAATCTCTCCGACGAACAGTTAAGTCCACGAATGGGGCTATCGTTAAAGCACCTGTTCAGCTATAATGAAGAATGTTAATATTTCCAGCTACGCAGTATTGCTGCGGACGAAAGGTGGTGTCATCATTTCGAGCATCAGTCGAAAGGCCAGAGCATGCAGTGAAAACATGCATAATCGCTATGCCCAAGGAAGCCACAATCCGTCCACCATTTCCGCCAGCCAGGTGATGTTAACCTTGTTCTTTGACTATCGAGGACCATTGCTTCTTAAGTGGCTACCAAATGTGTCAATTCTCAATGCCGAACGATATTGTCAAACTTTAATTAAGATTCGACAAGACATCAGAAACAAGAAAACTGGCAACCTCACTCAGGGTATTGAGCTTCTTAATGATAACGCCAGGCCACATGCTGCAGTTACCGCGCAAATAACATTTTGCAGGGAAGTACTTCAACAACATCTGGCGCAAAGTCCTGTCCTATCGCCGTCGCGATTTTTACATCTATGGACCTATAAAAGTATTTCTCAAATGCAAACGTTTTATTTCGTAAGATCAGGTGCGAAAAGCTGTAGCTAACTGGTTGCAACTGCAGCCTACCTCCTAATTCTTCGCCGTAAGAATACAAGGGCTCGTGCAAGAGTAGTACCGCTACCTAAATGCCCGAGGCAATATTTTTGATGTATGTCCCGTGTTGTTTCTTTGAGGCAGAGAGTCTCACTACTTAGTGAAGGCCCCTTAAATAAATGCATATATTTCTTTAAAGATTATTAGAAAAGTAAATTTTGGAGTTCTGTCTTCCTCGACGAAACAGCAACATGTGAATCTGAAAATTTTAAACTCAAGTCCCACCAAACAAATAGCTGTTGCTGCTTTTTAACACCACAATGATCCTTGCGCAAATACGATTATTTTAGGTACATGACCCATTACACAGTTTTTCCCAGACTCAATGCGCTATTGTTATTAGTCAAGGTGAGGTGCAAGCTTACAAAATGGAGTCTTTGTTTTTTCCAAATAGCTCCATTAGTTTCGGTAAAATATGGTACAAGTCAATTTTTCCTACTTTGGCATCGATGTGGATACCGGGTTCTTTCCTTTTTCATAGTGGCACTTTTCTGCGATTTTGCCGCTTTTCATTGTATACCAAAGAAAGGAAAGCCACCCAGTTGCAGGAAAATGTTAGTATGAAATAGAAAAGAAACCCAGAAGCCACAACCGATGCCCAAGTAGTTAAAATAGAATCTTGTGTCCTTACCTCTAGAACGAGTTATTTCTCGTTCTTTCCGGAGAAAAAAATCTCATTTAATAAATGGGCGATCAGTTTTTAAATGTGATATTAATATTTTTTTTTATTTTAATAAAATACTGTAAGAATTGAACTTGGAAAATGCAAACTTAACAAAAATCGTTAAGAACTTTCGGAGTTTATTTTTTTAATATTCGTTTATAGCTGTACACAACAGGATCATAATGGTGCATTTTGTCCAACGTAACAGTTTTTAATAGAATTTTTTACATCATGGGAATAGTATAACATAAAGATTGGAATAATTTACGTATGGAATAATGCAAAAACTGTTAATATAAGTATGGAATAACATAAGTTTTATTGTTAAATGTAGTTGTAACGAAACATATGTTTTTATTCAAGTAAGTAATAAAATAGTATTAGCCATTCGGAACTCCGTTAGTAATTCTATCTTATTTTAGTTCCTATGCAGGTACAAATTCGCACAACTGTCCGTTGCTGCATGATTCTGCAACGCGTAACGCCTAACAATACAGGGAAATAACAGGAAGCCATAGATGTCTCAAATTTTCGCTAAATATTGTTTACATAAGGAAAAAATCTTAATCCTAAAATGGAGGATACCCTTCGAACGCTGAGCATCTGCGGAGGGCTATGGATTGCCGCCGAAACCGGCTATCGCTTTGCGCTCACATCTGCCTACGTGCACCAGTTTTACTAGTGCAAGACCTGTTATAATCATTGTCGTCGAAGTTGGCAGAGAGAAGTGGCCTGCCAGTTTTAATTCCTAACGACGTCATGGAAGGACACGCTAGTTATATGTTATTGTGATAGAGTATCTCCAAAAAGGGTCCATGCATTGGTGGAATTTGAGATTATTTTCCTTACATTGCATGCGTGTATCGATTTACTTTGAACAGTAGACTCCCTTTATTTTTAATTATTATTCTGTTTGTTTACAGAGCATTCCATAATCCCTACTGTACACGTCGATCCAATCAAAAAATCAAGAAAACATTATTTGAGATCCTGTGGGATTATACATTGAAATAGGTGGTTAGTTAATATCTCAACTATCATGTAAAAGCCATTTATGATGTGAACCTTCATCTTACAACGCATCGGGTTAGTAAACACAATTAACTGTCTGTATACGAATGGGAATCAGTGAATAAGTCACAAACAGTTATTTCAAAAATACTAATTGGTATTTGAACTTAAAAAAAAATGTATTCTTACTTTTACATTTACTTTTAAAAATAATTAAAAAAATGACTACCTTATTCCATTGGCTTCTTAGTGCGGCGAAACCCGTATCATATATATCTTGGATCTACTGTCTCTATCAAATTCGCCTTTCACCTTCACCTGTTCTTCATCCACAAAGATTTCGACGCCAAGTTTAGTTTTTTAGCGAACCAAACAGGGGAAAGTCGTTCGCTCCTAAGTCGAGGCTGCAAAGCGGACGTTCAAGAAGTACACAAATTAGCTGTCAATTTTTTGCTGAGTTAATCGAACTGTATGAGGTCTGGCAATGTCGTATTGGAAGAGTATCTATTCCTCTAAGCAATAGGAGTGAAGGTCTATTTCGGATGGCATCCAGATATATCAGCAGAGTTTCACAGTAAGATGTAGCTTTCATTTTCACATCCCGCTTCTGAAAATAACCAAACAGCGCTCGTTGAGAATTCCAAAATTTTGAAACCATAACCCTAATTGAAATCAGGGAATTTCAGAATTTATTTGTTGAAAGTGAACAGGGGTTTTTCCAATGCACTGAAGCATGCTTCGATTTGAGTTGCTAGTGATGCACCCATGATTCTTCCCCAGTAGCAACCCTGTTAAGCATGTCTTTTCCTTCACATGCGTGCCGAAAGAGATGCTGCACGGGCAGTCCCATTCGACTCATTTTGTGCTGAATCAGTTCTCTGGTTATCCACCATGCGCACACTTTCCGGAAATTCAAACTATCATGCAATATGCTGCAGGCAAAATCATGAAACCACCCGATTGCTGTAGCTACGCTGTTTACCATTACTCACTTATCAGAGGGAAACATCTCCTCCGCTTACTCCACAGTGGCTTTGTCTCAATCTGAATAGCACGAGCAGTTCGATCTTCATCAGCAACGTTTGAGAATTACTGAGGAAATTTATGCACCAAGTTGTGCACCGCTGTTCGATACGATTATTTATCACCACAAACAGGAAACACTTTCGTATGATTATTCTTTGCTCCTGCAAAGGATATTCATACAGGAATATTCATATATTCAAAGGCTGTCCTTTTGTCAAAAGAAAAAGCACAACAGCAGGCTGCTTTTCAGTCGTACACTTCTCGAGCAGGGTCGCCATATGGAACTTGCATGCCCAAGTACTAGCGATCGCAACGTTGAACTACGAGTAAGTTGGACTTTGTAGTCACCTAATGACACCTGTAGAAACTAATAACTTCCATATCCATCACATAACTCTTTGCACTTACTGACTGTCTTTCGTTTACAGTATTATGGTGGATAAATTATTTTGCCGGATATCGCCTTTCCAATTAAAAGACAGTCTCGAAGTAACATTGCACTTCATTCGGAGGCCTTTTGTCAAAAAACAAAGAACTCAGGTACGCGAATTGCTTTCAATTTCTTTTCGTGTGCAGCAGTATAGCTGGAATTTAAACAACTGCCAGGTATACTGAAGCTCTGAGGCGATATCGGCCTCAGTAATAGAGACGTTACACTATATATCGGTGCCTAACATAACTGGTAATTGTAAGGCAAGCATGCAAAAGTGTGAAACACAGTCTTCCTTTTTTGCCTGATATATAATTTTTTTAACATTCATAAAAGCATTAACACATTTATAACAGAAACCTTAACAAATTTCGCATTAGCATGATTCATTGAAAAGAAAAATATTTCATCCCTTGATAATTATTTTAATTAAAAAGCATTGTATGTAATCATTTGTACTTAATTATAACTAGCCTCATAACTATCAACAGAGTATCTCAGTTTGTTCAGGTATCAAGCATTTTTTAAATATTATGAAGAGGTCTGAAATAAACTGAAATTCGTAGTAATAGCACATTCCTTTATAAATTACGATTGGTTTGTGTTTTGAATATCAGTTCTTTAATAACATTTTGAATTTTTGACGATATTTAGACCGATTTATGGTATTTCAGGATGTAGAAGATTCCATTTTGCAGAAATATTCTCAGACTGTTTTAGTATTTAGTACCACCGGCATGGCAGTGTGTTAGAGTCACCATCATTTTTGTAGAAAGGTCATAACATGGAACCAGGTATTATAAATACAACGACGACAGTTGTATTTCATTCGGCCAGATTTTGACAAGTCCATTTAGACAGACTTCCGATAGCCGCCGAGTACTCGTTTCACGTTTCCAGAATTTTCACTTCATTCAAACATTTATACAGCAATGTTGCGTTGCGTTGTTTAGTATGATTTACCAGCTTCGTTTTGTTGCGTTGTGGTTTTTCGTTTTGTTGCGTTGTGGTTTTTCGTTTTGTTGCGTTGTGGTTTTTCGTTTTGTTGCGTTGTGGTTTTTCGTTTTGTTGCCTTTTTTTGGCAACAGTAAACTGACAATGAGAGGTCGCATGTATATTGTGCTCCGGTGTTAGAGGATTTTTTTGTTTCTTTTCTTTTTTTTTTTTTTTTCTTTTTTGAAAACCGGGGTGTCTCATTCATTGAGTGTTGGCTGAATGCAGATTGAGGTCCGTGCGATTCTAGTTTTATTTCGCTACCAGCTGCACATTACTTATTAAAATGCCGCCGAAGCTGCATAGCAAGGGAGCATCTGGTTCTAATCCGTCTGGTGACAGCGGAGGGCGTGAAATTTCAGAAGAGTTGTCAATTTTCCGAAGGTAATACGCATCGGACTTGGAGCAGTTAATAAAAAAATTGGAATGATAAAATAGATTCAAGACTACGCTCCAGTTTTACATCAACAGAGAAAGGGCAAGCGTTGGTGCTGCTGTGATAAAAAAGAAGTTAATGGATGATTTAACAGCTGTCATTAAGGGACTAGAGGAACATTGGTCCAAACGTCTGGATGAATTTGAATCCAAGATATACAATTCCAGTCCTTATTGCGAAGCATGGAAAACTCCCTCGATGAACTTCAGCAGTACGGTAGACGTACTTGTCTTGTGCTCTATAATCTTCTCGAGTCTACTGGCAATCCGATTGGTGAAGCAGTCGACTTCTTAAATGAAAAAATGAAAAGCAATTTGCTTGCAACAGACATTGTTACTGCTCATCGTTTGGGTCGTGAAGTGGCTTCTAGTTGAAGACCACTTGTGGTTAAGTTTTTGCGAATGTCGCAGCGTGACTTCGTATACAAAATTAAGAGTCTACTCAAGACTGTGATTACTGAAAGTTTAGCATTGCCCAGACGGCTGTTCTGCAATAAACTGAGGGCTGGTGTATTACGATTTTGGACCCAGTACGGATAAATATTTCTGCTTAATGAAACAGGCCAAACAAGGATCTTCAGGAATTAGACGGATATTCCGAATTTTGCTGATGACGGTAATAAATAGTAGGTGTGTTAAATATTAACTTTCATATTGTGTATTTATTACACCCTTGGTCTGTTTTAGCGTTCTGGTTGTTTGTCTGCATTATTTGTCTGACAGCAATGTAATTGTTTGTATATTACTTTTTCATTTCTTTCTTCGTAACTTATATATACAATTGTCTTGCTAAATGTCAGTGGTATTTTCTATATAAGTAATTTTTTGTGTTGCTTTCATCGTATTTCTTTACGATTGTGTGGCCTGGATCTCGCTTGTGTTTTCTGATACAGCATTTAATGAATAACGCGACATGCCAGTTTTGGAGCGTTACAGTATTTTTCAATTGCTAGGGTGACTTCTTCGTGATTTCCACTCTTGATATTGGTTTCATTCTTTCACAGCCTACTAGCTTGTGTTTCGGGTAGTTACTAACATGTTAACTATTTGTTGGAAATATCAGGTTTACATTTTAGTGTTCTGCGAATGGGGGATTTAGTGTTCGCTCGATATTTGTCACAATTTTATGGTTTCCTTTGACTATTTGAATACATAGCTGCATTACTTATAGTATGCGGTACTTCACATATTAGTATTTCTGTACGTAAATCTAGCTATACTGTATCGTGTTGATTTTTTTTATTATAATGATACTTGGGTTCTGGTACGTCATTCTTTGTATTATATAACCTGATGCTTTATGTGGTTCTGGTGCACGTTAGAATTACTCGGGTTTTGGCTTTGGGTACTTTACTTCATTATTAATCTCACCCCTTTGTGGAGTTTCGGCACGCTTTCTGGTGTATGTGATTTGAGTTCTGGTGTTACTACTTCGTGGTTTCTAACTTAGTTATTCTTCTTTTTTTTGAAATATTATGATTAACATTTATATTTCTATGCCTGTAGGGTTCAACGTTTCTTTGATTTTTGGTACTTTTTGCGGGTTCTTTTATTATTACTTCAGAGCTTTATACTATGTGCATTTTGTCTTGATTTTGTGGCCTGATACTCGTTTGCAGTTAAATTGGCATCGCGCTTCCTGGGCGAGGTCGGCGAGTGGGAAGCCTAGTTGACTTGACTTTTTCTGCTTTATTGTTTTCTTCAAATTAGAGAAACTTTGATTGTAGTAGACATTGTTACCACTTATCGCTTGCTGTTGTGAAATGATTCCCGGTTCAGTACCGATTTTGTTCAATTTCTCCGTGTGTTGCGACGTGATTCATGTTCAATAAAAAAGAAATAGGGAATCTAAGGATGTTATTACTACGAGATTAGAAGGTTGTTGGTAAAAAAATGCGGGCTGGTGGATTCCTGTTTTGAACCGAGTGCAAGAGGATCTTTGTGCATAAGAGGCTGGCCAAACTGTAATTCTTTGTATCCTAACGGATATTTTGGATTTCGCTGATGAAGGTATTAAATAGTTAGCATATGAACAATTAACTTAGACATTGTTTATTCACTGATTCTCTGGCAATTTTTTTTAAATTTCTTATGGGTGCGAATCAGTTAAAGGCAATATAATTCTTGGCATAATTCTTCTTGATTTCTTTTTGATTCTTTATATTAGATCTGCATTATTAATGTTTACCGTATATTGTTATATTACTTGTTTTGTGCGTAATATTTGGGGTGCTGCATTATGATAGTTTGACCTGTAACTTGCTTGAGGTTCAAGTACAGCATTGTGCATGATACGACCTTGCTAACTTTGAATCATATACAGCATGTTTGATTGTTAGGTTTCTAAGAATCGGGGCGTGCTGGTGAGGCAGTTGATTCCTTAAATGAGAAAAATAAGAAAAAAACAATTGGTGAGGCAATTGACTTCTTAAATGAGAAACTTAAAAGCAATTCGCTTGTAACAGACATTGTTACGGCTCATCTCTTGGGTGTGAAGTGGTTTCTGGTTCACTGCTTGTTGGTTAGTTCTTACGAATGTCGCAATGCGATTTCATATTCGAAAATAACTATGATTATGATTACCGTTTAAGATGGTCTAGAAAGTTGTTCTTTAATAAATTGAGGGTTGGTGGATTCTGGTTTCGGACCCAGTACGGAACCGGCAAATACTTCTCTGAATACATAAAAACACATGTATTTGGAAACGTATGTGTGTATATATGTAGATATTGAGTGTGTGTATATATATACAGTATGTGCAACTTAAGGTCCCTTAAATAATTTTTTATATTGAGCGAAGACGAAAAATAAAATAAAAAAAAATATATACAAATAAATATGCATAAGCATATTTCTAATAGCTGTTGAATTTTATGTGAATTTGGTGTCCGCAGTTTTTCTTTTTTGTCTGTGCTTTTACTTTTCTGTTGCAGGTTTCCTCTTTTTCTGGAGCTTTCTGCCTTTCCAGTTCACGGTGTTGGAGTTTGGAGCATTGTTGGTTTGAATTGCCGCTGGGAATTGAGTATGTATGTACGTAGGGTAGCTTATAGCTTCTTTACTTAACGGCAAACCGTGTATTCCTAACATTCGCATCTTTGCCCCAATTTAACTTTCTTTTCAATCACGACATTATCTTCCCGCTTCTGAATTTAATTTCTTTGAATCGGCGAAAATGTTATATGATTCCAGGAACGAAATGGGATATTTGGACCTCGTGCGGCAAGAGAAATCGAACAACAGTGTTCATGAAACGTTTTCATGGAAGCCAGTGTGAGCAGAACGATGACGAAAGGACATCTGCAGACCTTTTTACGTCAGTTTCGAATTTACAACTGTCTGACAAGCCACTCGTACTTTGTGATTCCTGGTCTGGACACAAGGATGAACGAATACTTCAGGGGGCATCCGGGAGAAAACAAGTTCATTTAAAAATCATTCCACTAAAAATTACGAAATATGTTCAACCCTTCTATGTTTTTTTTTCAGACAATATGGAATGTACGCAAAGAGGAATGCAGACTACATAAAACTACTATCCAACATGCCGCAGCCAAAATTTCATGACAGAATATTCCTTCTGAAGATGCATTCTGTGATCTACAATCAACTGTCTGCGGTGATCTATAGGCCGATGATTCGTTACGCATGATTGAAAGATGGCTACCATTGTAGTGAACCTGTGCAGAATTTAAAAAAAATGTCATCGACGTGGCATTCAACACTGACGTTCTTCGTCCATTTCCATTCTGTTAATGTACCGATGTTAAATTTATTAATTGTGCATGCAGCAGCAATGGTTATTGCTTCGATAATTTTATAGACAGCCCTCACAGGCATTAATCTTTTGACACTTGCACACCCTGACCCTTCGTTATGAAGTTACGAACGTCGACAATCCTATGTGCGTGATGATTATTTTCGTGAACCTCTTGTGGTCAAGTGCGAGTTTTACAGAAAAACGAATATCACCACTGAATTCAGAGGTACGTCAATGATTTATAACGGAAGTTTGGTGCAGTTTTGTTTGTTCGACCCCGGGGTTTCCTTGTGAGAAATTATGCAGAAAACGTTTTCTATCTAGAGAACAGAAGGCTTGTTAGTAAAATGACGAAGAAACAGTTCGGAGTTTCTTTATTTTGATTAGGAAACGACTGTTCAATAAATGAAAGCAGATATGGATAACAAATGTAATAAAAAAACAGATAATTGAGCTCACAGGCACTGTAAACCAATTTTAAATACAATTTAAGAAAGAGCGTTAAATAACGAAATATCTAAATTTTGCTTAACGTTACTTATACAACGGAGATCCTATTCATTCATTTTGTTTTTTGCTGCAAGTAAACAGCCTTCTATTACATTCTGTGTTAACATGCTGAGCAGCACATTTACGTCAGGGAATGGTCGGAAAGTGATGCACACACACACTCATAGACACATTTACACTAAATCAAAATGAAAAGTGCTGAAAAAAATTAAAGTCAATTTGGGTTTTTTAGAAAAAATAATCACTAATTTTTTGTTGCAGCATTATCGAACTTCGAGTTTTGGCCGCTAAACCTCTGTTTTTTTCAATAAGAGAACTTGAATTGAACAGCACTCAGTTTGTTGTTCAAACTAAGCAATGGCAATCTCCAATGCAGTGATTGCTTCAGCATGAGTAGGACCTGCGCTTTATGGCTGAGTGAATTGTGAATAACTTTTCTCCCGGGTAAAAGTGAACAATGGGGAAGAGGGATGAAGCTGTGGTAATGGGTCGCAAAAATTGAGCCCGGCAAGGAAGAAGTGACTGGGAAGTTTTCGCCTTTTGTGTCTGAGTATCAAAAATCATCTTCACCTTCGACGGGTCGCCTTTAGAATACTTGCACTCCAAAAAATTGGCGATTCCATTATCATCAAGTGCCAATTTAGAATGAACTTCCCCACCACACACAAAAAAAATGAGGAATGGAGCTTGTTCGGATATTTAACGTTTCGAATTTTTGACTTTCCCATTTACGACGGCTACTCTACTGGTTTATATCCGGTGATTTGGTAATTCCAAATTAAGCTTCCAACGGCACGGCTCTGCAAAACACGACATTTCTTCTGCAGAAACGTAATATATTAATCAGAACAAAGCAAACTGAAGACGGTTTGATGTAAAATGAGCTGCATATGTAGTTGAATATAGAGTGAGCATAACATATTAGGAATCACATTATTTCGTGCTTTAGGCATCAGGAATTTTGGAATTAGAGGAAAATGAAGCAAATATTTCAAGAGATATTGATGCTTTTTATGAATATTTTGAAGAAAACGTTTCTTTGAAACCGATCTGTATAGTAGCTCTTTCTGTTGATAAAACCAATGGGATTTGAAATAAATGCAAGTGCTTGCTCTTACATTATAAAAAACCTGTTTTGAGATTCTTCATTATAAACAATTCTTTCAGTATGTTATTGAAAACATTAATTTAAATATTTTTATTTCAAAAGCATTTCATCTGCACATTTTCTTTCTGAAATATCATGAGAATTGTAAAAACTTTTCGCTAATTCTTGAGATTCTAAGAGGAAACGAAATGGCGAAAAATACAGTCCTAAAGTGTAGAGTATCTTTTGGAATTTTTCAGTGAATGTATGTGTTTGGGAGCATTACGAATAGCAATGTTTTAAAAGCTTACTAGTAATATGCATTCATTATCTCCAGGGCGAAATTCAATTGTTTTACACATACACGTGGATTAATCTGTATATCCGGCAGCTTTCGAAAAGGCAGTAATGGAAAAAGGAAACTGAAGATGTTTAGTCCAGGTTGAAGTGAATTGCAAGTCGTTTTAGCGTGGATTTTTTCTCAACAGAAAGCAGCACCAGAA
Organism: Macrothele yani; assembly: GCA_039090855.1. NCBI lineage: Eukaryota > Metazoa > Arthropoda > Arachnida > Araneae > Macrothelidae > Macrothele > Macrothele yani. The sequence goes on from CM077033.1 coordinate 31,344,423, forward strand.
ACGTATGTATATTTACTAGCTCCCCAGGTTTTGAGATATTCAAGATAAAACAGTAATGCAATAAAAAAGCAGGATTTTTTCCCATGCATATGTAATAATGCAAGAGAAGTAGTATTATATAATGATTTTCTTTTATGCCAAACCATACATTTTCAGGATTTTTGTGTTTTGTACGCGAAAAGGCAAATAATTCTCATAAGCACAAATTTAGTTAATGCATGTAAATCAACGGCTCTATTTTTTCCAGAATTACATATTACTAAGCCATAAGGTATACCCATACTCCTTTTTGGTAATCAATTTTCACAGCAACACACAAGAAATGTAGCCATTCAAAAATATAAGCTTCGAAAAGGCATTTTTCCAAAGCCAACATTTCTATAAGTAATGAAAGTCTGGTACGTAATTCCTCCGATATTCTAGAAAGTTTACTGATACTCCAGAGAGATACTTGAAAAGTGAAAATCAATTCCTCTGATACTCTAGAGAGATACTTTGAAAAGTGCATTGAACGACGGAGCGTTGCATATTATCCGAGAGAAGAAATTCGAAAAATTACAACAAACTTTTTGGTGTTCCTATATTTCTTCCTTTTGTATGATTTTACTCTCAGTTTTTATGGAACGGCCGTTGTAAATCCCTATCGAAACGTGTGTTACCATAAAAGATTTAATACAGCTGAACGTGCTCAGGAATACTTTACTCGGAACCCATATTTAATTGATTTCGCTCTCATCCAGGATTGAAAATATTAGAAATATAGTACACACTTCGGACATAAACCAGCAATGCGAAAATTATCACTCTTTGTGCTCAAGGTGTCTCTAGAATTGAAAAACAAGGCGTTTCTAGAATTGAAAAAATAAAACTATAAAGAAAAAATGTGTATGATAGCCATCATGCAATGCGCTACATTTAATCAGCGATAAAAGAATGGCCAGTGATAAATCGCTCTAAGTAAGCTAAGCTGAACCCAATAAGCTAGATTTAGGTGATTTTCGCTCCAAGTCTTCAACGAGGTCGGAGGGGCATTGTTACCTCAAAAGTGTGGATTGAACCTACTGAACCAAAGTACTCAAATAAGTTAAAAAAAATGGAGAAACTACTGAACTGTAATTTTAAAAATCATGTCTAGGATCTTGTTCCAAATGTATTCAGAGAATGACTTGTGCTTGCAAATCGAGTACTAGGAGCAGGAAAATTACTTAAATTGGTGTATCCGTACACCAAACCAACACTTGTGTACAAATGGAAAAGGCATGAGCAAACATGATTTGGGTAATTTAATAAAACTCTGTACGTGCTATAAAATGTTTCAATGCGGTGAAAACTGAGAAATCGATGTGCATGTTTGCTTTTGAATTCCAGTTTTCCTAAACATACGTTTAAAAGATGCTTTTCTGAAATACCGGAGGACATTCATTTCAACGTGCAAAGTTACTCACAGATGATTACATGTAACTGTACACAAGTACAATGCACATTTTATATGCATACAGAGTTTTACGTACGTAATTACAACCGGAATTTGTATATTACGAGCAGCAAACGACTGTAAAAAATATCGCTAAAAATATGAGACAAACGGGATCCGGCATCTATAATCCCACTAAGGTGTTTCAAAATAGATTTTGCATTATTACGAAGCCCTAGAAGGATCTTTCTTTTGAAATCATAAGTTAATGTCTCCAGCCGTTCCACAATTATCAAAGACCAAACTCATATGCTTAGTATTTATATTATTCAGCGAATTTGATAGGTTTCATAGATCGGTTTTCAAATTTTTCGGTGTTTGCCGCCCTGCATTTGACATTAGTTTGTCATTTACATTTGTTTTCTTTTTAAAAAAATTGGAGAAAACAAGGTGTCTATCTCAAAACTTAGTGGACAGCTTCCAATGAAATTCTGCAGGCTCATTATGTTATCTATTACCATAAATATAAGAAACATTTCCTTTATTGCACGATATCATTAAAACCCAAGACTCAAGTTTAAAATTTAATAGGATAAAAGGTTAAAACACAATAACATGAGATCTTTCGGACCTTTAGAAAAGGTCCAATATCAGGTGTAAGAAACGAATGCACGGAACACAAGCTGTAATAAGTATGTGAAATTGAGAAAATTGTTAGATCGCGTCCTTACCACAAACAAGAAAAAACCAGGTATGATATGATAAGAGCACTAAAAATTGATTCTTACAGAGAAAACAGTGAGACATCTTAGTTTAGAGAAGAAATTAGACAGCCCAGACTCCTCCGCAAGAATAATAATCTTGTCGCTTTTGGGGCGGGGAAGCCTACACCAGTCATTGTCCTTTGAAATAATTAATACATTAATAAGGTGCTGGAAGTTATTGAGACTATTTATCACGCTGTAATTTGAGGTAATCCTACTTCGGCCATGATTGCCGCATTGAGCCATCTCAAGAACGTTTCAAGTTTACCATCTTATATTACCTCTGCCATGGCACCTCATTCGGGCCCACGGATTCCAGAAATATTTGGAAAGATTAAGCTCCAAAACGATGGCTACCATATCCGGGCATTATCAACGGTTTGATGTACTGTGCTAATGCATTTTCGAAAGGTTGGGTGGGGATCTTTGTAGCCCAACCCAATCTCTTAAGAATGCATTAGCACAGTACATCAAACCGTTGATAATTGACATGGCATATTCACTTTCAGGATCGGTATAGGCCCTTGGACGAACTACATCCTTTTGCAGTGGAGATCAAAAGTTTTATATGGCGTATCTGGACGTGGTGTTATTAATTTCTAGTGTCCCAGTCAGCAAAGTACATGAGATTATTCAGTCGAGGCTACTTTCCATGAGTAAACCCCCTGAAGAAGTAGATGCCATTATGAAAGCTTTTAAATTGATGCATAATGGAACTTATTTAATTTTGTTAGCCTGCTTAAAACCTATATGCAATCGAAAATTCAGTTACACCTAATATTCAGAAAAATAATTTAATGTGTTATTCCTATGTCCAGCCGTCAGGGTGTTGTTGTTGCCAATTACACTATTTCACTTTGCGCAGTACTAAAAACAAACACTCAGGCAGATCTGAAGTGATTAGTCTGTTGTCGTTGAAAGCGCCGTGGAACTGCACGTGCGAAACGCGTCCGAAGTGACACGATATTAATCCTGGGTTCGTCGAGACTTTCACTTGGCTAAGGTTTTAATGGTGATCAAAGTTTGTTCTGCAGATGCTGCATGAACTTGGACACATCCGTTGTCCGGCATTAAATCTTCATGTTTCAATTTTTACAGTCTATATGGTCCTTTCTTTACTCAATCCCATTATTTCTTAAGACTTTAAACTTTTTTGTAACTTATTTTCACGGTTGCATTTCGTCCTGGTTGGTCTTGGAGACAGAAGGTCTTCGAATGTCATTGAAAGTTTTTCGATTCGTGTTTTAATCGCTGCCGTTCGTTGAATTGATATTTTATTGATCACAAACCCTCAGCCAATAGGTCAATATTATTGCACCTTGTGTAGAAGAGTGGGGAGCTTCAGAGGGTGAAATGAACGAAATATGACTACACAGAACAATACGCCGCCCCGGTGGCGCAGTGGTCTAAGCGATGGCCTCTGATCATTCGTCCAGAAGGGGTCCGGGTTCGAATCCCGGTAAGGCATGGATGTTGTGTTTGTATTACGGCACTGGCTCTATCCCGTCCCTGGAACCAGTGACCCTAAATTAGGGACGGGCGACTGCTTATAGCCCATTGAGTTGCTCACGGTGGTCGTTAAACCTCCAACCCAACCAAATAACAGAACAATACAGAAAAACAATGATCAACAAACCGATGCAAAGTAAGCAATTGTCTATTGAATAATTTAAATTAATAACAACATAGAGTTCCCAACTATCAATTGCAATTCCGTGGACACTGAGAGATTCCAAACAACTTGGGGACAATAACGGGTTTAACATAATTTTAAATAGTAACTGGATTGTTGCTGTGATAATAATACAGGTGCTAAACTAGCAAAACAGAGAGTAACCGTGATGTACTCTGCAAAAGCATGCATAGCATTAGGATTAAAATCTCTTGTCACCGAAAACGCTAAAAATCCCTGAAAGTTTGAAAATAATTTTGAAAATAAAATTCTTGGTGACATTGTGATTCCCAGTCCTACATTTAGATGGCTTGTAAATGCACCATGCCATCCCGCTGATCTTTGTTCTAGTAGTGGAGACATTGTGTTAATGTTCGTTCCTTCTAATATGACGTCAGTGATTCAGAGTGTGGATGAAGGAAACACATCAGCAATGAAACGCACTTACTGAACAAAAAAATCTTCTGAAACTGGTACTTGAAAAAGATGAAAAAATTGTGAGTTTTTGGAAAAAAACGCACCATTTTCGATGTGGTAAATCTCATTGTTTACGCTTGGAATGAAGTTAAAAGGTTAAAACAATACATGGCTGGAAAAACTGATTCCAGATGTTGTAAAGGAAGACGTTTCAGCCAGGAAGGATGTAATGGCATCGGGCTTGTTGAAATAATTTTCAGTGTTCAAGGATTCCATGTTCAAGGGAAGAAACCCCGGAAGGGTGGTTGGGGAAAGACAAGAGTGATGAAGGTTAGTGGATTTTACTGGAATAACAGAATCTGGATGTAGTGACTCAAGGGTAGCTAGTATAAGTGCAGGAAAAACAAAGATAAGACAATAGTAGAATATCAAGGGTGAGCAATGGGGAGCACTGGAATGTGAAGAAAAGCTATTAGATTATATAAGTCAACATAATGAGTTCCACTTTAATGGCGCATAGCATTGTGCTACATTTGATAAACTTTCGGAAAGTTATGAGGAATCGCAAACAAAGAAGTACAACTGACTTCTTCCAGAAGAAAAACTGAAAATCTGGTAAAAGTTTTATTATTAATTTAATTACATACCCGTATTCAAGACGGTATGTATTCGTACTGTGTAATTTACAGTTCACTTAAAACTTTCGAATGTATATATACAGTAACACGCAGCTCGTTTTTATGGTACACAGTGCCATTTTTGGATTATCCATATTTTCCTTTTTTCCGTGAACGTCTGTTTCCTTATTATCACTGACAATCAGGAGTTCGTTATATGATCTAAAAGGCGTTCAGTTATTTTAAGAAAAATTGTAGCTTTCTCCTTTTTATTTGTAAAATTATATATTTATACTTACCGATTTTAACAAAAATTCGGTTTTAATAGGATGTTGCCAATGTTTTCACCTTTAACAGGCATCAGTGTCAGCGCAGGCAAGTAGTTGGATTTGTGCTGCGCAGTCTTATCATTTTGTTACTATTCATCCAATTATGTGAAAGAGGAGGACGCAAACTTTCACAGCTTCCTGTCTTGCAAGAAGTATGGTCAAAGAAGCAGGTTTGTAAATCTGCAGTTTTGAAATTCAAAGATCGTATTTCTGTTCTTTGATAAGAGCTGCCAGGATTGATATTCATGCAACCGTTCCCTCTCTGTGATTACAAATCGGCAGAGAGATGGCAGCACTCACTAATACTTGGTAGCAACCGTGTTTTATTAGCGGGAACTAAAATGTTCTTCCGTTGCAGTGTTTCTTCGCAATTTGCAGGTGTTACTTTGCTCAAAGATCTGGAAGTGGAAGAATACTTGATGATATTCCTAGTGACGGGTACATGTACATTTCGCGGTGTGAAGGCCAAGGACTGTTCCAATGATAATATGTTTCCCTAGTCACCAAATGACACATACAGTTTTTTTTTTGTTTTTTTTTTCAGGTTTTGTGCAATTTATGTGTTGGGAGAATTAAGTTGAAATAATTTTTCAGATATGTGTTCCCGTAAACTTTGGACACGGTTCCATGCACGTTATATTCCTTTTAATATTATCATAAAGCGTACAGCCATTAGTGTCGGCTCACACGTGAGCTAACAGAGGAAAATCGGAAAATAAATATTTCATCAGGGAACATTCTGAAACATTTACTCAGGCAAAATTGTCGTTTACCCTCAGCACACTGCTTTGAGGTGTTGATTTTGCATAAGAAGGAAATTTTTATCTGGAAGGAAGTCAAAGTATTATATTTTTTGGGTTAAGTTGACTGGTTCCGATTCATGAGGAAGCAAACTCCTCCTTCGGAATGAATATTTTGGAGTACGGACTCAAACTCTGTTCATCAATATTTTTTTAAACGCTAGGTAAAACAATGTGGTAATAGTATCAATTTCACAGCACACCTGTTGTCAACTTCTACACCATCCGAAAGATGGCAGCACGTCAACGTTCACTCCAAAATCGCACGAAATGGAACAGAGTTGAAATATGACCGAAACTTTATACCTTTCGATCCCTTTTTCTAATTTGCAAAGTAACTCTTGGATAATACCCGTCTCTTTTGCTAGTGTATGTTACTAAGCAAATATTGTCAAACAGTAGGCAGTATGCTTTAAATATTAAGTACAGTTTTATCAAAGTTTTAGTAGATTTCCTATTAATTAATACACATTCTTAATTTTGAAAAATCTGAAATAATTTGTTTGTTTAATAAGCTACCAGTCTACCCAGGTTTCTTGATGAATTGTAATGGGATATTTTTCTGACTGTGAAACTGCGAAAGAAAACAGAGAATAAAATGCTGTTTCCATATGCCTCCGATGTCAAGTTGGAAGAAGAATGGACCGCTCTACAGAAATGGTTAATGTATTCATTTCAACCACTTTACTTTCAATAAATCGTCTCTGATTTATGCGAGTTGAGCATTAATCAGTCTACGACACACATCGTTACTCTCACAATAGAGAACACTTATGGTTTTATCGGTGAATGATAGTCTGATATAGCGGGATTTCTTAGGCCATTTGATTCTTTTGGGATTAGTGCTACAATGCCCGCCGAGTACCACAATATGAGGTACACGGTTCTGGAGGGTGTTTGCTCTTGACTAATGCAGCCACATTTGAATTGTTCTATTTCTGTTATATTTATAACGACATATGGTCGCACTGCGTATGTCAAAATGCAATGTTTTTACTACAAAAGACAAGGTACTTTCTAAACCCCCTATGGTGATACCAATCCGAAAATTATTTAGACTTATTTACAATTGTAATGGTAAGTTTCCTCTGAAAAACGTGAATATAAGATAAAATTAAAAAAAAACGCTAATCAGTTTTCTTACATTCGGAAAACGTGTGAATAATAGCACTTTTCAAAATTGCATATAAATACAAAAAAAAACATATCTAAGTACTTAGACTTACGTACTATGAAATGTGCGCCTCACGAAGGAAACATCAGATTGAACTGAAATTTTATGCACGTAATAGTACAGATGAATGATACACATGATGGCGAAAACAGAGCTGCAGGACAATTACAGAGGAATGTGTGGCACGCAGTCCTGTCATCTTCAATAGTGCGTCGCACCGCTTCGTGCGACGATACATGCTGCAATACGGTCCGGCGTGAGACGAACAGACTCCTGATGTTGTCCTGCGAAAGACTGGCCCACACGTGTTGGACAGTGTTCTCCAAATCCCGGATAGTGCGGTATTTGAAGAACACCGTCCGACACGTGTGGGCCAGTCAACTGATCCCTCAAACACGTGTGGGCTTTTCAACCGTCCAACACGTGTGGGCTTTTCAACTAATCCCTCAAATGCTCGATAGGGGACATGTCCGGGGAGCGGGCAGACCATGAAAGTGTCAGGATATGACGTAGGCATTCTTGGGTAACAAGAGCGGGCTTGATCATGCTGCTATAGCGCATCTGGAATCCCGGACAGTAATGCGAGCACATGGGGACGTAGGATCTCATCCACATACCGCTGGCTCATCAATGATCCGCATACCACTACTATAGCTGATCGGCTATCGTAGGCAATGGATCCCCATACCATAATGCCTACAGTGGGAGAGGTGAGGTGCTCGATAACGAGGTTGGGATTGTGCGGTTGACCCGGGGATCTCCTCGACAAAACTTTCCCTGTTCTTTGATTCAGCTTCTCCGGAGCGAATTGAACATAAATATTCAAATATGATATGACACCTTCAACAGTATTGTTGTTCAAGGGATTTTTAGTCGCTTCCACGGGCTTGATAGAAATAACGTTGATGTTATGCCGTTGAAAAGTTTGATGAAACAAAAAATAAAATATTACTGAATAAAATCTATTTTTGATAATTTTATAATTATAACAACAATGGTAGTAAACAATGTACGCAAACCCTTCCCTCTGTTAACCCTCCGATCGGTTTTTACCACTTAGATTTCTAAGTCATAATTTTCTATTACTCTTTGAATCTTGTGAATCATTGTGACTCGGACACTCCGAGCCATTGTGGAATTATGAATAATAATTGATGAAGGATAAAGGTGCCATTCTTGAGGAAACTTTGGATATCTCACTGTTTGGTCATTTGCCGTTACGTTTGTGCTGCGGATGTTCACTTTTTACGAAGGACTTTCAGTATGAAAGATTAGCCAGTTACTTGAGAAAAGTCTAAATCAAGTTATACCACCCATTCCAAAGAACAGATAGTCAAATCTAACAGCATATATTTCTTCATTATTGTGTAAAATTTTTAAAATATTATGATTTATATCTTATTCTTTTCAGAGTAAATAGTTAGTGCTATATAACATTTCATATTCACATATTAATTTTTAGCAGGTTATTCGTTTTCAGTTTAAAAGTATTTCTTTTCTCTTTTATTAACAAGTTAATAAGTTATGCAAATAAGGGAATGATCTGGTAGTATCTTAAAAACACAGAAATGAGCATATGCTATTGGTATCAAACTGCTACTGAAGTAAGAGAAATGTGTTATAGGAGAAAACAGCAAAAATGTACGAAAGGAATGACGTAATGAGAACTATATGTTAATTTCCAGCTTTGTAGAACAAATCATGCTATTCTGCTTGAAAAGTGAAGAACAAGAAGCATAAGTTACACTGAAAAATTGCCTCACAAACTGAGGGGCGATTTTTCACAAAACAAATCCGGTGTTACGTCTTAAAGAGACTCAATGTGGGATTCTGTTCAGAGGCAATTCAAAGTAAGAAATAAAAAGGATATTCGGCGCTTGTCATTTCGGAAAGAAATAGAAGTACCAAAACATCTTGAAATGCTTAACAGGTTCCGGTTAAATTGTTTTATGTTATTTGCAGTAAAGATTTGTTTCTCACTATTTAAAAAACAAGTTAACATATTGTTAAAGTACGCTTGTTGTATTTGTTTGGTACAGGAAGTTATTATAACACTTTTGAATCCCAAATCTGAAGTAAGGACAAGCACAGTACATTTCATTTAAATTAGACACTTCGGTGCAAAACCACTTTGTTATATTTAAGCACGTGTCCCAGTTTAACGAAGTTTTAAATTAAATACCTAAAGCATACGTACACCTTTTTTCTCGACTAAGCATTACAAATAGTTTAAAACTACCATTTGCTGAATAAAGAGTACACATGAAAATATGCATTTAAATGAATTTTGGAACAAATATTAAAAATTTAATTTGTTTTAATCATAATCTTAATATAAATGTTCATACATATCTGTCTCATAAGCATGTAGTCCCTAACAATTGATATTTTGGATAAATTTATCGAAGGTACCTTGATATAACTGACTGCGAATGAACACAATCAGCTAGATACAACTGTGAATGAACAAAATCAGCTAGATACAACTGTGAATGAACAAATATAACTATGAATGAACAAAATCAGCTCAGATATCAAGTGCAGGTAAATGAACAAATATCAGCTCAGAAATCCAGTACAAGTGAATGAACAAATCAGCTCAGAGTGCAGGCAGAGGACTGCCTGCATTTCCTCCTTGCATTAAGTATCTTCGTATTTCAGCAAAAAATTTCTTCGATTCCTTGTTTTTCACACTTTCGTGTTGAGCTGTACAATCATCACCACTTTTCTGGTCTTCTGCTTCCTCTAGGTGTTATACTGCATTTTGTTCAAGAACTGTGTCTACAGTTTTACCATTTTCATTATCACAGTGAACACTATTGTCTATGAATGAAAACCCTTTGTAATTCCTCACGTGTTGCAGGTCCAAAATTATTTCATTTCTCATATTGGCCGTATCGGGAAACTTCTTGCTGAAAATTTAAAATTTGAAGTGAGAAAAATAGCTGTGAATCGGTTTTCTGCTTACATATCGCAAGATGTTGCCGACAATTGCGCTGCTTGCAAATGGTAACCTGGGCATTAGTTCCGTGTCTGTTAAAGACGATGTCAGGATTTTTTTTTAATTGCTTGAAAAATGTAATGAATCAACGTTCTGCGATACAACATCGTAAATTTTTTTATGATCATCAGATCCAGCGACTGTACTAAGGATATGGTGTTAGCTGGACGAAATTCCAGTTGAATATTTTTCAAATAATCCAAATTGCTGCACAGTTGTCGAGAAGCCACTGAATTTCCTTGACATCCGTTGCAATTCCACCATATTCCAACTGATTAGACTTTTCTCAAGAAAATATCTCAATTCATCCGTGCATTGTCGTTGGCATAATACAGAACTCTCATACTGTGCATTTAAAGAATCGTGGCTTAGCGTTTTACCAAACAACCAAAAACTTCTGTTTATCACTTTCTGACATGTGTGACCAACACAACACAGTTACGCAATAAAGTGACTTTTTCGAACCTGACGGTGTTGCATGTGTAACTAAGGTAACCGTCCGGCGTGACATGGTAAAGTAGATCTCTTTCATCGACACTGCAGACGTCATCTGCACGAAATATCTGTTGTAACTTGAACAGTTTAGGGGATGTCCATTGTTCAGCGATCGCAGTATCAGAAATGCGAACGTCGAGGAATGCTTACTTAAATTTAATTTTTTGCCTGGGTTTTCATCAAGATAGCCAGCCTGTTGCTTTCAAACTCATGTGGTCCAACCTTTTTTTAATTATCTGTTTGAGAATTTAACATTGAACCACTGTCTAGAACCCACAGTTGAGTCGCAAAAGCCAAACATTGATTGAAATAATCCTCAAAATCTGGATCCTTGCCTTGTCGCCCTAGTTCTTGCTCTTTCATAACACGTGCGATTACAAACTTTAACACTACAGTTAAACTTGCCATCTGGCGATGCCTGGTGTTCGATGGTTGGCTTTAAACTGGGTAGAGAAAGGCAATTTTATCACCTAACGTTATATCTTTCCGTGGAATCTTGGAAAGAGTGATGGAAAAAGAAAGGAAACCTAAAGCACTTTTGGTTATCCTTCGAACCAAGACATCATGTTGATACGTGCGCCACACCATAGTTGAGAACCGAAATCCAGTATCTAGGTAGCAGCAGAAGCAAAAGTGTTATGCTGTTGAAACGCAAGTGCTTCGTTACTGTGATTTTCGGCACTGACTGCCTGAAACAATGGTCTCAATACCATTCTGTAATCGGGTTACATCTATATTCTGTGTCGAGATAAAGCTGTGTGATTGCTGGCCGAAGTGAACCAGATTTAGTTTATATTCTCGGTTTGTTTCTGTTCCCCAAGGATTATCGCAAATAAAGGGCTGCCGATTATCTCATGTTCCTATTAAACGGAATCTTCTGCCTTACGTGAAGGGCAAATTTCCCCACACGAATTGGCACATATCGTACAAATATTAATCGAGCGTACTGTTAGTAGAATTTTTGAAAGAATCGTATTTTCTTTCTGTGACAAAACTGAAGTCTTCCTGTCTCTGCCAAAAAGCTAAGTGATCGTAAGATCGTAAATTCTATGCATAACGAACTTTGAAATACGATATTTTATGTCTTAATAGGTGAAGGCCAAGCCAAAGGTAGTTTCATAAAAATAAATCAACACCTTGACGGAAAAGCACTTCTAATTACATATTTATATAAAACCTACCAACCCTACTTTGGTTTAACCGAAAACAATTGGTGAAAATTCGAAAACATCGTAAAATTGTATTAAAATTTGAGAAGCTTTGGGGCATGAAATTTCTACAAATTGCTGCTCTGCACAAGGCCTGGTCGATATGTCTCATATAATTTCCTGCGAAAGTCTTGTCGAAAAGGACAGATTTTATGTGCTTCTGGGGTATGTGACGTGCCTGCCTAGCAGGACGCAGCGATAACGAAAGTCCGCGTAGCTCAATTCGTAGAGCGACTTATTCCGGAATGAGGGGACCTGTGTTCGAGCCCCGGCGTGGACAAAAATGACGGAGAAATTTACTTCGTTACAATGGCGCCCGAACTTTCCGGATGACCCGGCCGTTCAAGATCTCGCAATGGTGTGATGTTCTTTTCACCCAGCGAGAGAGGAAAAATTATGGAATCTATTCTTCAGCGCTTTGAAAAATAAAAACAAAATGTGTGTGACGTTGCATTCCACACACTAGATTGACTGGAAGTTCTCAAGTACGTTCTACAGCGGATGGCTGCCTACGACGATTCATGGTCTCGGCTGACCCTTGGTCCATACCCCCGGCTCTCTTTCGGGGGCGGGGAGGAGATGTGACGTGCCTGCCCAGCAGGACGCAGCGATAACGAACGTCCGCGTAGCTCAATTGGTAGAGCGACTTATTCCGGAATGAGAGGTACCGTGTTTGAGCCCCGGCGTGGACAAAAATGACAGAGAAATTTACTTCGTTATAGGTACCATATTCATTTTGAAGATATAACCTAACTGAACGCTGCTCTTTTGACCAATCAGGAAAACACTTTTATCTTTGTTCCGATTCCAGTATTTATTATAATACAGAATTCTCTTGCATTAAATTATACCGAAATTTGATTTAAGTTTTGGTGAAGTTGGGTGAAATGTTCTGTTAAAATACAGTAGGGTACCGTTTTTTGCTCGGAAATAGTTCAGCACAAAGGGCATTCCGTCAAATTTGATAAACCGCAGGTACAACTCATAAGTAAATAATTTCGGTACATTTTTGCAAAATAATGATTTATTTCTTAACAAAGTAATCAACTGTTTGGTAAAATCCCATGTTATACACTGAGTGGTCTCTTTATTATGACCACCTGACAGTTTAAAGCAAATGAGCTATGGTTGCCACCATAGGGCGAGGCTAGTATAAAAAGGGAAAGCTTAGAGCTTTGCGACAGTAGTAGAAGTGATTTTTGGGTGACTAGACGGGTAAAAAATGCGATTTGACGGGCTTTCAACTTGGGATGATTGTCGGAGCTCAGAACCATGGAGCGAGTATCCCTGAAACCGCCGCATTCGTGAAATGTTCCAGAGCAGCTGTTGTTAAAGTGTTTAAAGACTGGACAGTCAGCCATAAAACTGGGTCTCTCCGTGCAACGTTTGGTTGTCATCGACTAGTGACTGCTTTGGCGGAACGGAAAGTGTCCAGACTGGTAACAGGAGACAAAAGGGTAACAGTGCAGCCGGTAACAGACCATCTTATTCAAGGATCCTCTCAAATTATATCTACACTCACTGTTTGCCGTACACTGCATCCGATGGGATATGGCAGCCGAAGGCCTGTTCGAACACCTTTGCTGTCTGCAGTTAACAATAGAAAACGTTTCCAGTTCGCACAGGAGCACAAGGCTTGGACAGTCGATAATTCCAAACAAACTATGTGGTCCGATGAATCACGTTTTCAGTTGCACCATGCTGATGGCCGAGTGAGACTTTGGCGGAAACAGCACGAAAGCAAGGAACCCAAATGCATTGCTACAACCCTTCAAGCTGGTGGAGGTCCACTTCTTTTGGATTTCACTGAGAAACAACTACAATCAGAGCAGCGAAAACATACTGATTTTGCAGAAATTCCTTGAAAAAGTGAATTGTAAAAAAAATGCAATTATCAGAAAACCGCTGCAGAAAATTTATTTAAAACAACACATTTCCAAAACATTTCAAGAAATATTTATTTTGCTCAAACCTAAATTTTATGAAATTGGAAGCATGTGCACAATGCATTTAGTTTAATGAATGCTGATGTTGCTCTTAATATTAGACATTCATAATTAACGTCATATCTATTTTATTGTTTTTCTGGTTTCTTACTCGTGTGGATGTCAAAATATTTATGTACAAGATATGAAGGCTTTTCTGTTACCATTGTAAGGCACATGGAAATGAATTAATAAAAGAAAAACCCAGACCAGTGTGGAATAACGGAAGACGAGGGCATCGACCACGACGGCCATTAAAATTTATGAGGAAGGTGGAACGGACATTTCGCAAAATATTTTATAATCACATGTTATTTGTGCATCTCATATTGCCCCATCTCATGTTGCACTCCACGGCATCTTAGATCAGATCAGAATCATCTGTAGAAAACTTTAGGAACGGAGTGTCTGATCCCAGGTCTTAAACAATCTTTAGAAATAGGAAGCTAGGAGATTTGGGCTAGAGTGCCCGATAGGAAAGTGATACGGAAGGTAGAAACGGGTAGGAAGAAGCCCTTATTCCTTACCGGGGTCCAGTACCCTGGGTCCGATGTCTTAACGTGCCCATCCGATGTACGGCGGATATTTAGTGGTTCGAGCTGTCGTATTTCCCCAGTATCGAACCTGAGGTCTCCATTGGCAGTCACGAAAGTTGACCACTAGACCATCCGTGCCCTAGGTCATCGCAGAATGCTTCCACACGGTTTAAATACTGTGACCTCAGAGTCCACTGTTCCTCCCAAATCTCAGATAATTTTTGTTCGAGCTATACCTGGAAAGTTGCTGTCTGGTGGGGCGGCGGGTTCTTCAACTAAAACACACTATCGGTCACAGGATGAACGAAAGCATGAAAGTGCGTTGCTGATTAGCCAGCCTATGTTGGTAGCGCTCAGCGGTGAAGGACCTCTTCGGATAAAGTAAGAGTCTAAATAGGTCCTATGAGGAGATTCCGCAAACCATCAGAGACCCACCACCACCTTAAACAGAACCTAGGTTGCACTACGGCGTCATCGTCTCGTGTTGTAGACTCCACACCAGTACTCTCCCGTAAGCTGGGTACTGCTAAAAATGGGATCCTTTGACTGCACGATTCGGCGCCCCTCCGCGGTGGTGTAGTTTTAACGTTCCTAGCAACAGGCGAGGCGTAATTTCAAATAACTAGAAGTCAACAGTGGCATACGAGGAAGACAATAACTTCTCTTCCTATTTCTGATGTTTATTGGCATAGTTAAAGGCGTTCAAAAAACCAGAATAAGTCTAAAAATACGGAAACAAATGTTAAATTTACATATAAATAAACCATTTTATGAAAATAAAACTGCAAATATATTATTTTTAAAATCTTCCACATTTATGCCCAAGAGTCTTCATACAGTATTTAAAGGAAATCGAGTCAGATGTTAAATAAGAGTAATAGGAAATTTGTAATGGGGAATCGTAATGTGAAAAACAAAGATCACTCAAAATATTTTGGGACAAATCATGGAATGTTACAAAAAATATCACGACTCTCAAACACATTTACAACGTTTTGCAATTGTTCCTGTGAAAAAATTTGCAACTCCGAAAATAGCGTAACTAACAAACTCCACAGAAAAATTATGAGCATATCTCTCCTGCAAGAACTTTTCTTCTTTTACTACATGCTCATGCGTTGAAATTGCAGACTTTCATATTAATGAAAATAATTCTCTGAGATTTCAGACAACACGTCTACCGTCATACATTTATGTTTGTCAGATCTCATAAATCACCTTTCCACTTTTAACAGCCACACTGAAAAATGTTTTCGCCATGACGTATAGAAAGGGCATGCCCACATCATTACCCTTTTTAATTTCTCACGTCTATTTGCCTATGTGTGCTTTAGCAGAAACATCACTCCCGTATCTAAATGGCGGCTGTTAAAATTCTCATGCCGCCCTTCATTGGAATGCATTATTTCAGACATTACTCCCTCTATCCAGCCATTTGTCATTTGGCCTGGCATTCAGAAGGAAGCGAACTTCCAGTTTACAGTGAAGAAATAAAATTATTTTTCTTGTTGATGAAAGTGTATGGGAAGAATACCAAGCTCTTTCCTACCGTTCTGCCATGCGTCTGTCGGAATGTTGTAGTACGAATTGAGCGTTAGAAATGGATATGTATTTGATGGAAATGGACTGACCGAGGAAAAGCTGGGAAACAGACAACATTTGATAATAGTAACCACAATAAAGGTCTTCAAATTTTACAGAGCAGTGTCCGAGTGGTGTTATACAAGGTATTTTATAGTTCATAGTTAAAAGCGTTTGTTAAAATATTAAGCCACAAGCCAACAATCTCAGGTATAAATGTAGAAAATTCAGGAAGTTGCCTTAAAAGCGAGGATAATTAGTAGGTTCCGGTGATTTCCGAAACTATCGGTAGATCAGTAGAGAGGAATCGAAAATAGTAGATCTACTGATGTATCAGTTGATGGACAACATTGTTGTGGAAGGACGTATGCCCTTAAAATATGGATGGAGCCATGTGCAGCGCACAGAACGTTAAAATGGTCTGCGTGTGTGTGCGTGTGTGTGTGCGTGCGGGCGCGCGAGCGCCTATTTGTTAATCGTTCATTATTTCCCTTATCGGTTTCACTTTTGCACGGTTGGTTGTTTTTGCAGAAATTCATCTTCCTACTGTTTACGTCGTCTGTCGATAAGCGTAGCAGATGTCCCTGTGCCAAATCCTATCTCTGAATCCTTAAAGCATATGAGTTTCCGAATTATACATATGTAGTTGCTTTACTGATACTTGCATTAATCATCCGAAACTTTATGTTGCCCCTCTGGGGCAGTGGTCTAAATGATGGTTTGTGATCATTCGTCTGAGAAGGGTCAGGTTCGAATCATGGTGAGGCATGGATGTTCTGTTTGTCTTTCGGCAGTGGCTCTCTCCCTTTCCTGAAGCCAGTTGCGCTGAATTAGGGACGAGAAACTGAATATAGCCCAATGAGTGGCTCACGATGGTCGTTAAACGTCCAATCAAAAAAAAAAAGAAAAAAATCTTTATGATCTTCCTAAGTTAAACGTTTGAAATAATTCAGTAAATTCATCCTTATCCGGTACTCAAAAAAAGGGAACTCACAAGAAACCGGCACCCGAATTTTGATTTGTTACTATCGGCCGCCAGGTTCCAGCAGCGATCACCTCCTAGCGTGATTTTACCACCGGCTGTCAGGTGTCAGCAGCGATCAGTCGCTAGTCTGTCACTAACATGTTTTATTTACAGTTTACTAGTACTCAGGTATTTACGTTAATGTTCTCGGAACGCAGGAACCCATCTACAGCAATGTATCCAGCTTGTAAACGCAACAGAGTAGTACTCACCCTTAAGCAGGAGATAGATCACCTTGAGAAGGGTGAAAGCCACAAAACTTTGAGGAATGAATATAACATCAAATCGTCTATATTGTAAGGCATTTTTATTGGAGTATTAACGACCACCATGAGCAACTCAGTGGGCTCTAAGCAGTCACCCGTACCTAATTCAGGGCTACTGATTCCAGGGAAGAGAGAGGGTGTCAAGGCCGTAAGGCAAGCACAACATCCATGCCTGACCAGAATTCGAACGCGGACCCTTCGCGAACAAATGTTCATAAGCCAACTCTTAGACCACTGCGCCACCGTGGCGGCATTATAGGACATCAAGCACAGAGCAGCAAAATGAAAGCATTCTTATTGAAGTGAGAGTGTCCAAAGGCAGTCAAATGACGTCACATACTGCATTAAGCATGAAGTGAAGAACTCGACAAAGAGTGGTATGAATTATTTCCTATTAAAATAACGGAAGGAGCATGTATCTAGGGCCACATGACAATCGAGCAGGCGAAGGATTTTTCAAAGACAATGAATATTCAAGAATCATGTACGTTCTCATTCGGATGGCTTACAAGATTTAAGGTGCGTAATGGCATCTGTAGTCTTGACGTTTCGAGAAAAAAAAAGTCTGCTGATTTGCCTTTTGCAGTAGAATTTGTGAACAGGTTTTCCCAGCTGGCTAAGGACCAGACTAAATTTATAACGCCGATGAAATTGGACTGCTTTATCGGTGCTTTTCCTCGAATATATTCGAATGTTGGGGTTATAATAGTTCTTCTGGCTTCAAGCTAAGTAAAGATAGATTGACTGTGTTGTGTTTAATGCAGAAGGAACCCATAAAAGTGGAATTATGTGTTACTGGAAAATATAGAAAACCAAAGTGCTTCAAAACCACTACAAGTTACCAGTGCTCTATCGTTCGCAGCCAAATGCCTGGATGGCATGTGACATGCTTTTGGAGTGGTTTAGAGAAGTGTTTATGCCGAGTGCGAAATAATATGTTAATAAAAATGCCTTTCTAGAATACATTAAATTTGTGTTAGTGTTAGAAAACTTTAGGGACCACTCGCCTGTTTGAGGAGCTCTCCGTAGGCAATATTTTTTACGTCCAAATGTGACAAGTTTAAAACAACCAATGGAACAGGTCCTCATCCAAAATTTGAAAATGCATTCGTGTCGTGATTTCATGAGTCACCTGGTTAACTATGATAAAGGAACAATCAAAGATTTCCAGAAAATATCCAATGTAAAGGATGACATATATACGATATCCATTGCATGTAATAGCTTAAAAACTGAGACTTGTCAACTTTGCTTGAGAAGATTGTGGCATATTTTCGGATTAGGAGGTTGAGGAGGATTTTGAGGGTTTTTGAACCAGATCGTTACGCAAAGCGATTAGGTAGATACGTGAATTGGCAAAGACAAAGCAAAACATGAATGAGAAATAGAGGTTCAACGCTGGATTATTACTGACAGCGATGTTCCTATCACGATATCTTTTGACGATGAAGATATAATTTCTAATATATTGGACACATACACCGGGGATAACTAAAATAACGAGGAAGCAATGCCTGCTTCTCACTCGTGGAAGGCCGCCAATGAGACACTCAATACGTTTATTTCCTTTGCAGAGCATTCAACGTACATGATTGCACATATGGCGACATGCAGCTTTTGGTCATTAAGAATGAATTCCTTTGTAAAAGTGCAAAGGCATCAAGGCAAGGTGATATATGTGAGATACTGAAGAAATTTACAAAAAAAATACGTCCAAAATCCATCCACCATTACGGACCTTGCTACACCTTTCACAAATGACGTTGCAGATCCATATTTACGTATTAGGTTAAAACTTATTACTTATTTAAATTACACTTTTATTTATTTACTAGAAGCAGTTTCTATGTCGAGTTTTAATGAGTTTTTCACGGTGTTATTGTAATTTTAACAGTAATGATCAGATATACAGAAAATTCTGTTTTCCGACAACCTCCCGGGTCAAGCGTTGTCAGGTAAGAGTGATTTTACTGTACTGTGTTAAATCGAGAACTAACAAAATGCAAAATGATTCAAAGGAAGGCATACAAAACCAAAAAGGAATTGAAATTAATACTTCATGTAATTCATATTTAGAATATTAAAATGTTAGCTCTTAAATTAAGATCAGGTTACACTGCATGGTTTTCTCATAAACGTATTCCTGTGAAGCTATCACGAAGTAAATGGATTTCCCCCAATGAATCAACAATGCCTTTCAACATCTGCCGTACCACCTCGTTAAGTTTTTAGAAACCAAAGATGCACGTCAGTACACGTATCGGAGGAATATCCTTGCATCACTTTCCAAGATATGCAAGTACTAACAAAGGTTTGAAAAGCTACGAAAATTTCTGACTGTAACCAGAATTTTCCAGTCTCGCCAATACATCAGTGATCTTAAATTTGTGTCGCTGCTAATCTATTTTTTTTCGTGCCGGCAAGAAGCACCTGAAATATTGTTTACAGATTATCCTCAGACATTTTCGATAATCGTAGAGCATTTCAAATAATTTAGCAAACTCGATTTTCTTAATGCCATTTTTTTATCTTCTGTAAAACGTCAGCTTCCTTTTCAACTGACAAAGCACTACGTCTTGAAGCCGGAGGTACTGCAAAACATGGAGTACGGCACGTTTGCAAATTAGTAACAGTAAGTGTTTTACACTGCGCCGTAGTCGCAAACGAAATATTCCGTAAGTAAGAATAGTCAGTCGAGTGAACTCTAGAATTTAATGAGAGCCCGCAACTGCCATTTTTTTAAAGACTTTTACTCAGAAAAGGCACAGGACGGCATTTCTTTTGTTGAACAATTTGCGGTTTAGACGATTTCCTCTTCCATCCTTTTTGTAGGGAAAATAGAAATGACGCAATAAGAAGCGCCTAAACGTTTCTACGGGAAATGTTTGCAGAAACGCAGAAGTATTTAATTACCGTTTTCACTTTAAATTGTGTTTCATACACAGTGTGTAGCAATGAGTGATATCCTCTACTTTAGCGAAAAAGATAAATTTTTGCTTAAATATTTCAGATGTAAAATCCCATGTGTTGATATCCTTTGCTTACAAGGAATGTATTTCGAATGTTTGTTTTTTCAGGGACGTAATTTTGGCGATATTATTAGATTCTGTCGCATTTCAAAGCACTTTGTTTGGATACTGTGTTTTAAATGGTACTACAAAAGTCGGTATTACCTGCACGCAGGATACGCACTACACAACCAGCCTATTTGAAGCATCATTAAGATTTCTTCGCAGCTATCCATTGTTTTAATAGTTTAGGGTCCGTCATCAATAGCTTTAACAACTCTAAATTCTCGTCAGGAGATAATTTGTGGTAACTGAGTCATAATTTGAACAAATCGAGGGTAATACTGTGTGTGCGTAATTATAAACATTTCCACAGTGCATTTTACGAGTGGAGGTCAGTAAACATGTCACGAACAACTATTTAAAAAATAGTGTGATACGAACTCGAAAAACCTTTGCTATTAAATTATATTTCCCCTTATTTCTCAACATTATTTACACCGATATTGATACACTTATTCCATCGATCTTCTCGTGTGCGCAAACCTGCGGGATCGAAAGCTTGGGTATGTTTTCTCAGCAACATTCGCACTTCTCGCTCAACCTCTTTGTTATCTGCGAATCGCTTGCTGCCTAGTCGAATTTTTAGCCTACCAAAGAGGATGAAAACGTTCAAGACTGTAAGGCGGATATTCAAGAAGATCTCTTTGTAGATGTCAAATTTTCTGCTTGGGTTATCTATCCGTATGGAATCTGGTGGTGCGTTAAGGGTGCAGTGTTCCTCTAGTCTCCAGGACTAAACATTTTTTACGAATAGCATCTCGAAGCATCAACAGAATTTCTCAGAACGATGTCGCATTCACATCCTCACTTCTCTTCTAGAAAAGGGCTTAAAGCAATTTTTGAGAATCCCAAAACACTGTGATCCCAACCTTTCATGCGGATGGCGAAATTCAGAATTTCTTGGTCAAAGGTGAAGAGGAATGTTTCCATTACATTCCAGCACGCTTTGATTTGGATTGGTAATGATGATTCGTCCCCAGTAACAACACAGTTATGCATGTCTTCCTCTTCACATGTCTAATGACAGAGATGTTGGAAGGACAGGTCCATTTAATTTTTTGTTCCTGAACTAGTTCTGTATGAAGCCGCTGTGCGCACATTTTCTGGAAATTCAAACGATCATGCATTATGCTGTAGGCTAAATAAGGAGACCGCCCTATTGCGATTGCTACGCTCTATATGTTACGTGCCCTGTCAGCTAGAACCATCGCCTCCACCCGTCTCGTAGTTGCTACTGTTGGAATCTGAAGAGGACTACCATGTCGGTCTTCATCAACAACGCATGAGCATCCTTGAAAAAGAATTATGGACCCAGTTACGTATCGCTTTAGGCAACATACATTTCTGACTGTAAAGTGGGAACACTTCCGAAAGAGTATGCTTTGCAGAAAGTAAATTTTTCGAAAGATAAAGGCAGACAGCACGCTGGTATTCTGTTGTGCACTCCTGGAGCACGGTCGCCTTTTACAATCCCAACTGGATCAATATGCGAAATCATGCTTGAGCTATGTTCAGCTACGAGTACGCTGGACTGTGCTGTCGCCTATTGACTGCTTTAGAAACTATTCACTACCGTTATCAGCTAGATGTGTAACCCACTAGTCCTCTTTACAACTGGAGAACGTCACTCATGTATTGTCAGAATCCATCTAGGGCCAATAAAAAGAAGTTAGCGTCTAGACTACAGTTTAACCGGAGTGGCAGAAATTTCTTAAAAACAAATCAGAAATTGTATGCAGAATGTTCCTGGTAGAAACATATATCGGAAGTCAATTAAAATTTCAAATACCAACAACTAGAAGGAGATATACTGCGGAAAATGTTATAAAATGTTAGTTTTTTCCAGAGGAAGTTTTGATGCGATTTTGTTTTCTACTTTTAGAGAGCGTAAAAAAATTATATGATACCCAATTCATTTTATTTCACATATTTCTTTCTAAACAGCATGTTGAAAATTATTTTATCTGATACCATTTAAAACAAACTCCATTTTTACATTTTTAGGACACTTTATTTTTTAATAATCTACAATTTTCCGGCTAAAAACCATATATTTGAGCCTTGTTTTCAGCGATATTTGTATATCTATATTTTCGATATGAAACATTCCTCGTGTTTCACCTATATTTTATAGTGACAAATGATGTCATGAAATTTCGTTTCTTCTTTTGCAAAGAACATTCTTTCCACTACGGGCTTAATGATACATTTCTGTTCCTAAAGCACTTGAAACAATATTATTTGAACTCCTGAAAATATTTTTTAAAAGTTCTTTTTCGGATAGATACTATACAACGTAGAAAAAATTTTCACTTATTTTCTGCCCATAATAACGAACAGTTTTTCGGCTAGCAGGCGTAAAAATGTTCACAATCTTCTTATATGAGTATCTTTGATGATACAGTGCAATTTGAAAAGAATTTGCAATTCGCGGGAGCTCTTCTGGTGCAAAATGTACAGCAAACAGTTGTTAATGTCAAATAACGCACAGTTTTGTGGTTCGGGTGTGTGAAATCAGATTTCGGTTTTTAGCATACTAGGAACAATATCTGCTCTTCTGAAAATCGAATTTCTAACAGCGAAAATAAATGTACGCGGATTTTCCGCCCAAAATAAAGCAGCAAAGTTCACCCGCTAGGAGGAGCAAAGGTGTAAGTTATTTTCCTCAATGCTTCTCTAGCTAAAGTCTCGATATTAATTTTTTTTTAAACTTTTTTAGAGCAGAATCGTCCACACACTTTGCGGAACATTCTATATCTTTTCCATGTTTTTAGAAGACATAGTTCTGATCGTACCTGACGTTTCATTGAATATCCCCTTCACAACTGTAAACCTGCTTGTATAACTCCTAATGAAAATTTTATACTTGTATTGTATTGAAGCTTCTGTAGTGAAGATTGGGGATTATATTGTCATTAACGAATTGGAAATTTTCGAGTAATGGTGCGTATCTGTAAACAAAAAATAATTTTCGCTGTTTCTGCTCGCGTAATGTCGTTTGTCAGAATTCCTATCCCCATCGCATATCTTTTACTGTTAAGGATATATCCATATTTTGTGTTTTCATTACTAACAATTCTAATTCCATAGAACGTCAGAATTCGGTTTCATAGAAGAGGGCATAACCGATTCTAAAAATATCTTGGAAAAAGTCTGGTTTGGTAAAACAGTCTTCGTTAAGGAAACCGTTTTGCGTCGGGTATATCATTTTTGGAACACACACCGGTTGACTTAGGAGGCATACACATATATTATTTTTTCCAATGTCTCTTCTAATTTCTCGATTTGAAAAATCATATTCGCCTCGAATCATATTCGCTTCGGATGTTTTCATGCTAGATATTTTAGCAGTTAGTTTCTGAAAGAAGCTATTTCTGCGTGCATATGATTTAGCGAATTTTTGATTCAGTCTTTTATTTTCTGTTATGGGTTTTCTGCCTGTGAAGCTTAACGTTTTCTTCTAAAAACCTTGTTTGAAATATTTCTTTCGTTTCTGAAATAATTTTAAAAATGTCCTGACATTAGCAAAACTTTCGGTGTCAGCTCCATTGCTATTTTTTTTTTAATTTTTCTTACCAAATTTAAAACATTCATTCTGTCATGTGGTCTGAATATACTAATCAGTTTTGATGATCTTGACTTTCAGTATTTTTTCCGTAAAATTAAGATAATTAACTAATTAAAACAGTTAAATTCCTAAGATAGCATATTTCTTGAACTAGCCACTAACTTATTTCGCCCTTTAAGTAGGTTTTTATGGTTAAATGCAAGGTATGTAGAGAGAGAGATATGCCAGAGAACAGGTTTTCAGGATGCAGTGGCAACTTGTGGTGAGGGAGCGCTGTTGTTGTGACGTCAACGGTGCGCTGGGAGCAAAAGATCGCCGTTCGTGTTTCATTGTGTTTGGTCTTGCTCGTTGGCTTGTTACCGTGTTGATTATTTGCTAACACACACATATTGCATGTGGTTTTGCTTAAATTTTCTTTGTACATCTTTGTAAGTAGTTATTTTAACGTGTAGTTAAAATATATTTAATTACATTGTATCTTACGTATTGTGTAAGTACATGTTTGCTTGGATAACAAAATAAACCTTTTTTAAAAGCCATGCCAGGCTGCGCCGTTACCAAGTTGTAAAAACCATGAAAAAACTGCTTCGGGTGTTACCTATCATCGTTTACCGAAAGATGTGCTTCAAAGAAAGGCGTGCTTGAACGCGTGCCGTCGTGAAGATGTTTTCAATGTTGAAAATGCAAGAATATGTTCATCGCATTTCGCGGATGAAGACGTTATAAGAGATCTGAAAAGTGAGTTATTGGGAAGTAATAGTACAAAACGATTGAAGAAAGGTGTTGCACCTCATTTAAGTATTTGCAAAACGACTGCACGGCTTGTACATTAATGAAAGAAACGAATGAAGAGGCTTCACAACAGAGAAGTAAAACGCTATGTGGTAGATGTTACTGAGAATATTCCTCCAAAAAGACTAAAGATATACAGAAGATGTGCGTCCTGAAGTAAATAATAGTAATCATCTGCCATTTTTATCAACAGA
Organism: Macrothele yani; assembly: GCA_039090855.1. Classification (NCBI taxonomy): domain Eukaryota; kingdom Metazoa; phylum Arthropoda; class Arachnida; order Araneae; family Macrothelidae; genus Macrothele; species Macrothele yani. The sequence goes on from CM077033.1 coordinate 31,369,331, forward strand.
GGATATTGAAATGAAAAACCAGGAAATTGCTGAACTGAATGCCCGAGTAAATGACCTCACTAAATCCAATGACAGTTTAAGGAAACAGTGTTTATTTTGGCAAAATAGGGCACAACAGTTATATATGAAGATTCGTACGATGTTTTCCAGAATTTCCAAATTCCAAAAGATAAAACCCAAGAAAAATAACACAGAAGAAGAAAAGAAAAAGATTTCAAATGAAGTAAATGCCCTGTTACGGGGAGTTTTTTCTGAAACCCAAGTGTGAGCACTTTTAACGAGAAAAAGAACTAACTGGGCACCAGAAAACATAGTTAGGGCTCTGACTCTGCGCGGCTTATCAAAGCGTTCAGATTCTTTCATTCGGAGCGAAATGCATATTCCATTGCCTGGTATAAATACTTTAAAAAAATCGGTGTCTCACGTTAAATTTGCTACAGGGTTTCTCTGGGACGGCCTCCAAATAATGGATTAGAATGCCAAAAATCTAACTCGATTTGAAAGATTTTGCGTTTTATTAATGGATGAAATGAGTATTGGTGGAAAAATAGTGTACGATCATGCTGAAGATACGGTCATGGGTCCTCTTAAATCTGTTCAAGTTGTCATGATAAGGGTCTTGACATATTCATGGAAACAACCTGTTTTTTACGATTTTGATGGCAGAATGACGAAAGATATCTAATTTCACATCATTGCAGAAATCGAAAAAATTAGATTCCAGATTGTAGCCATGACATCGGATTTGGGTTGCGGTAAGCAGTCACTGTGGAAAACACTTGGCATCAACTTATACAAAACTCCTTTTCCGAACCCAGTGGATAATGCAAGGCCTATTTTTGTATTTGCTGATGTGCCTCATCTTCTAAAGCTGTTAAGAAACCACTTACTCGACAGTGGGATAAAGTTTAAAACAGGAACTGTCATCAATAAAAATATTTTCCAAACTCTCCTTGAGAAAGAAAAGGGAGAACTGAAAATGTGCCCTAAATTCAGTATTACTCATGTCAATGTTAGAGGTGCTGAACGAATGAACGTTTCACTTGTCGCCCAACTTTTTTCGCATCACATTGCCTCAGCGATTAGGTACATTTTCCCGAATGAAACAGAAGTAGCAAACTTCGCTCAACTTGTGAATGACTCATTTGACGTACTAAATTTTCATTGTTCGTCGGACGGTGTTCGTCTAAGGCGACCTTATGGTAGTAATATACAGGAACAGAAAAACATTCTGAAAAGCATGAAAGATTCGATAACGCAAATGCGAGTGGGCGGAAAAAAACATCTTTTGACATTTCAGCAAGGTTTTATTGTTTCCATAACATCTTTAATCAGCATTTATGAGCATATAACTGAAAGTGGTGTAGGCATTCGTTTCCTCCTCACCACTAGATAAAGCCAACTTTGCCTGGAAAATTTATTTTCACAAATCAGAGTTATGGGACATGCATATGATCATCCTTTGCCCAGTGAATTTAAGTATAGGTTGCGCCTTTTGCTACTGAGTGGCAAACTCATTGGGACTTCTCCACACTCAAACGTAAAAAAGAGCGACGAAACTTTCATGACAACTCTTTGTTTAAAAGGTTTGCAACCTGACTTGAAACAAAACGTCGCCACAGAATTTCCCGTAACTACTGACTTGGGATTTGTAAATATGAATGGTCAAACAAGTAACGAATGCATTCAGGATGTGACACTAGGGAAGAAAGAGGAAGATGCTTTGAAATACATAGCAGGATACATATCCTTTCGCGTTAAATTACCCTTACTGGCTAAAGAAGCAACTGAAGAGAAAGATATATCGTCATGGTTACAAGCAGTGAACAGAGGAGGACTTACAGAGCCATGTAATCAGTGGTTTGAACTAATCAAACGTTTTGAGGAGCACTTTACGAAAATTCACGGAGTCAAATTAAAAAAACAAAACGAAATAGTTAAATGCCTATTCGAAGAATTAAAAAAAATGTATCCTCATGTTGACGAGAGAGCTTTAAAGTTATATTCAAGGCTTCGAATTTTCATCCGAGTGAAGTTCTTAAATCAGACCTTAAAAACGCAAGTGGCAAATAAAACAAAGAAAAAAGCCAAACAGTGGAGGAAAAGTGCAGCTTTAGTGGATGAGAAGCAAAGTACATGAGGAAAAACAAGAATTCTTATTCAAGGTACGTTTCCATTTATATTGTTTACTACTCAAACTTTTCGGAAACTTTAAACAAGTTTTATTTTCATTACAATTTTACTTTCATTACACTAGTGTTAGTGTCCAAAAGTTAATTAAGTAAAAATAAGCATTAACTAAAAAAAGCGACCAGTAGTTGTTGCCGCCATTTGATTATTTACTAAAGAGACATAGCATCAAATCAAAAACTTTGGTTAGCTATCAGCAGAATGAAACTGGTTATTTTTTTTTTTTTTTTTGCGAACGAGTCGCGATTTCTTCTGGGCGTTATTTACTACATCCCCTATTTATTTTTATTTTTATTTACTACATTTCCTTTTTATTTCATTTATGCAATTTGCTTTAATCACTCAGAATAAATGTAAATTTTTAGGGGTAAACACTGGTGGTAGTGGTAAACTGCGTGGTGCTGTGAATACGTTTTTACAGAAACTTCTCTTAGATCACTCGGACCAGTCCTGCTCCGAGCCAGCGCACCGTTGACGTCACGGGTGCACCGTGGAGGTCAGCCAATACCAGATGACTTGCGGACAGACCTACCTCTCTCTAATCTATATACCTTGGGTTAAATGTATGTATCCCTTCGGCGTCCGTTCCACGTAATCCATCGCTGTATTTTGATTGGATGTAAAAATCTCCATGGCGATGATGCGCCTCTTATATGAAATGAACTGAGAATAAAGTTCAACGACGCATGGTGAGTTGGTCAGCTATACCTCATGACATCATTCGGTGTCCGTTCCACTCAATCCATCGCTGTATTACTATTGGATGTAAAGATCTCCATGGAGATGATGCGTCTCTTTAATGTAATGAACTGCGGTTAAAGTTCAACGACGCATGGTCAGTTAGTCACCTATATCTCATGACATCATTCGGTGTCCGTTCTACTCAATCCTTCGCTCTATTACTGTTGGATGTAAAGATCTCCATGGCGATGATGCGTACTATGTACTGATCCCGTCCACTTCGCACTGTTTTCTCCCACATGGTATTTATGCAATCTCTGACAAATTAAGCCACTTCCAGGTTAGATATTTCACAAGTGTAGGAAGTTTCCTTTCATTCTGTGCAGTTCTTCATGTAGCGATATTTTGAATGTTGAGCAGTTTAATTTCCATTTGATTTTGGGAATACTTGTAGAATGGGAGTACCGATGGGTTTCGTTTAATTCCCTGTTAAAGAGCCACATTTTCCAGTATGAGCAGAACGAACACAGTCATTAAATTTCGTCTATCCCAAACTTGCAGGTTTTCCACTTAGTGTTTTTAGGAAAGTATTTTCTATACGTACGAAAGATAATTGGAACGCCTGCATACGTACCTTAAGAGCTGTGCTACATATATTGAAGCTGACGTTATCGGGCGTAGGGTGAATATCAGCAAGTTATAGGGCGTAGCAGACGTTGTCTCTCAAATGTGCGGAAAACACAGATGAAAGCATCTAGATCACAGCACTGCTCAGACGCTTAAATTGAAGTCAACTTTATATAAGACTACTTACGGTATGAATTCCGTTGTAAATATCTACCTTAACTTCCTGAAGAAACAGTTACTTCTCTGTTATCTGATGATATCCGTTTGTATAATCACATGGATCTAGACATTTCTTAATATGGAGAAGGCTACTAAATCGTATTCATCTTTACCTCATCACGTAAAAAGAATACAATGTAACGAGGTAAATACATTTGAGGTGGTGTGGTAATTATGTGTAATATATTGTAGAACTAGTGCCCTGCGTTTTTTTTGTTGTTGTTGTTGTTTTGTCTTTGGCCAAGGATACATTTTGAGCTCCCAAGCACAGACAAAATACCCCAGAACACAAAGAGGTAACTACGTTCAAGGTGGTGTGTTATTGAAATGTGGGGTATTGCAGAATCAGGGCACTGCGTTTTATTTCTTTGAGGGAGGAGGTGTTAAGAGCTCCAGAGACACTGACACCGTATCCTAGAACTTTAAGTGTAAATATACTTTTCCGAATTTCACGTAACAAATACCAATATGAGAATATATCCAAAACGACACGGCGGATTGAAAAAACATTTTAGAGATATCTGCAAAGGGGCCCGGCTACCCAGGATATATTGCGCGATTTCTGCAAATGGCAATCGTATGTCGTCCAGCTGGGAGTCACATAATTTCCATAAAGGTTTCTTTCAGAGGGGTGCTGCAATTTAAGTTTGAGTTGAACACCATCTCTTAGACCACATTTTACGGTGGAGAACCATCCAGAGATTGGAAGCAGGACAATTTCATTCTGAGTTCGCAAGATGGCTGAACGTTAAGAGGCACTTGGTTTCCAAACTGTAGAGGAAGTTCTATGAAACAGGAAGAATAACCACAACGCCAGGACACCTAAGTCCACGAATCACGACAACTCAAGAGGACCAGTATTTGCCTATATAAGCTCGCTGCAATACGAAGTCGACAGCCAGACAACTATTGGAGGAAACCTCCTGCCGAAGGTGAGCAAAGTTTGGTGCTTTTCATCAATCATCATATTTAGACTGTGCATTGACGTTTTATTACGGATATAACCTATTTGACTTTCCGTTTTTTTGCTATTTCTTGTGAGAACTTCTTTAACCTCTTCATTATACTTTCCAAATTTTAACATCATATCTGCACTACCGACTGTTTCCTGCGCCGTATGTTGGCTGCTGGTCAGACATAAAAAAATACGTCAAAACAAGAATTAAGTTGTTATATGATTCGAATTTCTGTAAAGTAGGTACAGAATTTTTTAAAATTGCCATGAGATCGTTATTAAATTATAAGTAATGATTATATTTCTCGCTGTGGAAACTTAATTGGACATCCAAAGAAAATTTCGTTGGTCGTCCGTATCGGGCAAAGTCAAACGTTGGGTCGTAGAAATTTTAATCACATTTATTTCGCAGTTACTACGAGAATTTTATGAATGTGATAACTACGAAAGTGCAAAAATACAATTTTTGCATTTCCTATTTGAATAAATGAAACTGCATTTTATTTATGCTTGTAATAAAAAACCTGAAACATTATATGTTCTTTTAGCAAAAACTTCAGTTAGTATGTTTATTTTATTGATAACTTCAAAGCTTTTTCATAGATACCAAGCATAGATTTGCATAATAGTGCTGATGTTTGGAGCAGTTGAAAGAAAATAAAATTCAGCTAAATATTCATAAGGTATTCACTAAAGAAACGTATTAAAAGGTGTACAAATTAGTTGTTCTAAATTATAACTCTTTCATTTGGACAGTTGTTTTGGTGAAATATTCAAACATGATTAATTTAATATCCGATTTATTGACATTTGTTGGATCAATGCATATTATCGACTTTTTATCAGTAATATGTCGGTAAAGAGGAATAAATATCTAACAGACAATTTCTTAAATGTGGACTTATGTAATTCAATATTTCACTGTGCAAACGAAATGTGGTTTTTTGCACATTTTATATCATGCAGGTTTAAATTAAGGTATTACCAAACTTTTAATCCAAATAAAATATCTTAATTTTTACTTAGTTTTGGTATTTTAAAATGGTTTCATGCATCCATCTTACGAAACCCTTTTCCATCCTACATCGTTGGACTAAGCATTTATAGACAGTGGAGTCACATTATTTTGACCACTTCTTACTTTTGAAGTCTACGGCTCGTAGACAATAAAAGAAGGCAAGTCTCGAGAGCTGGCTTAAAGAGTATATAAGGTGTGCTTTACGCAATATGAAATATATCACTCTGAAATATATTTTATGAGTGTGATAGGATTAAAGCAGCGATTTATCAGATTTTCAAAAAGGGTTGATTATTACTTTTCTCTCATTTAGTTTTATTACTTACAAATTTGGGTACCGACATGTAGCATTATTCTAGATTTCGTGGTCCAAGTTTCCATTTCATAACTTAATACTTTATTTTCTTTGCAAACAATCTATATCAAACGCGATTATTGAGGCCTAAACCTGCCCAGTTGTTCCTGTCTCGGGATATCAATTGAATTGAACATTCAGTAGACAAAATGACAGTTTTTTTTAAAAGATTTCCTGGGAATAAATCGGGAAAAAAACCAAGAATCCACTTAAAAAACATCTTGAAATTCAACCTATTAAAAGGTGTGTCAAACGATCTACAAATCCATTGTAGAAAACTTAACTTTCAAAAAAATATTTTCTTATATGTATTAATTTACGCAAATTAAACTGCAAACCATAAAGCGCTTGGAAGCAAAACATCGATAAATGTTTTTAACATTCAATTTACGTCATGTTTTTAGATCAGAAAAAAATATTTAAAATTAAGAATACATTACACTGATTTTGGAATGATGCATCTTTTTAAAATAAAAGGAGAAAGACAGCAGTTTGATTAAAATGTTTTGCAGGGAAAAAATGTGAATTGTTTTTGTATTCACTAATGGAATACGGGATTATACCATATAATACAATACAAATTCGAAGGCGAGAATCCCTTTGTTGGAGTAAATATGGCATAGATGGTAAGTCAGATTATATCAGAAAACTTGAAAATTTCGTCGTCCTGCAGCTGGAATCAAATCCGCGTCTCCCGGATAGTGCCCGAATATGCTAACCACTACACCACGCAGAACAAATAACATTTCGTCGTCCCGCACCAGGACGAGTAAAGTTTCAAGTTTTCGGATTTAATCTGATTTACCATTTATGCCATATTTACACCAAAAAACGGATTCTCACCTTCAAAATTTGATTTGTATCATATGGTGTAATCCCGTATCCCATTCATGATTTATCTGCTTCTCCGTGCATTCATGGGATAAAATTATTAACCTCCACATTCGCTAAACATGAATGCCGGTTGCTTTGACTAGGGAATTTTGTGATGGCTATATTCAAATTAATCAGAAACTTCAGACTTGGCCGTTCTGGGTGGTATGGTATTTTACATATTCGCGCGCTATCCTAGCGACTCGGGTTAAATTTCCGCTCCAGGACGAAGAAATACGCTGGTCAACAATGAAAATGTTTCTGACTTGAAAATACTTATTTCGTATTGATTTCAGTATGTTAAAAACAAATATGACATTTAAAATGCATAGTTAGCTTTCATGTCTGAGATATAGCCCATTTATTATGTTTTAAGATATGTATATGAAATGAAGCGTGTGGCGCTCCAAGCGGCTAAATAAGATAGTACGTAAAGCAAATATAGTGGCTGTCAAACCTGAGAAAGGGAATGAAGAGTCACCGTAGATCTTATTTTGTTCATTAATAATTTGTTTTGGTTCCTTGTCTGTTTACAGCTTGCTTGGAGGGAAATTTATAGTATCGTCCTTTTCTTTGTTTCAGGTTGATTTTGTGGCAAAGTTAAATGAGCCTCACTTACTACATGCAAGTATTTTTGCATTTTTGTCTGGGGAACGTGATTTGCATGGGGTGAGTATGGCTCTGTAGTTACATAATTTTGCCACACAGGTTTTGCGGGTAGGGAGGACTGAGAAATCGCTCTCTCACACACTTTGTATTCCTTTCACTTCTTTTAAATGTGCTTCTAAGCGGATGTACAAATTGAATGCAATCTTACAGACCTCAGACACGGCTGTGAAAATTATCTTGCCTTATACTAGTATGCAAATGGCATCATTTTCGCATTTTTTAACAAACATTTATACACCAGAATTATGAAAGGTAAAATTTTTATTACTTTAAAAAATACTTTCTGTTTATTTTTCTACGTGAGAAACATAGAAACTTATCAAGCATTTCATATTTCAGTGAAAATCTTACATTCCTCTGCAACAGAAGTTTTCCATAAAACAACACAGAACAGTATCATATGTATACTACTATTATATATGTCTAATGAGGGAAGACTTTAGTACAATTAAAAAGGGTTTAAAGTGTTTTTCTCTGCAAGAACTCCTTATAATTTCCGTAGACAGTGATCTGTGTACCGAATGGTATGGTTGACGTGTTTTATTTTTGTTTTTCATATTTTTTTTGAGGGATATGCTGTACTGAACGTGTACCAATGTTTTCAACGACAGTTAAGGTTCGTAAGCGAGAAAAATGATAGCTCTCAATAACGCTATTAGATGTTCACCTATTTTCTTGAAGTAACCCCGCAAAAACATGCCCGAGTGCCAAACAGCCAGACAAATACGAAGTGGTAAGGAAGAAGGTATTAAATTTATGTTTGTAACACTACCGATATTCATCTGATGCAGCACTACAAATGCAAAATTTTGAATTTTAAGGATGTTGTTGCAAACTTAGAGAACTTTTTCAGTATATTCATTTACAAATGTCAAAAAATTATATAGCAGCATGGTAATTTCACATGCAATTTTCCTCCGACCAAACTGTCCATAAAGTACGTCTCTGATTTTTTACTATTTTCAGACTCCCGCCTCCCCCTTGTCACATTTAGTCCTATTGTTGACATCCCTTCCCCTAAAAGGTACATCCTAATTCCCGCAAACCACTTTATTTTTGACGACAGCTTTCAGAAGTCCGTTGAGAAACAGAAAGAAAACATGTAATTATTTAAAGGAATCTTCCATATCTTTACACGTTTGCTTCCGGAAATATGTATTAAATATTTAGGTATTGACTTATTCCCAAATGCTACATGAACTCTATCATTCTGAATTAAAGATTTTGAAATGAACGCACGCATTCAAGGTTTCAACACTACCGATTACACATTTACAAAACACGATAGATTTGGTAGTACAAATACGAAAACTTTATTTTAATATTCTGATTTAGCTAAATAACATCAGATGTATGAACTATTTCCTATCTTTGTCTAAGTATTAAAAAAAGGAAAAAAGAGAAAACAAAACTAATAAATACCATCCACTATATCTTTGCCGCTGGACGTCCCAATTACTAAACCTCCCCCTCCTACATGTCACATTTTGTTTGGTTGTCAGGATCCCCCCTCCCCTGTAATCTCGGACGTCCTTTATGGAAGTCCCGTAATGCGAACTTTTTTTCGCTTGTTACGTTCTACGTCATCGAACATTTGAGTACTCAAACACTTTCTACTGCATAAAGAAAAATTATTTTAAAGTCTAGGAACACCATAGTCAATTAATAAAAACGCATATCTTGAAAAGGCGTACAAAGGTCCCATTTATTTTGTGTAAATGGAAACATGGAGAAAATCAGTTTGCACCTTGAAAACGCCGCCCATACGCAAGAAAAAGTTCCAGATTTATCATTATATTTCATTTCACACCTATCAAGAGGATGTTAATATTATCTAATAGCCATGTGCTAATTTATTGGAACAAGTGTTGGTTATATTGTAGATATCAGATTGTAGAAAGAAACATCCTTGGCGAGGGAGTAGCTATCGAATCTACTATGAACAGTTTAGGAACAATAATTGCGGACTACCTGTTGAGGGTATTGACTCTTAGTTCCATTACATCTTCAAATATATTGCCAATGGATTGATTTTACGCAACAGAGCAAAACTGCAGGCATTTAAGGAAACCGCACAGCAGTGAACCAGCTACCAAAATAAACAGCAATTGATTAGCACATCTAGTGGGAAACCACTCAATACGTGCAACTGATCGTATGGAAACGAAACTAAATACTACATATAATATTGTATGTGAAGGCAGCTGATTTTAGGACATTGTGATATGTTTGGCAGAATTCACGAAATTATGCTGTAGATTAATCACAGAACTTCGCAAATCATTATTTTCCGATTCAAAGACTTCGTTCTAATTTCTATTCTTAATTTACAGCACATGTGCCGTGGAAAGGAGTATGCTTGTATAGCAGCTGGTGGACTCACGTATCTCTGTTTTTATAAACAACAAATTAATTCGCAAGCACAACAAGCAAAATTTGACCATATCTGAAATTATTACTGGAAACGGGGCTTAATTTGATTTTGATCAAAAACTAAGCAAATGAAACTGAGTCTTCCGTCTGAAACTTAACGTAAATATGCTGCGTTTATTAGGGGCAGAATTCCTACATAATGCTATTCAAAGCTTTTTAATACATAGAAATTATCAAAATTTGTGGACACACTGTCTGTTAATGTCTTAAAGCGTTTTCGGAAAAATTGTATTATGATCAGCAATTTTATAAAAAATTATGTTCTGCTGTTTTCACTAGCAGGAGCACCGAAAATTACTTGTTTTGCTTAGGAGTAAGTTATACATATCCTAGAAGTGTAGTTGTGCGAAATGTAAACCTACTTAAAGGTGAGCTGCTAAAAACTTGGAAAATAAATGAAATTATGAAAATTTTATCTTTATTATTTATATATTAAATATTTGGAAAAATTTGCCGCCATATACTTTTAAAGGAAAACTATGGGTTTGGTGAGAAACTGAAGGTTACACCATGGGGTATCCCTGAATTTATGTAATTTTGAATATATGCATGACAAAATATAAATAGGTGAAACGGAACTGAGTTGTCATATAAAAATGGAAAATTGGGGAACATCTTTCAGCTAAGGGAAATGAGAAATTAATTTCGAATCATTGGGAGTAACATACATTACGACGCTTATAGTGACGTTTCACGGGCATGATGCTGGTGAGAAACAAAAATATAGGTGCCACATGTACCTTTGGCATTCTATAAAATTGAAATTTGATGCAATAAGACACCATACACTGTGTTCAAGGTGACACTCATCACAGTAGCAGAATGTAGACGTACACGCGGATGGTTTCAAATGATCAGCAGGTTTTCCAGATAGTTTTTGCTAGTAGATTTGAAAATAAAATAAAAATGGTATTTATATCAGCGAAAATACTTATTCAAGGCTTTACTCATTCTATTTTAACTTGAGCTTTCCATTATTTTCCACATCTTCAAAGTTATTTTGTTTTTGCAGACATTTCTAGCTTCCAGATTTTATCAAGGACTGCTCTCAATGTGTAGTATCAAAAGTTTTGTTTGCGCAGAAAGAATTAAAATTGTATTGCCAGGTTCCTCTTGCAGTTGCAGTTATTAAATTAAAATATTTTCCTTGTGTATTTTGTAAGTTTATATTTTTAATCAATTGTTGAAAATGCTATTTATTTAAAGTTGTTGAAGTTCATTATGGAACTGCTTTTCTGGATGTAAATGTTTTTCTTTAGTGCCTTGTTTTTATGAGGCCCATGGTCCAATATCTTAATATTTTATCGTAAAGGTCCATTTCACACACATTGGTGCACGTTTAATTCTAGTGCACTTATTTTGTCCTAATTAGAATTTGCAATGTTCTAATAATTATTTTTTTATTAATTTTTCTTTAAATTATCTTATTCTATTGCTATCGTGATTCGCCGGTTTGTTGCAAGATTTCTACTTCAATTGTTGTGTACGCAGATACATTTTATTTTTATACAACTCTGACACTCACCGTCCTTAGAGATCGCCGGAAGAAAGTACTTTCGTATAAATCACTCTGAATTTTTGGATGAGCACTATTTTAAGCAATTTTTAACCATTCCCATAGATATGCTTCCCTATGGAAGCACGACAATTTTAAAGCAACCTTTAATTGAATCCTTCTTTTTTATATCTATCTAGCTTTTATATTTTTGATTCACACATGGTCACATTTCAATATGTTATTACATCAAAACGAAAGAGTTACTGATATTTGACTTTCCTGCTTTCAGAAAATATATGCAACTTTGGCTCTTTCCCGAGTTATCTTACGAAAGTCAGTTTGTAAAGTTTTAAAGGGAAATGTGTATACCACATTTTCTCTATACTGTGGCACGTTTTCAGATATTTATAAGTTATGTCTAAAATACAGTGCTTTAAAGTTTTAGAATGGTAATATTTTTTAAGAAGTTTGTGTTCAGTGATTCCTCTTGAGGTAGACATCCATACTAAATAAACACTGAGATTTTACAAAATATGCACTTATGCATAAGAAAAAAAATTCTCATTATCAGTACTAACTACACATACCGGTGTGCTATAGAGATTAAATCATGTGAACTTTGAACAGGCAGGAAAATGAAATTATTCTTATATTTCCTAAATATGCTGCACTTATCTATATTATTTTAGAAATTTGGGTTATATGTAGTGTGCTCAAAATTTGAGCTACGCCCCAAAACAATGAGTGGTTCCTCCAACTACTTCATGGGATGTGATGCAGAGATATAGAACATACACTGCTTCAAACAGTCTGGGTACGAAGCGACGTTGTAAGTGAACAGGAATACATTTGTTGTGTTCAGGTGTAAATATGATTATCAGTTAACAGTAAAATTAACCACAAAAAATGTGGGAAAAGTAATGAACAGAAACATATCAAGCTTCTCGAATAGGGGCTGTGCTTACTTGTAACTGAAGATAGAACGACATATATGCGCTGCATCTACGCATTGAGATTATAAAGGATTTCGTCTGTAATGTTTGACAACCCCTTTCGACCTCATGCTCCATCTCCTGAAAGTTGTCTAAGTGTAACGGAATACATCACCTGATATTATTTATTCCCTAGAAGGCTCAGTAGCGTGCGATAAGGCAAAGCCAATCTCTCAGTGCAATGCTATCCTCAGTCATCATGAGTATAACAAGCTGGGCGCATGAGGGCGTATCCTATCATCAACGAGACTGAATGAAATTCCACTTGCAACAGCATAGGGAAGAAAATAATTTCTTGTGTCTCATTTCGGTATCCTATTTCTCTCGAATTACCACACACAATACTGAAAAGATCTATTCCACCATACTTATTGACGCCTACAGGAAGAACACCTCCACCTCGGGAAAAATGTAATTATTGTTGGAAAAGGCAATCATGTACGGAGATTCTTGTTTTTTTCAAGATTACGTATTGCTAAAATTATCAGCTTCCACGCTCTTCACTTAACATAACTGACTGCTACTATTATTGCTCTAAGTACACCGTTCTTCAGTCCATTGTGTTCATTTGCTGAATTGCCAAGTTTTACTGGTATGCAGGAGCTACCTTCGTGGCGACCATAGTTGTGCTTTGAGAACAACGTCGCACTCTGTGGATGTTATAAATGCTCAATCGAGTGTAAGGCATGCAGTTGACTATTGCTGATGTCCTTTACAGGAAATAAAGGATTTTATGGTCAAATCCCTTGCGCCTGGTTTATTCTTCCTGCCTTTGTTTTTCGGAAACAATTCCACAATCGTATTCAGACAGCTCTGTAAAACTGGCTGATAGGTTTTATCAGTTTCCTATCTCCTTTGTTCTCACGCAGCACATATCTCGCCAACAGGCTGTTGTATGGACCTTAATATTGTAAATTTTGATATTATTCTTTCCAAAAATTTAACTAAATTTGTGACTTATTTCGTTGAACAAATGAAATAATCACTGTTTTGATTACACTCTCGTGACCATCTCTTACAGTCTAGTAAACTGACGCGCTCATTAGAAACAATGCATAAGTTTAAAATGTCCTCTATTTTGCAGGTGAGTTTTGGGTCATTCTTTCTGGGTGGGTCAATTTCAGTTCCAAGTAATCGAATCCCAATTTCGACTCCATCGGTGGGCCAATTTCAGTTCCGTGACGAATCCAAAATTAAGGAAGATATATATTTTTTTATGTTCTCCTTTAAAAACTGATGCCGAATTAAAGCAGTCAAATGGAGAATCAATTAATACGGATGAGATTCCGAAATTATTTTGAAGCTCTATTAAAAGGCATTTGGTAGGTGGATAAGCTTTTTTCCACTCGTGTGGGTTAAGCTCGCTAGTAGCATTTGTTATTTCCCTTCATATTAGGTGTTTACAATCTATTACATAGCACTACATAACTACTTTGTGCAAATGTAAAAACATCATGAGCTTTTTGTGATGGTTGTTGCTCAAAAAGTGCAGATGTCGTATTTTCACAATATTTCCCCAAGTAATATTGCACTGGAATTTCTCTGCACCACGTGACCTTGCTCAAGTGAGAAACCTTGGTACGTAAACAAAATGGTGAACACCACAGGCGGCTGAGTAACTTTGTCGGAGAGATTTACATTAATTCCAATTTATTACAGCCGTATCTCGGTACCAGAGACAGAACTCCTTGTATATCGAAGTGTCAAAGGTCGCACGCCACTAAAAGAGGCAGAAAAATTTATTGTTGTAACGGTTTAATAAAAAAATGTATTTCTTAGACTTTAAGCAAAAAGTATTTCTCTCTTTCATCTATTAATTTAGACTCATTCCTTTGGCACGCTTCTGTGTTTTACAAATAATATACATTAAGACACAAGTTCTAAAATGATCTACGGAAGCATGGTGCCACCTAGTACTTACAAAAGGTTTGAGAATATGCGTGCACGATTAATCTTACATTTGGTTTGGCATGACCAACTAGTACTGTGGCAACAGTTTGCCTTTTATGCAAAGAAGTGAATTAAAAACTTCGAACTCGTTGTGGGAGTGATAGTGCAGAATGTGTTTTAATTTAACTGAAATCGCATTTTTCGAAAACACGTTAGGTAAGTTATCTTGAATGATGAGCACCACTTAAATAATAGTCTCAGAATAACGCATTGCACCTACCAAAAAGTAATAATACAAGGAAAGAGAAATAAAGAAATTTCAAATCAGATTAGTGGTTTCAGATAATAAAAAAATTTAAATTTAAGTTACTGGTTACCAAAAATACAGATATTTTAATTCAGATTTTTGAATACCAAAGTTCATTTCGATTTCTGTATTATATGTATAGTCCTAAAAGAATATCACTTTGCTAATTCCCTATAGTTTACTTTAAGAATGTTGCAAAAGACGGTGTTTTAAATGAAATGAACTGAACAAAATATTGAAACACTTAGTAAAAGAAGGAATTCCTTACCTAATATGGTGTAGGACCGCCTTTTGCGTTCAAGACTGCCTGGATTCTCCTGCGAAAGGACAAATATGAGACTTGAATGGTGGATAATTTGATGTTATGCCATACTTCCTGCAACACGCGTTCAAGTTCAAATAAAGATGCTGAAGGCGGATATTGCGCTCGAACCTTGTTCTTGAAAACACCCATAGGGGCTTTGTTAAATTAAGGTATGGCGATTGAGAGGGTCAGGGAAGATGGGAAATCCCATCAACATGATCAGCAAACTATGGTTCTGCAATATGAGCTGTATGAATTGGGGCCTTATCGTCTTGATAAATGGCACCGCCTGCAGGAAACACTATTTATACATTGGGATGGATTTGGTTTCTCAAAATCCTTTAATAGTCCTTGGCAGTGACACGACCTCGCTAAGCAATGCTGGAGCAGGCAGAATACCATGATATGGCTGCCCAAACCATGACAGATCCGCCGCCTTTCATTTCTGTAGGCAAAAGGCACGCTGGATCTTAAGTTTGGGCTGGTGGTCGCCCAACGTAAACTCCATCACAGGTTGGAAACAGTGTAAAGGTTGATTCATCGGACCAGATGACAGTCTTCCATTGCTCAGCAGTCCACGTTTTATGAGCGTTGACCAAAGTATTAAGTTTATTTGGAGTACCTGGCGATACTCTAAATAATCTTAATACTTTGGTCACGGAAGCACCCACCATTCGGGCCCCAACAATTTGTTCTCTTTGAAACTCTATAAGCTCCAATATAATTCACTTGCAACACACAGATCACTGTCTAGACAGCAACTGGGTCTACTTGCTGGTTTGCAACGTTTCGTAGCACACATTCACTATCAAGACTTATGGCGCCATCTACATTTTCACGTGGAAAAGGTTGGTCGTTTTACCCATACCTTTCACCATGTGTTTACATATTTTTGTCCATCCCCTGTATATTGGTTTGTAATCATACATATAACTTTATCAGCTGTAGCTTCGAATCGATCGCCACCCACAGTATCTGAATTTAATAACAGTTCAAGTAGCAGCGTTGAATATGTGCATTTTCTTCACGGCAGTTCGGCATTATTTCGTTAAGACTTCTCAAATAAATATTGTTGTTAAATAGCAAACGGAATACATCTTCCAAATGAAGAAACAGACCACCGAAAGTTAAATAATATTTTCATATTTTTGAACTTCTCGCCGCGTTATCAGAATTTGAAATTAATCACTATAAACATTATGGAAAATGATCTTGTTCATATACACTACGTTTAACACCACCCTTCCTATAATTGTTTGGTTTTCTTTCGTAGTTTAACATGCTCCATTATTTGTAAACCGATGACAAATTAAAACTGAGATGCCCATTTCAACTTAAAAGCCATGTTTTAAAAATTCAACCAAAAAATTATTTTTACGCAGCTTCATTGTTTAAGAACAGATATCAAATAATCCATCTCCAAAAATTCTAGATTAATTTTTTAGTAAATTATTCAAGAAAATCTGTTCTTTATGTTATTATTTAACTTCAATTTAAATTATCTTATAATGGTATTTCAAAGACACCTTCAGCAGTTGGTTTGATGGAGGATATTTTGACAAAACGCTGCGTTGTAGTATAGAACGGAATTATGTAACATTCTTTATTCGGTCGAATAATCTGTTACCTTAGCAGTCAGTAGTGCAGTATTTTCTTATTGAAAGCATTTGCTGTGTATTCTTGTTTTTGTAGGATACTGAAAGTAAGTGTGTTTTTTTTCCAAAAGAGGTTACATCGCTTACCTGTGTTTGTATAGGCACAGTACAGGACACGCATGGGAGAAGGTTGTGTTGTTATTAAAGGCCTGTTCAAAATTAAAAAAAATGTGTTTCAGTCTCTCTCTCTCGCTTTCTCTCCTCCTAGAGCCAGTGGTCATTAATTAAAATCGCGTGACAGTTTATGATCGGAAGTGTTTTACAGATTTAACATTAAACCCCCAACCAAACACATTTTCAATGCCCGGCTCCAAAACGAAACAAGAAACATGACACGGAATTTTCGGTTGTAATGAGTACGTCTTTTATATCTGTTCTGAAGCGAATTAAATTTATCAGAGCTATTCAAAAATCATGGAACCAGTTATGAAAACAAAAGGGTTCGGCAGTGTAGTTGGGATGTTTTGCGATTCGTCTCGCGCGTTTGATACTGTTAGACATGATATTTTACTATCGAAGCTTGAACACATTGATATCAGAGGAGTTGCTGAAACTTTTTTTCAGAGTTATCTAACTGGGAGGAGGCAGAACTTTCAGTTACGGGGTATTCGTTCCAGTGTAAAATCTGTTCATTATTGGGTTCCATAGCGATCAGTTCTTGGTGCCCTACTTTTTTTTATTTATGTCAATGATATCTTCAATGTTTCTTCCAGTGCAAATGCGCTTTTATTTGCTGACGACATGAGTTCATTCTTTTCTGGCTATGCGGTATCACAGTTGATACCACGTGTCCGTCATGACTTGCGAAGGTATTTCTCATGATTCTGTTGCAATTCCATGTTTCGAAAACGAATTGTGTTCTTCTCTCTAGTCGAAAGGTTGTGACAGTAATTTCTCCCCGGATCTATTTTAATGATATTCCTTCGGGTTTTCAGTCAAATGTTAAATTTCAGGGTGTTCATCTGCATGAAAATTTACGGTGGGTTGCACAGGTTGATGCGTTGGCAGTTAGATTGAGATCTCGTTTTTGAGTTTTGTCCGGAATTTTGTGTTGCTTGCCAATTAAAATAAAGATAGCACTTTATTCTTCTTTTATTTACCCACTGATGTCTTACTGTCTTTTAGCCTGGTTAATGAAAATTAAAGGAAATATTAATAGAATTTTCACTTTACAAAAGAAATTTGTTCGATTGTTAAATCAATCGGAAAACGCTGATAATTTGTTCTACCGTTACAAGTTACAGATTTTTGAGAAACTATACATATTCAGACTTATGTTGTTAATGCATGAGCGTGTCTATGCAAATAACCATTTAAATCTAATTAATTGGTGTCGTCCTGCGTATGCTTATCACACGCGGGGATATACCGATTTGGTGATCCCCAGAGCTCGGACAAACGTTTTATATTATAATATCAATAACACTTTGCCCTCGCACTGGAACGGATTGCCGATTTATATTAGATTAATTGTTAACTATGCTTCATTTAAAAGAGAGTTAAGGGAATGCTTGATATACCGTGAATATATTTCTGGTTTCATTATCTGCAATTCCGATTATGAAAATTGCAAATCTACGTGAAGTTAATCTCTTGACTTGGCACTTTTGTTTTTTACTTCGGGGAACATGGGCTCGTCAGGCCTACACCATCCTATTCCCCTTGCACCCTGCTATGTTGCACTACAGTTGATTGAATAAGTGCTTGTAATACGTAGTTCCATTCGTATTGTGACACGTGTTTTGATATTACTGCAACTTATTCATACTCTGCATTATATGTAAATCATTGTTGTATAATATTTGTATTTGCATGTTTGATCGTTCATGTATTTGTGTTAGTTGTATTATTGTTCATATGTTCGCTATTATGTGTTACATTATTGCATTTCGTACATATATATATATTGTATTTCTCTTGTGTTTGCATATGGTGCGATTAATATATGGTTAATCTTTTTTTTTTGGTACGGAAATTGCATGTGCGATTTGATTGTATGCTACATGGTGTAACATGGAAAAATAAAATTCAAATTCAAGTCAATTAATAAATCATCCTCAAATAAATCATGTGCTTAGTTCAAACACCGGCTAAAAACCACGTTGTCAGAATTAACAGAACGGACACAAAATGTTTCTCATTGCACAAGAAAGATACCAGAAGGAAAGAAATTTTCTGATCAGACAGTTAAAAGAAGAATAATAGAGAGAAGAAAGGAAACATGATATTAGTTTACGGCTGCTAGCGGAAGAATTTTGCATAATGGAAAAGTTGAAAACAGGCGGAAAATATACTTCACAAGTACGTAAAAAAATGTTCTTTTTTCCTTTACAAACCTAGCAGAAAATCATGGCATTAGCTAAAGATGATAATGTTGCATATCTCTATTGAAGAGAACGACATATAGTAAAAACTACATTTCTGAATGGTGTTTTTAGAAACGGCGAAGCAGCTAAAAACTGAAGTTTACAACCAGCTACCAATAAAACTGTTGATTACAAAATCCCACATATACCAGATTAAAGGGTTCTACAAGGGGAATGACATCCGGTGTTGAAAGGATTTTTAAATTACACATGGAGAAGCAGAGATATTTGGAAAAACAGATTAACCGTTTGAGACTCTAGCGGCAAAATTGTGCATTTTTGGGAAGAAAATGTACACAGAGTGTTTGCGTACTTAGTAGTATCTAACAGAAGAAAGGTTTTCGGTAGGGTGTTTAGTCTCGCATTGTTAGAAACGGAAACGTGATCTTTCGCCCTTTGTTTGCAGACTTCTGCCTTAAGAAGAATTTGAAATTTAATTTCAAAGCGGAAATGGTTCAAAATCGGACTCTTAGAAGCAGAGACACCGACAAAAGTAAGATGCGCATATACACTCCCTGGCGGAAAAAACCTGCATTATTTTAAGGACAGAATATTTTCAAACTGTTTTTCGATGTGAGCGGCATCTGTCCACGAAAGAATATTTTCATTCGAGTTGTCGGGAGAATGCCCTGAACACAAACTTTGCAGGAGTGAGACAAGTAAAATGGTCTACTACTACAGTGTAATCGATAAGCCCATACAGTGTTCATTTCTTCATTTTTCCATTCCTTTCCCTGACAAGCCTTCTATTTTCCAGAAGTCAGTGTTCCGTCACTTCAAATTCTTCTCCCGCAGAACTCTCAGGAATGATTTCGGTGTGTCTAATTTCTGATCGAGAGGTTTGCAGAACATTCTGAAATTTTCGCATTAACTAGAACAGGGGTGGCCAACCCGTTTTGAAATTGGGCCAGTAAATTCTTACTTAAATATTGACAACCATTTCCAGCTGAAAATGAAGCTATTCTATAAGGTTTTTGTAAAATATTGAAACCCATATACATTTTTAAACAGTCACTTAATTAAATCATTCCATTAATCGCTCGATCCTGCGTTCTGTCCTTCTCTAATGCCGTCGACGTAGCGCTAGGTTGTGTGCCCCTATCGAACCATTGTCAACAACATCGTAAGATTATCCGATTAGTACCATCCAAATGCCTGGCGATTCGACGACCTGAACAACCGGGCTGTCTTGGCCAGATTATACGTCCTCTCTCAACCTCACTCACCTGCTCGTTGTGTGGACGGATCCGACATCGAAGCATCCTCCAAGTCCGTGAATGTTACTGCAATTACAATCCGCTGTCAGAATTGTGCTTGTGTGCCAGCTCTGATCTTGTGATACACCCCTCCATGAACGGTTCCCCTGAGATACGTCATGCCACTATTCAGTCATTGCTGTTTATTTTTGAATCCTTTGCATATTCGGCCCTGCGGTATTTTGATACGAAATTTAATAGGGAACACATGAATTTCTCGGATCTTTCTTTCTTTTGGAGCCAAGAATAGCGTAAGTGGCTCGCATTTTCCGCGAAATCTATGCTGAGAGATACTATGCAAAATTCTTTTTAACATGTTACATGACCATTGGCTCTTTTTCATTGCATGTGCGTGATTTCCTTTGTCTCCTGCTAGGGAAAATAGGTCAACGTATAGTTCACTGCAAAATAAAGATTGTTGAAATAGCATAATTAAGTGCGACGTATAACAATGTGATTTATTTTCAGTTATCCGATTAAGCGCGTTGTCATCATGTCTAAAATAAACTCCCCGCGTTAAGACTATAGGCCTTGTTTATTTGCTAGGATTGTAGTGACGCTAATATATTCATAAGAGAGCACTGAAATGCATTTTACTCACACCGTCTACAAAAAAATGTCCTTTTATCGCATATGTAAACTTGTAAATTTACTCAGTGTTTTAAAATTTAGTTATTTAATTATGTATTTTCTATACTGTTTTAAAGGCGAAAAGAAACACTATGAAGCAAACAGCATTTTATTCGTAAAATTGCGTATATATAAAAAAATCCTCTGCTTAGATGTAATGTATGCTTCAACATTTTATTTCGCTTTTAATTAAGAATCAGATCCAAATGAGACAGCTGCAGTAAACCACAGTCATGAACAACTACAAACCTCTTGAGCATTGCAATGGAAAACTCCAGCTTTTTCGGAACCATGGCATTAAAACTAACTAAATTCGCAGCCGAAGATCTTATAACATGTCTTTTAAACCGACAGTGTGGGACTTGTATTTGCTACCGATTTGCAAAATAGAATATTTAACTGCTTTATAAGAGAGTGTTGTTATCTGAGTGCAGATACCTTTTAGCATGAAAAAATAAGTTTTTTGTTAGTTATATATATATATATATTTCTTCCGATCTGTGAAATATAAAAACTTGAGTGTGTTTGTGTTTATTATAAAAGTAATCCAATGGTTGAAACATTTCGTCACAATTACTTTCCACGTTTATTTATGCCAAGTAATGTGTGCGTGCAAATACTTTTTTTTGTCCATTGGACATGAGAGAGAAAGGTGAAGCTTTCTCTAGAGAAACGAAGCAGCTTTGATATACTGAATTACCCTTAGTAGTAAGCATAATACAACACATATAGGCGTGCTATCTGTGGCAGGAAATCTTAACGCCCAGAAGTTTTACATCAGATTACATATTTCACAAACTCAAACGCATTTCTCTTTTCACACGTAAGAAAAAACAACATAATCTCGATCCCAAATATGTAAACTAATATTAAGATCGTGCTCATCGCTGTTCTTTCAAGGAATCCCGCTAGAAACCCGGTCGTTTTATTTTACAATTTAGTTGCCTGTTGACGTAAACATTTCTCTGGAAGAAAACTTAGCTACGTGTTTTTTTCCACTAACTCTGTAAACATAGCTAGAAAACGACAATTCCATGTTGAATGACTTTCAAAGACCCTGACTAGTGTCCAATCCTCAATGATTATAGCATTTTATTTTAAATCTTTATAGCAGTAACGCTGACAGATGTCTTTAGCTCCAGAAGTATGTGGCAACAACGCAGTTTACTTTTTCAAAATTAAATTTACAAATATCTCGCAAACTCGTGAAGTAACTGCATCTTGTAAAAAACTTGTGTATAGTGTAGTTATGGGAATCCTGAACGATTACGCTGTTGTCGTTTATAAATTGATTAAAGAAAACATTGTAAAACGCAACTTGATTTCTACCTTTTAAAAATGAAAAGCCAATTTCAGGCTTTCACCTTATAAAACAGCTTTTCTGTTTCAGCCGTACTATATAAAAGCATCTGTTGGCAGCAGTACTTCAATATTTTCCCTTTTAATCAGTGTTTGTTGACATATGATTATTTCACAAGCAAGGCTTTGCTTTGTGAGTCAAACGATTTTCTCAAATCCGACAGGAAGATGCTACATCTGGCAGTACAGGTGTTTTCCGAGAACAGGTTTTTTTACCTACATGAGATAGGAAAAGTCTATGTATGACCTACGCTTACATATTTTTGAAGTACAAATATGTTTAGTCAAATGTAATCTTAAGGTAGTGTGATAAATCCGTGCCATTCCGCGATCCCGTAGCCCAGAGTAGACATGATTACAATCGAGTACTTTGAGCACCTCTCACTTCCATGCAACTAAATAAGAAAGATCTTGGGACCGAATCCATTTTTATACGTTCAAATATCTGCAAGTGGTGCCAAAATGTTTATCTAATATTTTATCTGTGGAGAGGAAAACGCAAAAAATGTTTCAACAAGTATCAAATGCTGTGGCACATTTTAATAACTGAAAACGAAGCACTAGAACATATTCAAATTTCTAGGGTAGCGCTACTCATTGCTAGTTTTACTGTATTAATCTTATAGCGAAGATACATTTGTTTCTTCAAGCAGAAACAAATTATCTCAAGGGACAGCAAGGAATGTGCATTCATTTCAAATATTTGTAGGAGGTATGATTATTTGGGAACTAAAATATTAGACAAACTGATGTATAGAATAACTAAGATATGAGTTCTAAAATTAGCAAGCAGGATATGAATTCTAAAACTATCGACTAGGATATGTATTCTAAAACTATTCACTAGGATATCTATTCCGAAAACATGGACTAAGATTTGCATTTTTTGCTGTTTACCCTTTCAGCTTCATGGTGCTACGCAATTTTTATATATTTACGAAACTGTATAACTATTCGACGTAAGGTCAGGTGATGCGTAACATCACAGCTTCTCCTTGAAAAATGTCAACCCCGCCTTCTCGTGGTGCATCCTGTTCCCACTAAAGGGGCTCTGACGACCGCCATTAGCGGTATAACTATACCATCGGGATTAGAGAAAATGCTATCGCACACTCACTAAGCCGCTTGGCCTGCTTGGTGAGTTATGGCCAAACCCCTCCAAAATGACTCCACAACTTAAATCTTGTCCCTCAGTCTCCGGTAGCTGGGATGTACCTGATCAAGGCAGCGGCTAGTGCGACAGGAAGGCAGAGGGTGCTAAGAATTCCCGGAGAACCGGAATAGGCTGTCATCTAATGCTGACCTTGGCTACGTATTATGGACGCTCCCTATCTTCTGATTTAAGGCTTCTTGAATTGGAAGAGGAAATACAAAGGATCAAGTGGGACATCGTCGGGCTAAGTGAGGTAAGGAGAAAAAGAGAAGATCTCATTAAACTGAAAAGGGGACATCTCTTCTACTATCGTGGGACAGATACTGGCAGAACAGGTGGTGTTGGATTTATAATAAACAAGAAACTAAAGGATAAAGTTGTAGAAGTTGAAAGTTCCTCTGACAGAGCTGCACGACTCGCTATCCAACTCTCGAGAAGATACAAGTCTCAGATTATTCAAAATTATGCACCCACCACCAGTCATCCTGTAGAAGAAATTGAAGAATTTTATGAGGAAATTCGTCATCTAAATAATAAAGGTAAGCAGCACTTGAAGATAATTATAGGAGATTTTATGGCAAAAATAGGGCAACGGCAACAGAATGAAACTTCAGTAGGTAAATTCGGTCACGGTAACAGAAACCAGCGTTTAAATACTCTCGTAGAGTTTGCTGAGGCAGAAGGGTTTTTCATCTTTAACTCCATTTTCAAGAAAAAGCCACACAGGAAATGGACATGGAGACATCCAAATGGGATGACAAGTGAAATTGATTTTGTTATGTGTAACAGAATATTTGTCATAGAAGACTAAAGTGTGCTAAACAAGTTCAACACAGGTAGTGACCATAGATTGGTGAGATGTAAGATGCACCTCAACACTAAACTCGAACGTGGCAAACTCATAAGACAAACAAAATCTATTGACATAACCAACCTTAAAAAACACCATAATACTTTCAAGTTGGAACTGAAGAACAGATTCTCTGCTTTAGAAGGCCTAACATCGGAAGAAGTGGATATTTCTGAAATTAACAGAAAAGTAACCAAAGCTCTTATGGAAACAGCAACAAAATTAGCTGGGTCTAAGAACAAATTGCATGTGAACAAATTATCAGGAAAAACTAAAATGTTGATGCAAAAAAGAAGAGAGATGAGGACAACTAAAGAAGATGCGACTTCCAAAGTGGAATACATAGAGCTATGCAAGACAGTACGAAAAAGTATCACTGAAGACGTAAGGAAATTCAACTGTGAACTAGTGAGGAAAGCAATTGAAAACAACCAAAGCCTAAAGATAGCAAAGGGACATCTCAGTAAGGGAAGAAAACAGATTATGGCTCTGAGAAAAGAAGATGGTTCTGTAACAAGAAATAAAGGCGAAATCTTGACAAGAGTGAAAGATTTCCACTCCAAATTATATGAAAGGGATGATGCATGTACTACAGACATCATGAAAGGTACCAGTACCAGAGTTCTTCCAGTCCTCCCAGCAGAAGTTGCACATGCAATCAAGAACATGAAGCGGGGAAAAGCTCCCGGAGGAGATGGAATTACTGTAGACATCATACAAGAAGCAAGTGGAGAAATGACAAGAGTGAAAGATTTCTACTCCAAAGTATATGAAAGGGATGATACATATACTAAAGACATCATGAAAGGTACAAGTACCAGAGTTCTTTAAGTGCTCCCAGCAGAAATTGCACATGCAATCAAGAACATGAAGCGGGGAAAAGCTCCAGGAGGAGATGGAATTACTGTTGACATCATACAAGAAGCAAGTGGAGAATCGAAACAATACTTGCCCAAATTTTCCCTCGATGCCTTAATGAAGGGAAGATTTCTGAGGATTTTAACAACGCTACAAATATCCTGCTACATAAAAAACGTGAAATTGAGGATCTCAGGAACTACAGACCTATCAGTGGTTTATAAAATCTTCACTAAAGTTCTTTCACAGCGTTCGAAGGTAACACTGGACATGGCACAACCGAGAGAGTTGACAATGATGATGATGATGATGATAACTATTCATCAGCAGTTACAATGGCTTTAAAATCCTGCGGTATTGAAAATGCATACACTAATAGATTATTAAACACATTTATGAAAATGATAGCGCAAAGATTCTGCTGTTTGAGAATAGAGCACACATAAATATTTTAAAAGGAGTGAGAGAAGGTGACACCATATCTCCCAAGCTCCTTAATGCCACATTGGAAAATGTCTTTCAATCACTGAACTGGGAAAACAAAGGGATAAAGATTAGTGGAGATTATTTAATTCACCTTCGTTTTGCTGATGACTTAGTCATCTTTGCAACTACCCTATCAGAGCTGCAGAGTCAATCCAGAAATTTGCTGACAAGAGTAAAGAAGTGGGATTAAAAATGAACTTTCAGAAGACAAAAGTGTTGTTCAATGCTTTTACAAGAAATGAAGATTTATCGATTGATGGAGAAAAGCTGGAGATAACAGACACGTACGTTTATCTAGGACAGCAGATATCAAGTGAGGATCACATTGATGAAGAAATTAATCGGCGTATAAAACTTGCCTGGAGAGCTTTTGGAAGAAAGAGTATACCTTTGAAGACCAATATGATATTATGTCTTAAAAGAAAAGTATTTGATCAATGCATTCCTTCAGTGCTTACGCATGGTGCAGAGACGTGGACCTTACAAAAAGAGACATACAAAGGCTGCAGACAGCTCAAGGTAACATGGAGAGATGCATGCTTGGTGTAACTGGGAGAGATAAGAAGAGGAACTCGTGGATCCGAAAAATGAAAAGGATTGAAGACATCATGATCAGAGTTAAATCCCTGAAACGGAAATGGGCTGGACATACTGCCAGAAGGACAGACCGTCGATGGACAGCTGAAATTTTAGGTTGGATTCCAAGGGACAGGAAAAGACCCCGAAGAAGACCACATGGGAGATGGGTGGATGAAATTCGAAAGTATGCGGGAGTAACATTGAGGAGACTGGCACAAGACAGACCGTTGTGGAAGAGGCTTGGAGAGATCTTTGTCCAGCAGTGGATTGATAATGGTTGACAATGATAATGATTATGATGATAACTATTCATGTCGAGTTACAACCTACTCGTATTTTCCTTAATACTCGTATTTGCATATATAATGTCTCTTTGCACACATTTCTAGAATCTTCTTTCAAAAATATGAATGCACGTAATGTTTGAGAAAAATTATTCTAAACACGTTTTTTGAAAATGATTAAACACTACAACCTTGTTGAAAATTTCAGAAATTAGTTAGAACAAAAACAGCCGTCATCTATGGAGATTACCATCGGTAGCGTACTGGTAGCAATTGGTCAAGATAATTGTTGCTTCTTGTGCTGAGAAATGATTTCTGGAAAAAAGAATTTGCGTATTTTACCATATTTTCAAAACATGAAGTACGATGGACCTCGAAGCATGTCTTTAAACTGTACATTCTGTCAGAGGTATTCAAGATCCGTGAATACGCGAAAGGTATAATAAAATGTTATTCATGAAGCACGAGAATATTTATAGTTCCTTAATTATCGTATTGTTTTGTATTAAATGAAATTCTTCATTTTGCTTTTCCACGAAAGCCGAAGAACATTATTTAGATCTATTGGGCTAAAGAATTCTTCAGAAAAAAACAAACAAAAAGAACCAACCGTATCTGAGAAAATGAATGATTAAGCATTTATTGGGGCTGTGGCTGAGATATTTGATTTTTCTGCATTGTTTTTTTCGTTAGCGTAATTTCTTGGAGTTAGAATTATAAATGGAATCGACGGAGCGAAGGTACCAGGACAGGAGTTTGAAGGTCATATTTCGCTGACGAATATGACGGAAGGTTACCTGGACCTTGAAAATTGGACAAAATGTCGGCACAATAAAGTGGAAAAGGAAGTAAATCACTGGTCTATCAAATTCGAAGAGTCGTGAATACCTGCGACTCATCGGGAAACGGTACAATAGGCAATTGAAGGACGTACAAAAAGTGCCGTAGATTGAGCATGAATGGTCGTTTGGGCATAGGGCAAATTTCACATGAGGTTAACACAGCCGTGGTTAACCAATGCAACCACATCTGCCGGAAACTTCAGCGGCATGATGTGTTATGAAATACAGAATTCCGAGTATGAATGGTCATGTTTGGGCATGGAGCAAATTTCACATGAGGCTAACACCGCCGTGGTTGACCAATGAAAACACACCTGCCGGAATCTTTAGCGGCATGATATGTTATGGAGTAAAAAAAAATGTGCGGAAAAAACATTCAGCACAGATCCAAATTATGACTTCTTTTTTCGACTTCACATTGCCTTAAGAACATTTGAATGGGAGAGATAAGGAACATTAATTTGCGCAGTAGAACTTATTGGTCTTATCAAAGGTTATGAAAAATTAATATTCAACGACCAGCAGTATGTTCGTGTTTCATTTTTTGACAGCAACAATTCAGCTGAAAGTTGGCTTTAGTATGTACGACGTCGTGTAAGCTGACTGGTTTACACTTAACAGAAATAAAAACCGGAAAGCAATCAATAGTGCAGAAAAATAATGACGCACTATCGATATTTACATCGAAAGAAAACTATTGGCACTATCGATAATGTTAATGGTGGTATCTCTTGCTGTATTTAGGAGTATACAGGATAAAATTGTTTAACTGTTTACCCCAAAAGTATCTGGATACAAGCACAATCCTTTAGAAGAATATCATTTGGAAAACTTAGATACTAATTTTGAAAACGTGAATACGCTTTTTGGTGTAAATATGACATGGCTTGGTCAGATAGTATATAGTCAGATATGGATGGTAAGTCAGATGACAGTCACATGTAACTTTTATGTAATTTTTACCCCAAAAAACGAATTCACATCTTCAAAATTCGTTTTGTATGGTGTAATCGCGAATTCCATTTATGGAAAACTTAAAATTTATTTATATTTATTAGTAGTTATAAGCACAATAAAACAAACCAAATTCTTAGATAATGTCTGTTCACTTCATATGTTTGGTTAAAAGAACCCTATTGCTGATTTCACATCTTGGATATTCCAAAGTAACAATGCTAGTTGTGGATAGTAAGTATTATTCTACATCAAATTCCCCTTGTCGCCAACCATGGGATATCTCTTCTAACACATTTTAGGAAAATTCATTGCCATACTGTACATTTTATTTTTATGATTTTTCATTGGAATTATAAAGGTGTTTTGTAATTGTACGTTTTGAAAGATAATATTCGTAGACACATTAAAAATGTTGCTGCTTGCTTTAAATTGATGGAATGGTTTTAGTTTATTCTCGGATAAATTATATTATAAAAATAATCAAACATGGAGAATTAAGAGCAGTTCAAAAGTATGATTACTGTATGTAAGTAAATAACTCTTAGGAACTCGAGTAATAAATTCTTCGTTTGGCTCGAAACAAATGCAATAAGTCGCGACATAAGCCCTGCAAGATCTCACTAAAATCAAATCACGTTACATTGAGGAATTCATGCTACGGAAAAGTCAACAGAAAAATCTTACAAGTCGCTACTCACTTTTGAAACTAATAAGGACACTAATGCTTCTCCTGGAAATGGGAAAAGATATTTGTTTATTCTATGCCCGAAGTTTTTTCCGTCCTTTCATGCACTTTATTTCACTACTATGGACAAACGCTTCTCAAAATGTACTTTTACTTTTGACATGGAAACAATATTATCCACTTAAAACATTTATGCACTATATGAAATATCTGAAATTAAACGGCAACTGCAAAATATAAGATAATTTCATCACAACCAAGCAAAAACAGCCAGGCTGGTCCAGCACTGGGCCATTGCAGCCTGGCAGCACGTCCCCTGAACTATGTTGCCGTTACATGGACCTTCAAGAAAATGTCCCGGCATCCACCAGACGTGCCAGCAATTCAGGCCCGCAGTTGGCCAACAGTTGGCACCCAATTAGTTGTCATATGACAGAACAGGCCATCGGTTATCTATCACAGTTTGTGGTTGCCACAAGCAGCCTTAAGAGGCCCCTTAAAGTAAGTGTCATAATTGATGGCTGGCTTAATGTAGTCCATGGGTGACCGGGCAGTGAGAGCCGGCAATCACCTGACGTAACTGATATCTTGCTGAATGTTGTCCGTCAATTTCCCAGTAGTAGTAAAATAATAGAAAATCACAGTGTACCAAAAGCACACACACAACTGCTTTTTTTCCGAAACAAACTTCTACATGATGTGACCGCGCCGAGGGTATATTATCAACAGATCCGGTAAACCACCCGATGGATCTGACTGGCATTGAACCAAGGAAAGCTGAAAGCTGGTGTGCGACCCGGATGCTCCAAGCACTAGACTAGTATGCCACGCGTGACCGTCATCTTGGAGATAAGCCTCTCGCCTGCGCGATGTGAAACTAAGGTTTCACTTTTTAATTTCGTAATAATGCGAGTTCTTCTTCGTAAATGAACATTTCATATAATTCATAAATTTATTTTTCAGCGCAACGATTTATTTACTTGCTTTAAAGGAACTTAACTCACTTTCAATGAGTGCATCAACTTAAAGACGTTTTCCAAGGTTCTATGCTGTCCTTCTGGTCTTGAACGGCAATTGTTTAATTAATATATTTACACTTTAATGTCACATTCTGTTACATTTTCAACCTTTGTATATTTTTTTGCCACGGACTGAAACTACATTTGTTCAAAATAGGAATAATATTTTATTTTACTTCAAGTTATTTTTAGGAGCCAATTCGTCCAATCTTGTGTATTCAACGCATGAATGAGTACATTATATTTACATAACGTTGCTCTTTTTTTGAAATACCAGATAATTTTGTAACGAAAATATCCAGTTTGTACACGTATAATTATTTTGTCATTTACCTCACTGTGGCCCTGATGCAGCTGTGAACAATGTGCTGCAGTCTCCGCTCACCTCCGGCATGAATGAACTGCGGATGATACACGGCTGGACGACGGTTCATCGTTTGGTCATTTGTGCACCACTTTTGATGCGTACTCTCTGCAGTGGCACGTGAACAATAGACAAGGCGCGTCATTTCTGAGATCGTAGTTCCTAGGCGCGGTGACATCACAACTTGTCCTTTATCAAACTCCGATAAATCGGCAGCTTTTCTCATTCTGACTCCGAACACTCTACAAACTGAAATCCGGTTCCCGATTTGTACATACACTGACGGAAAAAAATCCCAACACCAAGAAGGGGTTGTGTTAGATAACCTACAGGTGGTAGGCAGTGAGAGTACATCTGTAAGATGACGTCTACGCAAAATTCGCCCTCGGCGCATACGTGTAGCGCTAGTAGAGCCCTCAGAACATGCAAACCAGGTTTGCTGTAAATCCGCGCTGTAACGTTCTTCAGCGTTAGTTATCGTTGAGATTCGACGTAGGGTGTAGATGTTAGTCAAGAATGCCTTTAAGAAGACGAAGAAGCAATTACCAACAGCTCACGGAGTTTGAACGAGGTCGTGTAATAGGGCTACGAGAAGGTGGATTTTCTTTCCGCAATATTGCAGAACGACTTGGCAGGAATGTACCCACTGTGCATGATTGTTGGCAGCGGTGGTCATGGGAAGGTACTGCCTCAAGAAGACAGGGTTCCGGCCGGCCACGTGGCACTACTGAGAGGGAAGACCGCCGTGTACGGCGTATGGCCGTGGCGCATCGTACTGCGTCTGTGGCAGCAATTCGAGCTGCAGTTGCCACCACAGCGACACAACGAACTGTTACAAATCGGTTACTTGAAGGACAGCTCAGAGCCAGACGCCCTGTAGCGTGCATTCCACTTACTCCAAACCACTGGCTTTTGCGACGTCAGTGGTGTCAAGCTAAAGCTCATTGGAGGACGGAGAGGAGATCTGTTGTGTTTTCTGATGAAAGCCGGTTCTGCCTGGGTGCCAGTGATGGCCGTGTGTTGGTTAGAATAAGGCCAGGTGAGCGCCTGCAACCAACCTGTCTGCGGCCGAGACACACTGGACCTATACCTGGATGTATGGTCTGGGCAGCAATTTCCTATGACAGCAGGAGCACTCTCGTGGTTATCCCACGCACAATGACGGCACAGTTGTACGTCGGTCTGGTGATTCAAACTGTTGTGCTGCCATTCATGAACAGCATTCCAGGGGGTGTTTTCCAACAGGATAACACTCGCCCGCATACCGCTGTTGTAACCCAACATGCTCTACAGAGTGTCGACATGTTGCCGTGGCCTGCTAGATCACCAAATCTTTCTCCAATCGAGCACGTATGGGACATCATTGGACAACAACTCCAGCGTCACCCTCAAACAGCATTACCGTTTCTGTATTGACCGACCAATTGCAACAGGCATGGAACTCCATCCCTCAAACTGACATCCAGCACCTGTACGACACAATGCATAAACGTTTGCGTGCTTGCATTCAACATTCTGGCGGTTACACCGGTTATTAATGTACCAGCATTTCACATTTAAAATGGCTCTTCTCGCGCTAACATTATGCTGTGATCTTGAAACCTTAATCGATTAAATATGTTACCTATACGAATGTATTGCCGCCATTTCTTTCCCTCTACAACTATTTTTTCGTGCTGTTGGGATTCTTTCTTCCGTCAGTGTATACAGCACTTTGAACTTAACCTGCGCCCCTGTTCAGTATCCAGGCGCGCTCATTTCTCTAGGCGGGGGTGGTCATGATGTCATGATGTAATGACTTATCTGTGTATGCCAATGAAGAGCAAAAACAAGCGCCCAGAGTAAAATATGCTCATTATTGTGCACACTGGTGTCCAATACGTTAACAGGGACATCATTTTACACATAAAAACTGCCGCGGAAACGCAACTACGTTTTTCTTGAAAGCAGTTTTGAGAATCTTTCGTATTCTGAAAATTCTTTTCGTTTGTCTTACATGAGTATCACATGTATGGTGGAATACGATCAGAGGACTACAAATTGGCCAGTCTCAGAACCTGTTCACAAAGGATTCGATTATCTACTCACCGAGGTTTGGCGATGGTGGTAGGAATTCAGTGACTTCGCTGACGTGTCACTCAGGTATGTCAAATATCATTCAGGGCGTACTACGTCTCGTTAGGACCGTTATACAATTTTACGCGGAGTCACAAATTCTATATACTTCGGCAATTGCTTTCAGAACTCTCCGCCACCACTTGGGCTGTGTTGTCAGCGTGAAGGATATATCGACGGCTTAATGCAGCTGGCTTTTATGCCGCGAACCCTGTACTTTTTCCCGCTACAACGTTTGTAAAAAAGCTCGATTCAACTGGTGATGGCAGAATCTTTCTCGGAATTCTGTTGAGTAGACGGAATATTTTACGAACAAAGTGGGGGAATGACAAAATAGCATGTGGGAGCATCAAGTATTTTAGATAGCGGACGTGTGAAAGAAATACGAAGAGTTGCTCAAGAAGTGCATTCAGAAAAGTGTCGAACTTTCTCAAGAAACATCATTCCTGTATACCAGAAGCACGTCATGCAACGCATTAGTATACACGAGAGACCAATTCTGTAATCTTTTAAAATACTTTCTCGCAGATGATTGACTTAAAACGTGGGAAAAGAGAACCACTGTCACTTTTTCTGATTAATTCAAACCTTATACACTGGCGGAAAGTGAAAAAAGAACACCAAAGAGGAGACATCTGATAGCAACGAAATTTATACAGCATAGTAACAGAATATAGAGGATAACGTGATCAAAACATTATGGCAAAATACAGCTGTATTTGCTGGTAAACTGAAAAATAACATTTCCATGTAACATGGTTAGTACGAGGTTGAAACGAAATGAACTGCGTCACACTGTGCAAATCTGCCATGGAGTCTGTCGTACAGATGTTGGATGTACGTTCGGATTATTGAGTTCTAAGCTACCTCAACCTGTACGCGTAAATCGGGGATGGTCGTGGCTAGCCGTGATGACCGGATAAGTCGTTGTCCCATAAAATCCCACAAGTGCTCAATGGGGGACAAATCCGGTGAACATGCAGGCCATGGAAGTTGTCTCACACCCTGAAGTGCATGTTGCATTGCACGTGCAGTGTGTGGGCAGTGTGTGGGCGTGCGTTATCTTGCTGGAAAACACCACGATGAACCGACCTTACAAATGGCCAACAACAACGGGCTGAATGATGTTGTTGATGTAGGAGGTGCTGTTTAACGTACCCGGTACAAACACTAGTTGTGTGCGGGAATGATAGCTAATCGCTTCCCACACCAGGAGACCAGGTTTAGGCCCTGTGTGTCGCTGGCGGATGCAAGAAGGGTGGAGACGCTCCCCTGTGTGTCTGCAAACACGCATACTGCCATTGGAGAATCACAAGCAGAATCTGCTTTCATCGCTGAACACGACAGATCTCCATTGCGTTCTCCAGTGTAGACTTTCCTGACGGTGGGCTGGAGTCAGAGGTACACATGCCACAGGCACACGTGCACGTAGTCCTGAATCCAGTAGACGGTTGCGGATTGTTCGCACAGTCACCTCAGGTGCAAACGGCAGCTCGGATTTGCGTCGCAGTGGATGCTCTGCTTGGCAACGCCGCTCTTCTTATGCGTCGATCGGTCAGCTCATCAGTCAGTCTGTGATTCCCGATTCCACGTCTTCTCGTGTGGGAATGTTCCTCGTACCATCTACACTACCATCGTACCACCACCGATGCTTCCCGTCCAATTCGCTCCGCAATACGACGATACGACCACCCGGCCTCGCGGAATCCGATTAGACGACCTCGCTCAAAGTCCGATAACTGCTGAAATCGTACACGTCTGACATGTCCAGACATTGCAGCTTCTTCAGTGTCTTCTTACGTGTCCGTCCGTCGACGACTGATTACATTCACGTCGCCGTACTCCTTAAATACCCCCGAAGATAATTTGCATATTATGCCGTGCTGTGGCGTAAGCGCACACCGGTTGGTCCCGAAATTAACATCACACCTACGTAAACTCAACGTAATTAACATATGTAAATTTCCTGATCGTCAGCCAATTCCTTTTTGCTGTTCTTTTTTCACTTACCGTCTGTGTATTATACTTTGCCGGTTAATAAAAGTTGTGTATACTTCCAATGCCTCACTTTTGTTTCTCAAACACCCTCAGCTATTTCTTACGTACTCAATGTCTGGACGTTTCCACATACAATATTTGAATGTAACTGTTTTTGAGTGTATATATATGTCATCATCATCATCATCGTCAACCATTATCAATCCACTGTTGGACGAAGGTCTCCCCAAGTTTCCTCCACAACGGTCTGTCTTGTGCCAGCCTCCTCGATGTCACTCCTGCATACTTTCGAATTTCTTCCATATTTCTTCCATGTGGTCCTCTTCTGGTTCTTTTCCTGTCCCTTGGAATCCAATCTAAAATTTCGGCTGTCCATCGATGGTCTGTCCTTCTGGCAGTATGTCCAGCCCATTGCCATTTCAGGGATTTAACTCTGATCATGATGCCTTTCACTCTTTTCATTTTTTTCTGATCCACGAGTTCCTCTTCTTATCTCTCCCTGTTGCACCAAGCATGCATCTCTCCATGTTGCTTTGAGTTGTTTGCAGCCTTTGAATGTCTCTTTTAGTTAAGGCCCACGTCTCTGCACAATACGTAAGCACCGGAAGAATGCATTGTTCGAACACTTTTCTTTTAAGACATAATGGCATATTGCTCTTGGAAATTATGCTGTTTCTTCCAAAAGCTCTCGAGGCCAGTTTTATAAGCTGATTAATTTCTTCCTCAATGTGACCCTCACTTGGTATCTGCTGTCCAATATAAATGTACGCATCTGTTATCTCTAGTTTTTCTCCATAAATTGATACGTAAATCTTAATTTCTTCTAAAAGCATTGTACATCACTTTTGTATTCCGAAAGTTCATTTTTAATCCCACTTCCTTACTCTTGTCAGCAAGTTCCTGGATCATACTTTGCAGCTCTGATGGGGTAGTTGCAAAAGTGACTATGTCATCAGCAAAACGAACGTGAGTTAGATAATCTACATTAATCTTTATCCCTTTGTTTTCCCAGTTCAGTGATTGAAAGAAGTTTTCCGATCTGGCATTAAAGAGCTTGGAAGACATGCTGTCGCTTTGTCTCACTCCCTTTCCAATTTTTATGTGTGTTGTATTCTCAAACAGCCGAATCTTTGTACTTGCATTTCCATAGATGTTGTTAATAATATTAATGTATGCATCTTCAATATCGCAGGATTTCAAAGCCATTGTAACTGCTGAGGGTTTCACTGAATTAAAGGCCTTTTCATAATCGATAAAAGCCATGCACAATGGAAGTTAATATTCCCTCGCTCTTTCAATTAGTTCTCTCAGTACGTGGATATGATCTATAGTGCTGTAGCCACTCCTGAATCCAGCTTGTTCTCTCGGTTGTGCCATTTCCAGTGTTACTTTCAAGCGGTGTGAAAGAACTTTAGTGAAGATTTTATAAACCACTGATAGGACGCTGATAGTTCTATAGTTCATGAGATCCTCAATTTCACCTTTTTTATGTAGCAGGATCACTGTAGCATTGTTCCATTCTTCAGGAATCTTCCCTTCATTAAGGCATCGAGTGAAAATTTGGGCGAGTACTGTTTCGATTTCTCCACTTGCTTCTTGTATGATGTCTACAGTAATTCCATCTTCTCCTGGACCTTTTTCCCGCTAAATGTTCTTGATTGCATGTGCA
This sequence comes from Macrothele yani, assembly GCA_039090855.1. NCBI lineage: Eukaryota > Metazoa > Arthropoda > Arachnida > Araneae > Macrothelidae > Macrothele > Macrothele yani. Next base: position 31,405,467 of record CM077033.1, read on the forward strand.
ACTTTTGCTGGGAGGACTGAAATAACTCTGTGTCTGGTACCTTTCCTGATGTCTGGAGTACATGTATTATCCCTTTCATATAATTTGGAGTAGAAATCTTTCACCCTTGTCCAACGTTCGCCTCTATTTCTTGTTACCGAACCATCTTCTTTTCTCAGTGCCATAATCTGTTTTCTTCCCTTACTGAGATGTCCCTTTGTTATCTTTAGGCTTTGGTTGTTTTCAATTGCTTTCTTCCGTAGTACACAGTTGAATTTCCTTACGTCTTCAGTGATACTTTTTCGTACTGTATTGCATAGCTCTATATATTCCACATAGGAAGTCATATCTTCTTTAGTTCTACTGATCTCTCTTCGTTTTTTGCATCAAAATTTTGGTTTTCCCTGATAACTTGTTCACATGCAAATAATTCGTAGACACAGATAATTTTGTTACTGTTTCCATAAGAGCTTTAATTACTTTTCTGTTAACTTCAAAGATGTCCACTTCTTCTGTTGTTAGACTTTCTAAAATAGAGAATCTGTTCTTCAGTTCTGATTTGAAGGTTTTATGATGTTTTTTGAGGTTGGTCATGTCAATACACTTTGTTTGTTTTATGAGCTTGCCACGCTCGAGTTTAGCGTTGAGGTGCATCTTACATCTTACCATTCTATGGTCACTACCTGTGTTGAACTTGTTCAGCACATTGCAGTCTCCCATGACAAATTTCTTGTTACACATTATAAAATAAATTTCACTTATCCATCCATAAGGATGCCTCCATGTCCATTTCCTTTGAGGCTTTTTCTTGAAAAAGGAGTTCATGATGAAAAACTCTTCTGCTTCTGCAAACTCTACGACAGTATTTCCGCGCTGGATTCTGTTGTCGTAGCCGAATTTACCCACTGGAGTTTCATTCTGTTGCCGTTGCCCTATTTTTGCAATAAAATCTCCCATAATTATCTGCAAGTGCTGCTTACCTTTATTATTTAGATGACGAATTTCCTCATATAATTCTTCAATTTCTTCTACAGGATGACTTGTGGTGGGTGCATAAGTTTGAATAATCTGAGACTTGTATCTTGTCGAGTGTTGGATAACGGGTCTTGCAGCTCTGTCAGAGGAACTTTAAACTTCTACAACTTTATCCTTCAGTTTCTTGTTTATTATAAATCCAACACCACCTGTTCTGCCAGTATCTGTCATACGATAGTAGGAGAGATGTCGACTTTATAGTTCAATGAGAACTTCTCCTTTTCTCCTTACCTCACTCAGCCAGACGATGTCCCACTTGATTCTTTGTGGTTCCTCTTCCTATTCAAGAAGCCTTGAATCAGAAGATAGGGAGTGCCCATTGTAAGTAGACAAGTTCAGCATCAAATGGAAGCATATTCCGGTCCTCCAGTGATTCTTAGCACCCACTGCCTTCATGTCACCCTGGCCGCTGCCTTGGCCAATTGTATTCCAGCTGCCGGATACCGAGGGCAATTATTTTCTTTGTGGAGTCATTTTGTAGGGTTTTGGCCAAAACTCACCAAGGTTGAAGGGGTTATACCAAAACTAAGCGGGTTAGTGAGTGTGGGATAGCAATTCCTCTAATCCCGAAGGTTTAGTTATACCGCTATTGGCGGTCGTCAGAGCTCCTTTAGTGGGAACAGGATACACCACTAAAGGGGATGCACCACGAGAAGGCGGGGTTGACATTTGTCAAGGAGAGGCTTGAAAATTTTATTTATAAATTTTCAAATAATACGAAATGTAAGTTTCTTTATAATCTTTGGAAATTTTCTTTCTGCTTTGAGAAGTTTAACCTTGAAAGGGTACAATTTCGCAATGGCAGAAGGTATTTTATCTCAGTGCGGTTGATACCATAAATTGATATAATTGTCTGGCAGTCTAAATTAGAAAGTTTCTTATAAACTATTTAAATTAATTTTTTTCGTATGGGACATAATATCTAGTAATACCTAATTTCCAAAGTAAGTAAAATATTTACTGAACAGAAAGCTTTTCCCAATGCTTTTTTACTCGTTATCGGTCTTTACGTTTACATACTTTTACAAGTATTAAAATTTACTCCACTCCCTTTTGTTCATAAAGACGTCCCTTATAACAGTTTTTTTTTCAACCAGAAATTGATCCGTCACCAATAACACAGTTCTTTGTTTCTGACATGTTACCAAGTTAAAATGAATGAATGCATTCGAATTTTGCGTCAAGTTTCTTAAATTCCAACAGACAACCAATTGAATTTAACTTTAGGTTTTACAAATGGGGTGACATTCAGAATACTCTGTCTACCCAAAATATTGATGTACTAATGATTTCAGTAATTTCCCGAATAATTATGTATTACAATTATTCTCATGATTTAAAATATTTAAGGAATAAGTGATCAAAATTCGATAGCGTTCTCGTTTCAGTATTACATAGTACTTAAAATTAAATGCAAATTATATTATGAAAAATTCTTGTTTAACTTTGAATATGAATATCATGATTTCATCATTTTGGTTTTAAGGAACGAATCAAAGTATTAAACGACATAATCGCAGAATTAGGATTTTCCAGTTTTTCTTAAATTACATTCACAATGCGAGAAGAATCATGTGCAAACAACATTAATAGTGAAAATATGCAACAAAATATACTCAATCATAACTATCTGAAAAGAGAAGGACTGAATATATCTAACGTGCATCTAACGGTTTTATCATTGAGGACATAACAAAATTATACAAAAAGCCTACTTTGGAATAAATTTAACAACTTTATTTTTGATGATATGGTGTAATTTTAAATTCAAAACACGAGTCCATTGAGGGACTTTATTTCAAATCAGGGAGACAGCATCATCAGAATGAACAAAAACATATTTCAGATTTATAATATTTTATACGAATATTAAAATGAAAGCAATAATGAACTTCTGCATTGGACCGCAGGTAATGAAGAATAACTTACGATTATGTAAGTATTAAAAGTACAGTTTCCAAAAAGTGTGCTTTCCAATACAGAACGGAAAATTTTGGCAGTTTAAATATATCATGTCCGCCAGGCTGTGTACAGAATTATAAATTTTCATTTGGAATCGTGATGTAAAAATAGTTACAAAAGTTTCAAGCAGTAGTGAAATAACCTGCAATACTTACAGATGGACAATTCAGTTTACAAGTAATGCTTAATGCAAGTAAAATATTTCTAATTTGTAAAGTGAGACTTTGATGTGAACAGTTAAAATCCATTTGAACTTCCGCCGAACATCACAAATTATTATTTTTTTTTTTAGAATTTTAAGAATAATACATGAATAATTTGAATGAAATCGCAGCACGAGGAAGCTAAATTTAGAATATCGTATTATACAGCATACCATATGTACACTAACAGACAAATAATGGAAGTATACTCATCACCTAAAACAGACATAAGTAAACGTTGGAGAAAATTGGAAAACCAGAAAGAATCGCGCGATTCAAATGCAATTTATATCTCAGATTCTCCATGTTTCAGCAGATAACTTGTTACATTGATAGAGCTACATTTGATTTTTCTCTTCAAGACTAAGAAATGTGTCTATCCGCTTTAACATGAAAAAAGATCTGCACACGGCGTGGCATTGGATGGAAGAGGTGCTTCATTTCTTCCTGGGGTCTGCTTCTCTGCGATACCTGAGTTAATTTGTGGTGACTGACGGAAGCGTTTGACGGGCAATTTCCTAAGCTAACATGCACTAGATATTTTCGATCGGCGACATATTTGGCAAAAGTGTAGGCCAATTAAGCAGCGGTGTCAGCCGTCTATGGAAGAGGTCTTTAACATTCTGAGCAGTATATGGCCGTTGCTAGAATAATGTCGCCGGGCAGCTCTGAGGGAAGGATATCACCACTGCCTATAAAACATCCCTGATGTATCGCTGGATTTGAAGGTTCCCTCAATACTTACCAGCCGAGATCGCGAAACGAACCCAATGGCACAACAAAACATGACGGTCGGCGTTTTGCCACAATGCGCTGCAAACGGAGCCTTAACCACTATGTCTGTGAACACGTATGCGATCATTATTATGAATCAAGTTGGATCGTGACTTGTCGGAAAGCACAACCTCTTGCCAATTAACTCACCAATGTGTGTGTTACAGAACAGCATTGTAACCTGATCCATCTGTGGTTGAGGGACAATATAAAAATTGCGGTGCCAATATACACTGAAGAGTAATTGAATTAGAGACAGCTGACGTTATGCAAATGTGGCGCTGTGGGCGGCCCTGTAAACGGAAACGGCATGACGTATGCAGCGATCCGACAATATAAAGAGTAGTGCGTTGGGAATCAGTAACAGTCGGACGCAGTATAGGTAAGACGAAGGATGTAATCGCATTTGATCGTGGCCAAATTGTCGGGGCCCGACGAATTGGTCACTCCATTTTGGAAGTCATGCAGGTACTGTGATTTTCACGACCCACTGTGTTACGGGTGCACTGTGTGTACATTGAATCCGGAAAAACTATCCCTGCAAGGGTCAACTGCCGTGGACAACAGCGTGTGGATGAGGGGGTCATCGTTTGCTAGCTCGCGTTTTAACAGCTGATAGACGGGCCTCAGTAAAAGAAATCTATCGGCAATTTAACCCTGATGCACAAAAACGTTTAAGCAGCCACACCATCAAGATCCAACTCCTTGCTATGGGGTACAGAAGCCATCGTCCCACGAGAGTACCGCTGCTGACCGCACACCACAGGGTGCAAATATTAGTATGGGCGCGGGAACATCGCCACTGGACCCTAGGCATGTGGGAAAATGTTGCCTAGATTAAGGAGTCGAGATTCACGTTGGTACATGCGGATGGCAGGATACGAGTACTGCACAAACCACATGAGGCGATGGATCCTTCTTGCCAGCAGCGTACTCTTCAAGCTGGTGGGGGTGGCATTCTCGTCTGTGGACTGTTTACATGGACTGAAATGGGACCCTGGTACGTGTGACATCGTCCTACACAGGTCAACTTGAAAGGAATATCCTAGACGACTATTTGCTCCTATTTGTGTGTCTTCAACATCTCACTGGGGACCTCATCCTGCAACAAGACAATGCACCGTGCCTTCGCTCCCGAATTGCATCCGAATGGTTGGATGAACACTCCACCGACGTGACCTCGCTTCCATTGCCAGCTATATCACCTGACCTCAATCCCATCGAGCACATCTGGGATGCCATCGAGAGAGTTGTTCGAGGCTCTTACCCACCTCCATCAAATCTTCCTGAACTGTGGGAGCTGGTTCAGGAGTCGTGGATCCGTATGGCTTCCCAACGCTTCCGGTGTTTTGTCGAGTTCATGCCGAGACGAATCGCTGCCGCCATCAGGTCGAAATGTGGTGCTACACGTTACTAGACAGGTATCTCTAATTCAATTGCTCTTCAGTGTAAAACTATTTTAGCTTTTATAGAACACATTTGGAACATTTCCAATTTCTGATGAAGATAATATAATAATTTATTTGCTTTGAAGTATAAAAATAATTTTTATAGTTGGCACCGGAAAAAATAATCACATTGAGAAATCTTGCAAAATCGATCCTCGCTGACTAAGAGCTGTTTTGGGGGCACACGGATGATCAGCACCATATTAGGCAGGTGGTCACTATGTTTTGGATTAACGGTGTGTTTCAAAAAACCAATATCTTCATGTAAAACAAATTTACCTTTTCAAAGGAGTTTAATTTTCTCTATACAAAATGTGTTACATTACAAAATCCGCATTATATTCTTCATTGTTTTCTATACATTTTTGAAAAAAGTGTATGACTTCCAAGGCCGTACCGATTGTTCAATGGGTGAGAGAGTTTTACTTCAACTCTAAGTAGTAACTTCTGTGCCTATATTATCAACGGAGAGAGGAAAACAGGATTTCTAGAGATACCTGTTGCGGCACGCTTTGTAGTGTGCATCACGAAATTCCTTCATCTTAGAAGACAAGGCTTTCATTCACAGCCAGTATACTGGTACCATCACAGGGAAGATATTTCGCTTATTTTATCGGAATGCCTGTAACGTCCATCTCAGTGTATTTTGTTTCCGAAAGGAGATCATTTGATTAATGATATAATTATTTCACTGAAATTCAGAAATGCAGCAATGCTCTTTCTACACACATGTACAGTAGATTTTAACTTATAATATTGGTTCTTAAACCTGAAATATTAGTCTTGCATGGAAAATTTTGTTCTGCTTTGCACATTACTTCTGAGAGTGTTGTAGAACAGATACGAAAACACTTATTAAATTTCATTCTCCTCTATATTTGATTATTTTAACTAAATGTAGAAAATGTAGGAACTTCGTTGAACAGGTTTCCACATTTGCACTTTGTGAAGCATTAACAAATTTGTAGGAATATCCTGCTTCTGAGAAACATTCACTGGATATAAATTTACGCAATTTTACATATTACTATAAATAAATATTTATAGGAAGATTCCAATGGGCCGAGTTATACCATTCTCAGATGCAATTTAAACTTGTGGCGCAACACGGCGGTAATTTGAGGATGTTGCCAGGAGTAGTGGGCCACAAAACATAGTGCATCGAACCCTACTGAAAATGGGGTTCTGTAGTCGCAATTGGCTCAGAGTACCCATGTTAACATCGAATCACTGTCGAGAGCGTCTACAATTGGCACGAGAACTTCGAAACTGTACGTTGAGTGATTATAAGAAAGTCGTCTGGTGAACTGGTTTAATCTGGTTTTCCCATTTCCCATGACTTTTGTTTTCCCATTTTCCCTCGTTTTCCGATGAATCTCGTTTATTGGTTCCTTGTTGCACAGTGGGGACGGCCCGATACGTGTGCTTCGTTTCCCTGGGGAAAAGTTAGCACTAGCAAAGATACACGGTCGGACGAAAGCAAGCTGGCCGGTGAAGTATAACTATTTGTGCAATGTCCTGCAGATAGTCCCGGGTTCCAATCCTCCTCGTGTAGCAAACTATGATGTCTACCACAAAACATCATGGCCGACGAGATACATGGTTTCATAGCATAGGTAAACCATTTTAGTAGTGCCTTCCTTCAGAAGCATAAGGCGCCATGCCACACATCCCGTACTATTCGAGAACGCTTGACGAAATATAAGGAAAATTTTCAGGTATTGCCTTATCCTCCATATTCCCGATATATCGATCCACTCGAGCATCTATCTTTTGTGTTCGAGTAGTAAATCCAATATGCGGTGGCTTAGGCATGCAAATTACAAGATTTAAGGGACCTCTTAGTAACCTGTTTGTACCAGTTACCAAAATAACCCTTCGGAAATCATGTAACGTCCATGCCTCTCTTTAAAAGAGCTGTTTTGGCAGCATCTAGAGAACCAACATCGTGTTAGGCAGAAGGTATTGATATTTTGGTTCTTCGGAGTATGTCTCTGTGAAGCAGAGGAAAACACAGTGACGTTCTTGCTGAATATTGTCAAATACGTAAGATAGAATAGTGTGTCGAAAAGATTAGCCAAAGGAAATTATCATATTAATTTTTAGCAACCTCTCAAGAAAGGTATTTAAACGCTACATGCCGACCTCATAAGTTGACTGGTCGACGTGTGGTTCGGATGATAAATTTTTTGAACGGAGCCCAGGGTGATGTCCTTAGGGTCATATGGGTGTTATGCTTTTTCTAAAACTCTGATTCCTTCTGTAATTGGAACCATTATCCTTAAACTAAGAACGATCAATTTCGTTAATAGTCCAAGTAAGAGAAAAAGTTATAGAAATGAAATACAGGTATTGCACTGAAATGGAAGTGGTACGTTCATCATTATGGAAGTACAGGAAGGCATATTTCTTTTGATTGAAAGTTTAATGACTACCGTGAGCAACTCAATAGGTTATAAGCAGTCGCCCGTCCCTAATTGAGGACCACGGGCTCCAGCCGTAGCGGTAAGACAAGCGCAGCGTCAATGCCTCACCGGAATTCAAACTTGAACATTTCTCAGACGAATGGTCGTAAGTAAGCGCTTAGACAACAGCACCACTGGGGCTGCGAAAGGCATATTGTTTGCTGATGTACAAAACCTTTCAGTTAAAACTTGAAATGTACAGTATATTTGTATTGAGGAACTTGTGTGAATCATAACATTCAAAAGTTATTTTTCTGTATTTTATTTCTCATATTCAACTTCACATAAAACCGACCATGAGGGTTTAGGAAAGATTTTGCAAGGATCTATTATTTTTTCCTGACATTTATTTTTATTTATTATGTTTGCTTTTCCACAATTAATTTCGGCAACGCTCTTTACTTCCCGAGATAAGTTTCAGTATTCATCCTAATACCACGACCGATTAAATACATTGATTATAATGTCACAAGGGATCACAAAAATAGTTCGTTATATGCCTTGAAAATTAATTGTTATGTGAATGAATGTTTGCTAATTTTTTTCCAAATTCGTACAGGTAACTGACCTTTATTTTTGATGATAAAGTATTATCTGCTCTGATACTTCCCATTTGCGTTGTTCGGGCAGAATAAGATCGAAGGGGTTTCAGACCTTTAAACTTTAAAAGATTATTGCGCATTACTTTAAGATCACTCTGCATTTTCTTTCTTTTTTCTAATTGAGTTTCTCCAAAAAACTGACCATCTTGACTTTAATACAGAATAAACTTTATATGTACTGAAGTGTACTCAGAATATACTTCAGTACGTGGTGAAGTGTATTCTGAATATCTGCAACGCACTGAATAGACTTTTGTACCCATTTTTTTATATTCATTCAAATTTACTATATAGCTTTCAGTATTATATTTTAAAACACATTTTCTATACTATGTGATTTCTTAAAGTTCTGCTACAGTTTGTTTTATGTCACATAATGTAGGTCACCTTTCCCTAGGTCGAAAAGTTGGAGAAACCATCACACGACAAAGCGGTGTTGAATGTTCTGCAAACACAGCAGAAGCACCTACATCAAAGTGAGACGTTGGTATAACTTCAAGCGTTAACGACTCTCTTAAGCAACTAGGAAAAGAGGTAAAATACCTTAGGACATAGCAGCCTCACCCAAAGCAGCACAGATAATTTGCTGGGCTTCTGCGGCACTTTTTTGCAGCTGAAACGCGAACAGGAGGCAGTGCTTAAAATGTTGCTTCTCGAACGACATTGCTTTAACCGTCAACTTTCGTCCTTTCTGTCACTACAGCTGTGAGATGTTAAGGTTGCCTGGAAAATTGTTGTATGGTGCTGCAATTAGCCATTATCGCACGCAACTCTTTGTATTTGCCGACGTTCTATAATCACTTGCGGTTAGGGGCCGAGAATTAAGTTGCACACCTAATAAGTAAACTTGAACGTATATATTTTTAGTTTAATTTTAAAAAGATAAATTATAATTTTATAAAAATTAGTTTTGATTCAAACAAAAGGAAATCTTAAAAAATTTGTCGCCTTTAATTGGGCCTACGTTCAGCTGCTTTACATTTCATGCAATAAATTAGAGATAAGCTTAACAGCTACTTGGTGATCACGGCGCAAACTCTGACTGCTACTCAAAAGTAACAGTGATTTTTACCGTGAATGGGATTACAGTTTAGGACCTGATCTTTCACTTCTGGGTACCAGTAAGGTAACAAATAGTAGAATCACCTAGATGAATGGTGAGGGTGCGTGTGTGTGTGTCTTTCGGCCATATAGAGCAGATCCTGAGGTATATGTTTTTTACTTTTACACGTAATTCTGCGCTAATCCCGAGGCAAAACTTCCACGTTCGGCACAGTGGGCCTGGAGCTACTTTCGAAGGCAACGATAGATGGCCCCACGGTACCAATTCAGCTTTCCTCCGCTCTTCTTGTACTTTCACGTGCAATACGTTATAGCCAGTTACGTAAGTAATTTCTCGATCTGTGCTCCCCTGTTATCTCGTAAATTAATTCTGACTTTTGTTGCAGCTTTTTGTGTTAATATGTGGAATTGGAAGATGACTTTAATGAAGTTGGGAAGGATGAGGAAGCGTCTACTTTCTGGGGTGATGGATAATGTTTGTTTCTCACCTCTAAAAGATGTTCTGAGGGTCATTCCATGAATCTACGTGTCGATCAGTCTCATCGTTTAGGACAATTCAGGTATCGGAAGTTGCTCGCTTCACAAAATGATGAGTACTCTTCCCGTGCACTTGGTCAGTTTTTTTTATGCTCAGGTTCCTATTGATAGAAGGATGGCTGTGACGTATGGTTTCGCCAAAGGATTGTCTTACGATGAGATGATTGAAGAAATTTCATATCACAATGTTACAACATCCACTGAGACAGTTTGCGACTAGTATTCGTATTGTATACAACTAGTCTCAGATAGGTAGCCTCGCAATGTGAGGAAGGAACGAAGGCTTGGCTGTGATGGGATCATTATGGAAGTAGACGAAAGGAAAGGGAACAAGCGATAGTACAACTACGGGCGTCTCGTCGAGGGCACCTGGATTCTTACTATCTTTTAATGACATGCCAAGCGATTCAGGGAGGAGATCTGACCTGACAACAACTGATCTGCAGACACATTACAGCCCCTCATCCTGAAACACAAGCAGACAGGAACCACTATCATGGCGTATCAGTGGGCTTCATATCGGAATCTGACAAGCTGTGGATACGACTGTTTCACCGTGAACCTGTCCCTCGATTTCGTTAATCCCATGACAGGGCGGCATTCACAAAGAGTGGAGAGCAATTGGCGTCCCCTAAAACCTAAATTAACACAGGGCAGCCACAAATGTACTTGGCAGACCATATTCTGGAATATTTATTCAGACGGAATTACCGTCTTTCCTCTTAATCCTGCTTTGAAGTCTCGATTCGTGTGATCAAGTAGTTCTTCCCTGGCAGATAAAACTTTTATTGCTTTTATGCTGCTAGCTAGACAGCTTCATATTCACAAGGAAAGACAATTGTTCCGTCAAGATAAAGTTTTCACACATATGCCACAATCAACATTCAAAGAGGTCCTCTTAAGGGCCAACCTCAATCTACATTATTCACTTCCTTTGGCACTTTCAGAACCTAACGAAACGGTTAACGATGCATCGAAGGTTTACCATTACATATTTTACGTCCTTTAAAAGTGCAAATGGGGAATGCTATTCACATCATTGGCAAATATTTGCATGACACTCCACTTCATATTTAACGAGTCAAACTGCTAGATATAAAGTACGATATCTCTATGTTGCAATAAGTTCTGGTTGATATGTCAGTACAAATAGTACGCTTTGAAACACTCGTAGACTCCTCAGCTCTGTTGGAAATATATCTACTTCGAAATGTTTAGAATGATCTGTAAATTTTGTTGCTCACCGTGGTCGTGAGATTCGCTGAATGATTGTTCAAAACTACTAATCTGTCATGTTTTCAGTAATTAAGCAGTTGTGAGCTAATTCCTTAAACAAATAATAAAATTTCTGAATTCATCGGGAAAACAATTTTCCTTTGCTGATTTGCGCCTGTGTAAAAAGGATTTGCGAGTGTTTATATAAAAAAAAGTAAAATTAAGAACAAGCGTTTTACCGTCATAGGCAGAAATATATTTCTCTTGGAAACACTAAATGTTTTATTTTCAAATTGTACGGTGATAAAAATTAAGTATGCTAATATTCATTTTCCGCCCTTTCTTGGTAAAAATCCTTTGGGTTCCGAACTAAAAGCCTTGAAGATGAGCATATTTTCATTTTTTATAAACTGAGCACCATAAATATTTTCAAATTTGGCGTAATGTGTGATTTAAAAACCCATGATAATAGAAATACCTTATGTTTCTCATGAAATCTAAAAATAAGCTTTTCCATTTGATTTACGTATAACCACTAAAATAGTGGTTGTTCCATAAACTAAAAAGGTTTGCCAAATGTAATTAATTTTAAAGCAATTTTGTTGCACGAATGACATTATGAAGCTTAGCTATCACATTATGAAGGCATTAGTTCAATACAGATGATGAAGATATTTATCCTCCGCTCCTTTTCACATTCTGGACGAAAACCTTCATTTGTAAATTCTAAATTTATTTGTTTCCTATTGTTGGATCATTTTTTAATAATTTCTCTCCTCTAATTATATCTTATAAGTATTGCCATAATGTCGTTCAACCTATAATAAAAAATATGCATCTTCCGAGAGATTAAACAAGAACGTGCAATGAGAGGTCAATGATTTCGTAAGGAAGGTTTGAACTTAAAAAACTGAAAATGGATCTCCTAAAATTAATCACGACAAGAAGTACTGTTAGTTAGGAGCGACTGATACGTGAAGCATTTTTCGGACACTGGTGAAAAGAATTGGATCTTGAAATCGAGCTCTTCATTTTTGCGAAAGAAATTGCATCCTTTGTCGTTGATACTAATTTAATTTTTAGCAATTCGTGGCTTTAATTTCACTGATTGTTATATTTCCTGGATGCATTTCATTTGATAATGTAATTTAATCAGTTCATGATCTCTTTTAATTTCTTCATTATTTTTATGTCATTCTCATATTCATGAAATTTATGCCTGAAAGCAAAAACATTCAGCAATGGTATCGAATTCATTGCCTTACGTAAAGTATCCCTAATTTCTTTTGTCCATATTTACGGAAAAATGAGCAAAAAGTGTGTGAGGTCTTTTAGAACACATCATTCGCGTACAACACAAGTGTGTCCAATACGGCAGAGGTGTATTTAGTGTATCACAATGACAACTTTTCCAAAATAAAGACTAGATTTTCCTCTCAGAAAACCCATCTTATATAAACAATTTCAAAGGGAAGTTTTTAAAAAAAATGTAGAGACCATGTTTGTTCACCTTCGAACGATTGTGTCAAATATTTGGTTGCGTTTCATGATTGTGTGAAAAAAACGTGACTCTTGCAAAACTTGCCAAGTTAACTATTTCAACTTTTAAAAAATTAAACATATTTGATTTTATTTTATTTTTTGACATAATACTGCAAATTGTCAAAGATTAAGGAAGAGCGATGAACTGTCAAATTACTATGTAAATTACATGTACTTGAAACGCAACTTGAATTTTTTGTTTACACACACACACACACGTGTCGGTTTGTATCTTTGTTTTTCAATAAACATGATCGTTACTATTACGAAATAATGTTTCAGGGTGAAAACAAAATGGGATAGCAAACGAGAAATACATTAGCAGTTATAACTTGGCAATTAAACTGAGATTTCACTAAATGATTCAAAAAATAAATTATTGATATAATTCATTTACAACATTCATTAATCACTTGATTATTGCCGTTTGTGTAAAGTACGGCTTAAACGCCTTGTTGGATTTTAAGGAATTTGTGTTCTTTAAGTGGTCATTTGGCAACAAGAAAACGAATGTTTTTGCTGTTATCTGAAATATCAGTATGAAACAAAAAGGTATGTAATGCTTGCTAAAATTCCATGAAGTTCAGGATTACAAGCACCACACATGTATCACCGAAAATCATTCATTCATTTTCACAGCGGATTTTCGGTTATCATTAAAGAACTTATTCTTTAGAGAGCCACGACTTCGGTTTTGGTATCTGACTTTTCCTAGTAAAATACCTTTACTCTGATTTTCTTCGCAAAACAAAGAAAATGGTTACCATCTACTTTTATTTGCAAAAATTTGAAGTTACTCAGTCTTTTCAAACACAACAGAAAATGAAAGCACATATCAGTTAGTAAGCCACGATTTCCATTTCAGGTGTTGTATCGTTGGATATCGCTTTTTAAAGACGATTTCTTAGTATGCTACAAAAGTACTGAATTTTATATAGCATTGTTAGAAGTGACAACTCGGTTTTTCACTGCAATGTTTAAGATGTATGACGTGCTTATAATGGATGCATACAAAATCTTTCGCAAAATTTTGGGAACTTAATTTATCATCAGTACTAATGACAGAAGTTATATAAATGTATAACCAGAGACTTTTTCATAGCGAAGTATCATTTAACACGGGCTATTCACAAAAATACATGGGCCCGAATCTATATGAAATTAATTAAATTGGTACAGATGTTAAAATGATGTTCCCATAAGTTCGAATTTTTAACAGCTGCTTGGTAATTCAGTTTATAAGAATACTGTAGCACCAAGTCATAACAATGTGCTCGGGACAGACGAAAATCCTCGTTAAATACAGGCGCTCGCTAAATCTTTTTCATTTGAAAATCTCCATCAAATATACAATATCCACGTGTCACAATACGCATAAACATTTTTTTAGATATTCATATTTATATCATGACATATGGCAACGATTTTTTGCTTTATTTTTCCTGTCTAACGATGTGCTGCTTTGTTGTTTACGAAACACATTTTTCTTTTAGATATTTTATCCCTTATAAAAGTATAAGATTTCCTAATTATGGCCTAAGTGAGATTTGCTGATGTTTAACAATACAAATTTATTAAAAGCAGCACCGATCTTCGCAATGTATCGTTCACTCTGGGGTGAAAGGGGCAATGGACACAATTCTAGAAATAGTATTTTGTCTTAAATCAGGCCGCATCGCCATTTCATTACTACCCAATATACTCTCTGCCATCTTCGCCCAGAAAACCACTTATCCATTGCGCGTAAACCACACCCGTAACCTTTTTGCCTAATAGTATGGCGCTTGTTTTCAACTCTGGTGAAATGATATTGCAAATGCATGCCTAAAGCACGGGAGTGCGTGCCACCATGCCCTACTGCTTTCGTTTATATTTAACATCTGGTCGTGCTCTAACTCTATGGTTACATCCTTCGCGGGCTGCTTGTCAAATGGTGTCTACCTTCTTCCTAGGATAACGTCCAAAAATTACTCTTCATACTTGTGCATCATTTACCTAGAACTATCTGTAGGTTTTAATCACTTCACACTCATAACTTGTTAAGTTCAGTTACTGCACAGCAGTTACCTTTGTAAAGCAATTTTACGAGGAGTGCACCGTCTTTTGGCAACAATGTCACTTCTGTACATTAAAGTTCAATCTACTGTCGATAAAACATTACCCCATTTGTAACGGCTAAACTTCAATTGTGTACCAAAAGTTAAAATGCTTGAAATGGACCTAAATAATTTCTTTTGAAGTAAGCGGTTTCAGCCGACACCGAAATGTGAAACACCCTGTGAAGTTCAGTTGTCTGATAATTAAGAAAATATGTATTTCAAAGTGCAGATGAGTATCAAGTACCTCTGAAGTCAAAGAACAATAAAAATGTGAAATAAAATATAGGAAACAAAAAATGGAATCTAAAAACAGAACTTCAGCAGCACCAAAATGGCTGGAATGACAAAACCTTTCTTCAAAGGAATTTTGAACCACTTTGGAGAGAGCCAAATCACATTTCGGAACACATTAATAAGTAAGAAAACTTTATTATAGAATCAGTCTTTGTCGGAATAATCTCCGACCAGAACTGTAGCAATCATGTTCCCATAAACCTCGAAGAAACCTGGCGCAATGTAATAAAAAAATAAAAACATAAAAATAAAAAAAAACAGAAGAAAGAAAAGTGTAACCATTAAAACATCTAACCCTAGTCTGAACATAAAGATTCAATAAACTTTCTGGGACTAAACGAAAAATTTCGATGCTAATAAAATACGAAATACACATGAGCACAACAAAATGTAGAGCAAGGAAACGGCCAACAGAAATATAACACGAGAATTGCGTCACGTGAGCCTCCACATGGGTGATCGATATTCACTATGAAAAAATGTTGTTCATCATTTCAAGAAGAAATTTTGCAGATGATGTTTGATTTCACAGAGCAGTGAAACCAAACATCATATGCAAAATTTGTCTTTGGCCCAGTTCTGTCTTCTGTCCAGTTGTGATGAGGTGTAGCGTTGTCGTGCATGAAGAGGAACTCAGTACGGGGAAAGGATGCGGACGGGGAAATCTTTTTCTAGTAGACATTTTTTAAGAACAGAGCTTGCAATGGGAAAAAGGAAATATTCCGATAGAATTGAAAAGCAAACTTTTTTTTGCAGGTCTGTTTCTGAACTTACATCGGTGGAATAGTGCGACGGAAGAATGAATAACCGTAATGAAGACCCTGAGAATGAAACGTTATTATTAAGATTGCATTTTAAACAGGAAAATAGCTGTTATAAAACTTAACGTGAAAGCGCTAACCTTGATTGTTAAGATTTGAATACTGAAAAATTAGTGTTGAACAGAAATATCCTTATTGAAAAATACTAATTCCAAAATTTTTGTAAGGGTGCTATTTTTATGTACACTGGAGTGCAAAAATTAAGGACGAGACGGTTTTACGAATGCAACGTCGTGCAGAAGTGCTCCACATCGACTCAAATCACACCATAAGATCCTAAAGATGTAAGAATATTGGACAAGTAAGCCAAACCGTCCAAACAAGGAATCCAAACGATACAAAGGCATTTTATTGAAAAGGTAGCTACGAGCATAACTGGACAGAAGACAGAAACGTCCATGCGACAGGCAGCTGCCAAGAAAAATCTAGTCTTTAGTAGTGGATATGATCACCCCTGACTGCATTGCAGGATTTACAACGTCTCTCCATGCTGAGGACGAGGTTGTCAAGTAGCTGTTGAGGTATCCCGGCCCATTCCTCTTGTGGCGCCAATCGCAGCTGCATAATCAATTCTGGCGGCTGGTGACGTGCTGTTAAGCGTCTCCCGAGAAGGTCCCACACGTATTCGATTGGATTAAGGTCCAGGGACCTTGCGCGCTAGTTCATGCGTTGAATATCTTCACTCTCCAACAGCTCTACGACAGCCACTGTACGATGAGGTGTAGCGTTGTCGTCCATGAAGAGGAACTCAGGACTCACAGCACCTCTAAACAGAGGCACGTGAGGCAGGTGAACCTCGGTCCAATAGCGGGCACCAGTGACTGAACCTCCTTGGAAGGTGTGTAGGTCAGTACGGTTACCAAGCATGATACCGCCCCAAACGAGAATTCCGCTACCCCCAATCCGGTCCCTTTCGATGATGTTGGAGGTGTGATTGCGTGTTCCCACCCCTCTCTAGATGTTTATACGCCAAGAATAGCTCGTGAGACTAAATCGGCTCTCATCCGTAAAGAGAACTCGACCCCATTGCTGATGTGTCCAGTTTTGTGTTCCTGGTACCACATAAACCGCCGTCTCCGATGAGCGGGCGTTAATGGCACACAACGTACTGGTTGTCGTGGAAATAGACCACCTTTGTGCAGCCTCCTGGCTACGGTAAAACGCGATAACGGACGTTCAGTTGCCTGTTGCACGTGCCTTGCGATTTCTCCCGCTGTCTGCCGTCTGTCTGTTCTCGCCTGTAGGACAATATAGCGGTCGTCCGCCGCCGTGGTTGCTCGTGGAAGACCACTGCTAAACTCTCGGACAGCTGTTCTTGTCGTTTGAAATGCTCTCCAAGCCCGGAAACCATGCTGTGAGCGTTTCCGAACTTCTCGGCAACACTAATCTCACTTCAACCTTCTTCCAACTTCCCAATGACGCGACTTCTGGTAAAGTCATCCAAATGTCGTCTACTGTATTGCCTGTTGGCGATATCACACGGTGGCAGCAACTCGATGTCGTTTAAACTGATGTAAACCATGCAATAGCTTTCACCGAATCTCTCAGCGTACAACCACAGTGTGCTTTATACCCTTCCGACACTCCCCTCCCCCTACGGCATGCTGCATATATGCGCATGCTCTACCGTACCTGACACTAATCTATCTCCTGAGTGGTCTTTCGGTCTGTTCTGCCTGCTCGTTGCGCTGTTATGCTAATTTCGCCTCTTCGTCCTTAATTCTTGCGCACCAGTGTAGTTTATTTTATATAGTTTATTTTATATTGTTATGTGGAACAGAAATAAATTTCAAATTATACGATGTCGTTAAGTATAATCTTTGTAGGTCTTTTTAAAGTGGATCTCATGAGCTGCAAGTTATAGCACGAAATATCGAAAAGCCACTCTCGCAACTTCTGCAATTTTGCTCGGTATTTAAAACACTTCTGGTCGCGTATTATAAAACTATGAAACGTAACTTTCAGTATCATTTTAATTTTGATCATAAATATACATGAACATAGCAAAATAATTTTTCTGATAGTATTCCTTGATACGTAGAAAAATGGACTTTAATTTCCAGCCTGGTGGGGGTTCAACCTACAAAGGTTGAACAATGAATGTTCGTTGAATTCTGTGTTGAAACTAACACCACCTTGAACTGCAAAGTTTATATACTTTACCATTACTTGTCAGGACCATCATATCCAAATTTACAACTTACGGGTTGCACCTGGCAATGTTCGACGCTGCATTGCCAGATGCCATACTTTCCAAATCATAGCTTCCTCAGTTTAATGCTGTCTTTTAGCCTTGCTACTGTGCATTGATTTAAAAAAACAGTGTCCCGATATTGTAAAATAAAAAAATATAAACATTCTGTTCAGAAAGTCTTACTGACAAACGCAAATGCTTACGTTAAAGAATATTTAAAAATTTTGAAATATTTCTGAATTTCTAACTGCTGATGTCTTGTTGTTTATAAAACGCATGTTCTGATTATTGACTTGATAACGTAGTTACTTGTAACAATAAAGTTCCACATAGTTTCTAAAGTTATCCGTTTTTTAAAGTTTTCATTTACTTATGAGTTGTCACGGCAGCATATAATAGTGTTCATATTTGTTTTGCTAGGGTTTCAAGCAATACCTAATAACTGTTGAAATAGTTACAATTTATCAGTTTCTTTCACTGACAGAACTGTCCGTTAAGCATAATATTCGGTAACTGGTGTAGTTACTTTCTTGAAAGTCACAAATAATACAATATCCCTTTCTCGTAGTTTTTGTTGTTATATAATGATTATTATTCCGATATATGACTTCATATAGACTTGAAACATGCTTTGGTATGACCAATTTGGAAAAGCTTTCATATATTTGACAAGAATATAGAAAATAAAGAAAGCAAAAAAGAAAAAATCCTGTTACGACGTGAAAATTAAAGTCGCAGTTGAAAATGCTATATGCAGTTAAGTCCGCAGCCGTTGGCGATTTCAATAGACAATAGGTCCGGAGAAGTTTTCCACTATGCAAGTGGTGATCTACAAAGTTTTGGGAGGCAAGCACGTGAAGTTAATACTGTCGAAAACGAATATAACGAAGTTGAAGGGAGAGTAATAAACATTCAATATACGTGAACATCGTTATATCATGGCAAATAAAGAAAATAGATATTTTCTTCATGTTATACCGGGTAAATCTAGTCAATCACAAACTACTCATCAATTAATGAATATAAGATGAATGAGATGGGCGATAAATAAATTATTTAACAACTATAAAAATGAAACTAAATACCGGAAATTTGAAATTCCAACTGTTACAGGTAATTTTGTATTTATGAACAAATTTGTGCGTGTTTTGTAATTGTCATGAACGCTATTTTAAATGTATTTGAACTCGCTCTGACGCGGTAGTTAAGATATTTCTATGTGCATCGTGAACTGTTAAGACTTTCTAAAGAGATGTTAAGTGATTGAAAATTGGCAATCGGAGGGGGTAAAAGACAGCGTTTACCAGGAAATGTATGTTTAACAAGTTTGCGGGATAAAATAGATGGAGGTATTAATACTAAATAAGCGATTGAAATATTCCTGTCTTCATGCGAACTAGCCTACCTGTAGAAGGAGCCAAGGGCTGTCGTCAACAGCGTGTGATTCCTTGTTTTCCAGACAAAAAAGGGAGGTTTGAAAAAGGGAGAATCGCACTTATATTGTTTGCTGATAACCGTGCTGTTCTTTAACATGCTGTTTCTCTAAAAATATTGTTCGTAATATGTGGCTAAAATAACAACAGAGAATATTACGTAGTTTTAAGGATCTATAACGGCTTCGACATTATTACGTTTGCTCAAGTTTGATTTGACTAAACCGTGGTGTTTCAGATTTTATTAAATAAGGTTTGCTTTGATAGGAGAACTGACATC
Source organism: Macrothele yani (assembly GCA_039090855.1). Lineage (NCBI taxonomy): Eukaryota > Metazoa > Arthropoda > Arachnida > Araneae > Macrothelidae > Macrothele > Macrothele yani. Next base: position 31,425,412 of record CM077033.1, read on the forward strand.
AAATAGTTTTAACAATTTGAATTATTTAACTCTTACTACCTAGCGACATTCTGAATTCTGATAAATGACACATGTGGTAGCTCTCGACACAGAATTGCTCGAACTGCAAAGAGGTCAGGCATATGATTTCAGTAAGCTCATAAATGCATCACCACGGCGAATATTCTTTCATTGCGTATTCCAGAAAGTTTCTCATAATATCTTTTCAACTTCTTCAAGGCAAACTCTGTGACAGTGTAGTAGAATGATAAATCGAAAATTTATTCCGTCAGCTATTTCCTTACAGAACGTAAATAAGGAGATATCGAATTTATTAAGTCCACCATGACTATTACTAATAAATAAAACACACATAACAGCAACATAAGTAAATGTACCTTTACTCCTTTGTCATACCAACATATGCAGCAGTTTAAGAGATGTTAAAATTTCTATCGTCTCAAGTGTCCATTCATTTTGCCCATTTCTAATATGCATAGTCTCGTTGAGGAAGCCGAGCTTAGTGACAAGAACAGAAAATCTTTCCGGCTTGCTTGTCGAAGAAAGCTAGAAAATGATTTGAAAGCGAAAGTGTGTCTGGCGACATTCTGCGTTGTCAATACCAAGAAAATTTTCCCGTTAACGAAACATACCCTATATTTAATATATTTATATTTATCCATCGTTGCAAATATTAGTTAGATCATGCGATTGGCATAGACTTCTCTGGTTTACCCTAGAGGATTCTTAGAAACTTGCCATTATTTTTCCATCGTGCACGATGATATTTATTTTGTAAACAATCCTTTAATAACAATAAGTGCTGGTATAAATGTTTACGCTTGAATTGTATCGGGTGTCTTCGCGAATAGAACTAGTGATGAAAGAAACGTAAGGAAAGCACTCTTCCGTGTTAATTTAATTCAGATGACCTCTTTCTTGACAGAAAATTTCAATCTGGTAATATCATAATATTTAATGTTCAAGAGATGCACAGCTGCGTAATTTGGCAGTTTTGCCTCATCTGTGAAAAGGTCCTCTCCAAGAAATTTACAAAAGTCTAAGTATTTAATTACAGGGTATTTGATATTTATTCATGGTTCATAAGCGGAATGTATGTTCGCAAATTAGTTATATATTTGTTTATTTTCGATAGATCATAGTGCAAAAACACTGCTATCGTGTAAGGGGAATGCTGCCTACTCAAACACTTACAAAACGAGGTACTGAAAAATGAAAGCGTTCACGGACGGATTTAACATTCACAAATAATCTAATGTTAAGTGATGCATTTATATTTTAAAGCAGCTCTGCCGCTAGTGTAAATAATTCTCTTCATATCTGGCACTCAGTAAGTAAGTTTGCGAATAGCAAGCAAGCAAGCTATGTGCAGTATTTTATTGCGAAAATATATCAAAACTATAAGCCAATTAATTCAAATACGAAATCTTCTTTTTTATAACTTTTGTAAAAGATGTTCCACACATCTCCAGTTTTTAAGGAAGTGACCTCATATTTCTTATCTGGTGTATAAATAGTTAATGCTTTTTCGGTAAAACATTTGCTAGAGTGGTGTTTTGTATACGAGTTTTATATAAGATATAACTACCTCCCTTTGAGAAATTAGAGATGATTTTTTTTTCTGCTGTAATCAAGTTCCACATGATAAAATTGAAAGATAATCACATCATTTCTCTAATGCACACTGTGGTTTTTGCAGGATTATTTTGCGCACCATTGAAATAGTTTCAGTACTCCTCTTATAAAAAAAGTCCTCAGTTTTCTTTTATGCTCATTTACGATTTTACATTCTAATGAGAGACTCTAAAGAAATATTTAAGAGGTATTTTAAAGAAATATTTTCGTGCTCTTATTACTAAAAATCATCTTGGAAGAGCGGTTAAGTGAAATAATGTCAGTGCCATAGATTTCAAAATTGCTTCTATCGAAGGCGTTATGTTTTCATACGTTGAGCTCGATCTCGTCCCAGCGTGTCTTTAAAATAATTTCAAACTATTCGAAGGAGAAATATACACTGAAATGCCAGAAAAACTGGTACACCAGTCTAATACTTGATAGGTCCCCCACGGAAGCGCAGGACTGTAGAAAGACGACGGGGCATGGACTCCACTAGGTTCTCGAAATATGCTGTAGGCAATGCACACCATACTTCCTGCAGAGCGGTCCACAATTCAGGCATATTCCGAGGTCTCCGATACATGTGTTAGACAGCGCGTTGCATGGCATCCCAAGTGTGTCCTATCACATTCAGATCTGGGGACTTGGGTGGAAATGGCAACACCCCAATCTCAGATGCATGTTCCTCTATCCAAAATGTGGCGTCCCAACATTCGTGTGGAGGAGCATTGTTCTGTTGTAACAGGCCCAAGCCATCAGCATGAATGCAGGACATGAATGGGTGTACCTCGTCAGAACATTTGCGCACATAGCGTTGGCCGGTCACAGACGTTTGTAGACGTACCAGGGATCCAAGTGAAATCCAGCTAAACACACCCCTTACCATTGCGAACCCCTACCAGCCGGTATACATCCCTGCTAACAGGTGGAAACCATGGCTTCATGGGTTTTGCGCCACACACGAAACCTTCCATCTGCCCGATACAGTTGGAAACGCAACCCGTCAGACCAGGCCACTTGTTTCCCGTCATCAAGTGTCCATTGGCGGTGTTGCCGTGCCCAAGCGAGGCGCATAGCTCTTTATCGTGCACCCATTAAGGGGACTCGAGTTGGGTGTCGGCCCCCAAAGCCCATATCGTGCAGGGTACGTTGCACCGTCCGGACGTTGATGCTTCTTGAGACTCCAGTTTTGGATTCCGATGATACCTGCGAGAGTGTTGCACGCTTATCGCTTGAAACGATTCTTGACAGCCGGCGATGGTTACGTTCACCCAATGTCTTTTTACGGCCACACTAGTGTCGTAGGTTGGAGGTTTTGCTGGAATTCTTGTAGTCACGGTGCACCCTTGCAATGACCGTCCGTGAAAATCTGAACTTCGTTTCTACCTCCGAAATACTATGGCCCATCTCACGAGCCCCAACTATGACACCTCTTTGATAAGCGCTTAAATCGTTATTACTTGTCATTCTCATGCCGAAAATTTGACAGCTGGCAAGGATGAATATCGCTTTATATACGCACTGGCGGACGTAACCGAGTTCGCGCATAGGTGACGTTGCTTTGTATTTTGCATAAGCTTGTCTGGACCGGTTTTTCTGGCATTTCAGTGTATATAACATGAATGATATTAAATCTACTTAACTGTTAACTCCAGGAATTAAAAGAAATGGATAGAAAAGGCCTATCAACCTAATAAAATCCTCCAGCTGCCTTAAAATGTGCAGCAGGCATATACACTGAAGTGCCAGTAAAACTGGTACCGATGAGCTAATGCAAAATACACAGCAACGTCACCTATGCGCGTACTCACTTGCGTCCGTCAGTGCGTATATAAAGTGATAGACATCCTTGCCAGCTGTCAAAGCTGATTTTGGCATGAGAATGACAAGCAATAACGTTTTAAGCGATTTTCAACGGGTGTCATAGTTGGCGCTCGTAAGATGGGCCATAGTATTTCGGAGGAAAAAAGACGTTCGGATTTTAACGGGCGACTAATGCAAGTGTACACCGTGGTGACTACCAGAATTCCGGCAAAACCTCCAACCTACGACACCAGTGTGGCCGTAAAAACAGATTGGGTGAACGTGACCATCGTCGGCTGTCAAAAATCGTTTTACACTATAGACGTGAAACACTCTCGCAGGTGTCATAAGAACTCAATGCTGGAGCCTCAACAAGCATCAGCGTCCGGACGGTGTAACGTAACCTGCACAATATGGGCTTTGCGAGCCGAAGTCCAACTAAATCCCCTTGATGGGTGCAGAACACAGAGCTATGCGCCTCGCTTGGGCACGGCAACACCACAACTTGTCAGTTGATGACTGAAAACAAGTAGCCTGGTCTGACGAGTCGCGTTTCCAACTGTATCGGACAGATGGAAGGATTCATTTGGCGCAAACCCCATGAAGCCATGGATCCCGCCTGTCAACAGGGAACTGTACCGACTGGGGGGGGGGTTCGTATTGGTATAGGGTGTGTTTATCTGGACAGCAATGGGATTCCTGGTAGGTCTACAAATGTCTGTGACCGGCGACCTCTATGTGCGCATCCTTTCTGACGAAGTACACCCGTTCATGTCCTGCATTTATGCTGATGGGTTGGGCCTGTTACAACAGAACAATGCACCTCCACACAAGTGTCGGGACGCCACATTATATTTAGAAGAGCATTCATCTGAGTTTGGAGTCTTGCCATTCCCACCCACGTTCCCAGTTCTGAACGTGATAGAACACATTTGGGATGCCATGCAACGCGCTATCGAACACAGGAATCCCAGACCTCGGAATACACCTCAATTGGGGAACGCTCTGCTGGAAGTATGGTGTGTATTGTCTACAGCATATTTCGAGAAGTTAGTGGAGTCCATGCACTGTCGTATTTCTGCAGTCCTGCGCTACCTTGGGGGACCTACCAAGTATTGGACTGTTGTATCAGTTTTTCTGGCACTTCAGTGTACATCACTTTTAGGAATAGATCTGAAAGGGTTTTATTTCTGGCTAAGAGTATTTATTGTGAAAGTAGAGTTATTTACTGAAATTTTAGGATAGACATGTTGCATGCATGTGGGAATAAATATATATAAATCCACTGCCACACTGTTCGTGAAACTAAAGAAAAGCCAAAAAGCTGTATTCCAGTTACATCTTTAAAAACGGCATATAGAGGAAATGTGTTTGAGACCCTATATAAAAAAATGTATTCCCCTTGATAATTAACGAAAAGCTCGGTTTTGGAGATCTTTAGCAGGGGAAGGTTTAAACGGGTTTCAAGTATTTTTACTACATGATACTTCACAGGTTTCATTATTTCTAAATATGTCCTTTTTCACCGTGGTTTTTGTTTTGCAAAATGTAACATTCACCAGAAATGGAATGGTGTTGTATTAAACTGACCTAGTAATTAATTTCAGCATAGGGAATGCTCTCTTACTTGGCATGATGATTTTGTAGAAGAAATATTTGCACTTCTGAAGATTTTTTCGCACATGAATCGCTGCAAAACACTCTAGAGTTCACGCTGCAAGTATTTCTCTACTGTCGTGTTAATAAATAATGCATGCTGCTCGGCGTTTCTTGTTGACTTACTGGAGACTAACTTAATATATGCTTAATAACAATGTATTTCTTAATTACATATTCTTTTGTTAACACTTTTGAGTATATTCACTGCATAGAGGTTTCTAACACAATGGTCTGTGTGGGAATAAAATGATGTAAGTTCATATTTTTCGCATTTTAAATACAATATTTTCAATGCGTTGATTTATATTAACTTTTAAAACGCAATATCTTTTCAAAATGAAAATATTTCAGCAACCAAAAATGTATCCTCCTTTCTCAAATGTGTGTTCACATAATCCTCCGGCATTCTGCAAAGGGTGGACAGTACACACTTAATTAACCACGCTTTCTTGTGTTATTATAAATGAAAATGACATGGATTTGTCCGTTGGAAGGGTTTTTTTCACGTCCCCCATATATATCCATACAATGATACCTTGAAGAAGATAACGCACACCATATATAACTTTGTACGTAGCATATTTTTTGTGGTGCCAGTAATTTTGCGCTATTATTTTCTTCACTATCTACCAACAAGTAATTGGACACCCCTGCAATCAACGATATCTGCGGTCCTGATACACGTCATGGCAGCCGCCGTTAAATATCGTATGGGAAACAACAACGCAACCAGTCGAATGCAAGATGCCACGCAGTTCAGAGCTATCTGATTTCGAGAAAGGTGTAAACGTGACATATCCAGCGAGTTGAATTATACAAAATTGACATTGGCCTAGGTGATTGACAAGTGGAAGATGAGAGATGACTATCGGAATGTGCCCGACCCGGCAGACCCACAAAACTGGGAGTTAGAGACCGACGGGTGCTGGCCAGAGAAATTCCGAAAAACCGCACCAAATCGATGGGCCACATCCACGAGGAGTTTCAACAGGCATCCGGGAGTGTTCTTTCGATGAATACCATCCGTAAGGAAGCCCATATGCCCGGTTATCATGGACGTGCTGCTGCCCACAAGCTATTGATCACCAAGTCCAATAGCGCTGCTCGGCTAAGGTGGTGGAAAGAACGTCGACAATGGACCGTTGAACAGTGGAAACATGTTCTCTAGAGCGACTAATCAAGGTTCACTCTCTACCTTTCGGATGGCAGGGTCCGGGTTTGGCGTCTGCCTGGAGAACGAACGCCTCCTGCCGGAATGTATTGTGCCAACTGTGAAGTTCGGCGGTGGTGGAATTATGCTATGGCGGTGTTTCTCCTGGTATGGCACGGGACCCTTGGTCGCAATTCCTGGTAAACTCAACGCCAAGACCTACTGCGCCAGTTTGGATGACCATGCGCTTCCTACGTTGTGGCAGTTTTACGGAATTGACCCATATTACTTTCAGGATGACAATGTTACCTGTCATGTTGCGAGGCCCACCATGGCTTGGTATGGTGACAATGGGGTTAATCGTGGACTGGCCTGCGCAGAGCCCAGACATTAGCCCTATTGAGCACCTCTGGGACGAGTTGGAGCGTCGATTTATGGGGTGCTCCCACCGTCCGAAATCGGTGAAGGAACTGACTTGTCTTCTCCAAGCCGAGTGGAAGAAAATACCGCTAGCAGTCGTACAACGCCTGGTTGTGAGTATGCCCTGGAGGGTCGGAGCTGTAATCGCCGCTCCTGGAGGCTCCACCAACTCTTGAAGTTGAATGATCTTCGTTTTCCTGTGCTATCACAGGTGTCCAATTACTTGTTGGTAGATAGTGTATATTTCTCATATTTCAACATATGCACACGCTGAAGTACGACTTTTATCCTTTATTACTACCATTGCTTCCAGTTAATAATTTCTAGAACCAGCGATGATTCTATGAGCATTTCTACGCGAAGTAGAGTGAAAACCTCCGAGCAGTGCGGAAGAGGACACTAGATTTCTGAAACACTGTTGCCGCACTTCACAGGCAATTCAAGTTTCCAAGACAAATCAGCATTGTTTCTTCTGAATCTCAATAAATCCAGTGGGGCTCTACCTTCAGGATCATTCCATGTCCTGTGGAATAGCGGAAAAATTCGATTTTATCTTCACCGTGCGATGAAGTACTGATATCCTTTTCCTAACAGTTTACAATGATGTTATTGAAAGAATTATTCGAAAATAATGCATTTTTTTCATTTAAGTTTCTGAAATAAAAGGGGTTAACGTGAAGATTATTGTTCAAAATTCGGCGAAGAAAAATTTCAAAAAAAAAAAATGTGGCCTTAATTCTTTTTGAAATTAAAAATGATATAAAATGAAAAAAAAATCATTGATTGAGTCATTTTTGAAAATGTTTTAGGTAAAATTTACTTGTCTTTACACTAGGCGGAAATCCAGTCAGCGGCCAAAATGACAATTGGTAGCCCGGGTTGAGGCGCGTGGTCCTTCGGGCAGGACAGAAGTACCGGCGATAGATACGGAAGGACGCCACGAGAGATTTGTGTTTTGGTGCAGCCTCACAGAGCTACAACTTATTGCTCCTCGCTGTCGTCGCTGGCGGAAACAGCTATCTCTTCTACGAAAAATAGTCCGTAGCGTTAAGAGCAAAAGGCAGCACAAGGACTGTTCATAATCCATTTTTCCTCGATCAGCATTTTTTAGACAAACTTGCTATGTAAAACAAGGTATCAAAACTTCAGAGATGATTGTTTTTTTGTGCAACCACAGCTTTGAATGAACCAGACGCTATTGCTCTTTGCTGTTGTCGCTGACGAAAGCAGCTACTTCGGCTACGAAAAGTAGTCCCCAGTGTTAAGAACATTTAAACGAAACTGCTATGTAAAACAAGTTTTTCAAAACGACAGAGGATTTTCAGAAATAAATTTCCTATGAGATGACACTTAGTCGGGATCATGAGAAGATACTTAGTCAAGAGCCTTTTAACACTTCTTTCTTCTCCAAGCTGGACAGCTGATGCTGTCCAGCTTGGAGAAGAAAGAAGTGGTACAAAACGTCTCCCAAGAATGCGACAAGAAATTGACAATCGGGCGAACTTGAAGGGGATGTGTTACTTAAGCAGGTACCAGGGGATAGAGTTCGACTCCACCAATATCCCATCCACAAACCCCACTTCTTCTCTTTTTAGTTTGTTGCAGGGAAACTGACTTCACCATTTCTTTTTTGGGGGAGGTGGATTGGGAGGGGGTGCGTAAGGTAATCATACGTGAGAGGAACACGTTTTTCCCATTGCCAGGTGGAAAATTTAAAAACAGGAGGGGGAGGACAAAAAGATCTACTACGAGATCTCGACGTCTATTTTAAAGCGCAATTGTAATTACTTATCAGTAAATGAACAAGGAAAAGGGAAATATTCTTTTGGTGAATATTTATACTTTTTAAAATAATTATATTCACCACAAGAACATCTGCACAGTTGAAAAACTGTGAAATACTTTATTATGGAAGGTTTTTGATATTTCTTCCAATTAGAGGCCTTCCAGCGAGAAATCACGAAAGGTATACCGAAGTTCGTGGAACGAATTTTCCTTTTGGGAGAAATAAATTAGATGTTTTACTTTATATATACTATTTATGGAATTCTGTTGCACGTTCAGTATGTGTAGACTACTTATACTATTATGGGTATAAATAATATACACATACTGAAGCTATTTAATAGTATACTATTTAGGGATTTCAGTTCTGTTCAGTATGTGTGTGCGCGAATCCTGTGACAAATAATAATCAAATAGTTAGAAAGAATTGGGAGATTCCTTTCCAAACGATTGGGAGGAAAAAGTAAAATTGCTGGGTCGTTTACAATATTAACGGGCAGACGTTTTGTAACAGTTGGACTTAATCTATCAGTGAGCAAAATCTTTCGGGCACACTACGATATCTATCAGATACGAAACGAACATTAGAAAACATGTAGTACCAGAAGAAGTACGGGAAAAAGTAAAATCACTGTGATGTTTTCAAAATTAACGGGTTATGTTGAAGATGAACTTAATGTGTCAGTGAGCAAAATCTATCGGATACAAAACGAACATTGGGTAAAGCGTTGTCACCGGTGAACTGTTCATACACTCATTAGATGGCGCTCCATTGGCGGTGGGGGACGACTCTTAATCGGAAGATGTACCCTGGGTCAGACACGTCTTTCCTAAAATTATCTAAATAAATCCCAAATATTTGCTTAATAACACCGTCTATCTAGTCCAACGACAATTCCTTGCTACACAGAACTATCCAATCCGATTCAATTAAAGCCACCTAATCCAAGCCGCTATTGGTCAACGCAAAGTTTTCTCCTTCCTAAACCTAAGCAAGTTTCGAAAGTAGGTTCAAGTGCATATAAAAGACGATCGAAACAAACAAAGAACGCCTTTTACAACTAGGGATGGGCACATCGGTGGTTACTCATTCCTAAAGCATCGATAGTATCGGTGGAAATTTTCGATGTATCGGTGAAAACCTCGATGTATTTACCAATAAACCGAAAACAATGTTGTTTTCAATCTGCTGCAGTAAATACGCAATACATGTGCAAAAACTCTGTTCACTATAACAGTGATTACTCACCGAGGTTAACGTGAAGATTATGGCGTAAAATTCAGGGACGAAAATTTTCAAAAAACTGTGACGTGCATCCTTTTTGGAATTAAAATTATGTATAATAACAAAAATATTTCATTGATAGAGTCTTTTTTGAAAACGTTTTACGTAAAATTTACCTGTCTGTCCGGCCAGCGGAATTCCAGTCAGCGGCGGCGATGACGCTGTGACTACCGCTAAGGCATCTAATAAGTCTGCCCGTGGTCTCAGCGGAAGAATCACCGCAAATCAGGTTAGGCCTAATCGTCCCACACGTGCAGGGCAAACACCAGCTTGACTAACTGTGTTGAGCGCGGAAGGATACTACACACATGCAGAAGTACAGGATGGCTCCGCTTACACAAGCAATGAAAGGGCTTCCTTTTTTAACTTTATAATATTTCCTATTCTTCAGTGGTTTATCTTAGGAATATGTAAATCGCAGAAAACATCGATGTTTGTATAACTTCTGTCTTCGGCAGTGGTGCGTGAAAGGATGGGCAACAAGGCCCCCGACCCAAACAAGAGCCCCAAACTGATAGCAAATTTTATGTATTTATTTTTAAGTTTGGAGGTAAAAAATAAAGCAGTACATAACCAGAAGAGTAAGGACGAGAAATTCCAGTTCTTCCAATAAAAATCTGTAAATTAGGAATTTACAGATTTTTACAGAATATGTTCAAAAATATGAACATACCAAGGGCGTATTTAGAGAGGAGTCAATATGAAACAATTTCGATGGATTGTGTCCCCTCCCGGAAGTACGTTTTTAAAGGTTTTAGTTGATGATAAAAATAATCGTATGTAGAGGATTTTAGGAAGTGAGAGTCTGACCCCAGGTCTTAAAGAACCCTTAGAAATAAGAAGCTAGTAGATTTGGGCTAGAGTGCGCGATAGGAAACTAAGGAAAGTGACATGGAAAGGAAGTAGAAAGGCGGAGGGGGAGGAAGACGACGTTATTTATTACCGGCGGGCCTGTACCTGGGGTCCGACGCACGGCGGGTATTTAATGAATTGAGCGTTCATACCGGCCTGGGATCGAACTTGAGGTCCTTCCCGTGGCAGTCACGAACGTTGCCCAATAGGCCACCCGCGGCCCAAAGGTTTTATTTAAAATGTGACATTAAAAATAATCCTTTAGTTTAATAAAAATGTGTCAACGTTCATTAGAAAAAAATGCTTTTCAACAAATTTTTGAAAGTCGGGTAGGGTTCTGACCCCCGCCCTCCCCCTCCAGTCGTTACGACTAAGAGAAAGTCGCAGGTTCTGCCTTTTTTTTTCGAACCGGTCTCGCAGTTTCGCTTTTCCTCGGAGGCGAGAGGGAAGGTGACGGAGGGGACGCATATTGCCATTTTCGACAGGTGCATCGTACTGTCTGGAAACGTCATAAACAGACCCAGAAGAAAATCACGTGGCAGTCGGGTGGATTAATATGAGCGCGAGGGAATAAAAAATGCTGACCTCAGGTATTTTTCTCACCTCGTTAGCCTGCCAATTGTAAGATCGCTTGTTACTAAAAAAGTCGAAATACTTATGAAACATCTTAAAGTTGGTGGGGATAAAATGGATATGCCGACCTAGGAAATTTTCGATTACGGGTCGGTCCCTCTTGCGAATTTGGCGACATCTAATGGGTTAATTAACAGTTCACCTGTGACACGTTTTACGGAATTTTCGTATCGTATCTGATGGATGTCGCAGTGTTTTCCCGAAAGGAATTTGCTCACTAACAGATTAAGACCAACTTTTACATAACATTTGGCCGTTAATTTTGTAAACATCACAGCGATTTTACTTTTTCCTCCCGATCGTTTAGAAAGGATTCTCCCAATCCTTTCTAACTATTTGATGATTACTTCTCACACAATTCGTGCACACACATACTAAACAGAACAGAACTCCATAAATAGTATTTATAGAGTAAAACATCTATTTTACTTCTCCCAAAAGGAAAATTCGTACTACGAACTTGGGTAGGCCTTTCGTTACTTTTCGTTGGATGGCCCCTAATTTGAAGAAATATCAAAAAGTTTCCATAATACAGCATTTCACAGTTTTTCAACTGTGCACGTATTCTTTTGGTGAATATTGTTATATAAAAATATATTAATATTCACCAATGAAAGAATATTTCCGTTTACCTTGTTCATTTTCTGATGAACAATTATAATTATGTTTTAAAATGCGCGTCAAAATCTCGTTGTTTAACTTTTTGCTTCCCCCCAATTTTTTAAATTTTCCACCTGGCAATGGAAGAAATGTGTTATTCCCACGTATGATCTCCTCACGCCCCCCTCCCCCACATTCGGAAAAAAAATTGTGTCCGTTTCTCTGCAACAAACTTAAGATAGAGATCCGTTTCAAGAGAAGTACTGGGGATTGTGGATGGCAGTGTGGTGGAGTACGAACTCTATCCCCTACTGCCTCCTTAAGTAACACATCACCTGAGTTTGCCCGATGAACAATTTATTGTCACTGTGTGTTAGGAGAAGTTTTCTACCACTTACTTTCTCTTCAAGCTAGATAGCATTAGCTGAAAGTGCCAGGCTCTTGACTGAGTAAATTTCCATATCAAACTTATTTCAGAAAATGCTCTGTCGTCTTGAAAAACTTGTTTTACATAGCAATTTGGTCCAAAAACTGTTGGCCAAAGAAAAATGCATTCTAAATCTACTTTTGCTCTTAACACTAGGGACTATTTTTCATAGCGGATGCATCGATCACCTGTACTTCTGCCTGAACCGAACGACACGGCTCAACCCGGGCACGCAAGCGTCATCGTTGCCGCTGTCTGGGTTTCGGCGTGTCGCATTGACAGGTAAATTTTTCGTAAACCTTTTTCAAAAATGACTCTATCAATTATTATTTTTTTTTTGTTATTTCACATCATTTTTCATTTTCAAAAAGGATATTCGTCACAGTTTACTTTAATTTTTCGTCCCTGAATTTTACACCATAATCTTCACGTTAACCCTCACCAATAGCATCGGGTAACTAATAATATATATTAAAATGCTTGACGAATTAGTAGAAACCTCTATTTTTGTTCGATGCATCGTTGTAAACCTCCATATTTTGCGAATAAGCTAAAAAACTCGCACTTTTCCACGTGCACCAGTAAACGAGCACACGATTTGTAAAATATTTATTTAATATAACAGTGTTGCTCACCAGTTCAATACCTACTAACATAATATTTGTTAAAACGCTCGATACATCGTGAGAACCTCGATGTTTCTTGGATGCATCGGTGGGAACCTCGATGTTTCGCTAATAAACTGAAGAATTCGCACTTTTCGATCTGCAGCAATGAATGGGCGATCTATTTGTAAAATCTCTGTTCAATGTAACGGTGACACTCAACAAGTAACATCTACTAACGTAATATTTGTTAAAACGCCCGATGTTTCGGTGGAAACCACGATGTTTTTTCGATGTATCGGTGTAAACCACGATGTCTTGCTAACATGCCGTAGATTCTACACTTTTTAAACGGCAGCAGCGAATGGTCATATCGGAGGGTAAAATCTCTGTTCAATAAAATGGTGATTGCTAACCAATTTAACCACAAGTAATTAATAATATTTCTTAAAATCCTCGATGTGTTTTCGATGTATCGTTGGAAACCTCGATGTTTTCTCGATGCATCGGCTCACATGCCTTCGAAGAAAAGATCTCGGTTTTCACAAACGAATCAAGTAAAAAAAGCAATATGGAGGGGATATTTCTTTCCTCTGTATAGTTATTAATGAAGTGGACGGTAGGTAATAAAATATTGACGATCCCTGCGTTAGGCCTACTGCGGCGTCTCTTCACAGCATCACACTTACCCGTATATTTTACGATAACAATATTTAAAAGACATTTAAAATATGAAATTTCTGCACAGTTTGCCATTAATGTCCATGCTCTAAAATCTGTACTTTATACATTTTACGGGCACTAATATTTTTCCGACGAAATAATTTAGGACGCTAATCTACACATTTACCTTGTTATATTTTATTTAGACTTTATGTGCGTGATCTACATCACAAATAAAACGTGTTTTGTGTTATCCTCAACACTCTGTATTTACGATTACCTTGTTTATACTATTATCTACATTCAAAGTTTAGAGATGGAATTCAAAAGTAAATTGCAAAAGCATATTTTAAAAAATCAAACTCGCGAAGTTGATAGCAATGTATTCGACATATAGAGGAAAAACAAAATTTGTACCAACGGGCAAAACCCCTACCGCCCACTAGTGGGCGGTAGTGACCAGATTGACGACCACTGGCCTAAAGAATGGCTTCGTTAAGAGGAAGGTTTGTTCGTTGCTGTACCGAAATGACGGGTGGAGGGGTACAACAGAAAGCAGTTACGTTGTTGGCACGAGAGCACTAAATGTTGTGATACGCTACAAAAATAGGTCCACATTATCCACCCCAGTTTTTTAGCTGTATCCTGTATTTTGTTGGCAGGCCGACTCTTGCAAAAGGCCGACGCATGAGGGACTGTTAAATAATTGTTAAGGGATCTATTATTCTGTTACCTTCTTTTCCATTCAGAAACACATTCATACATTCTTTTAGTAGATTAAAATGTTTAAACACACCTTTTTATACTTTTTAAATTTTGGTTACATTTAAGAGCGGTTCCTTTAATAATAGCCATTTTCACTTCCTTCCACACAGAGCAGACAGCCAACTAAGAGGGTGGAAGCCTGCACAAGAGTTTCTGCTTGTTGCAGAAAGTATACAATTTATTTAGAAATCACCTTTTTGAACACCCTACACATACTTAACAAGAGGTCCGTAATAAAGGTATTTCAGTTTAAAAAATTGGCTAAAATTAGACAAAAAAATTTAAAACATAAAAAAATAGGAAAGTGGTGAAACACGATAGTACAGGAAATACGATAGATATGGATAGGAAAACATAAATGGATCCAATTTGTCTTCGTATAAGACCCCCAAATCATGGAGGCTGGGAGAAGGGAGCTCACTAATGTGCTCTCGCACGACGTCCCTTTTCCCATACACGAACTTTGTTGCAACACATCTTCAACTTTTCATCACGCCCCAGATAAACAGCTGTACATGGTTCGCTGATACTTACACACACTCCCACTACAGCCCAACAAGCAACACCAGAAGAACCCCCGAGTTATACAGATCCTCCGAAGAACTCAAAATTACACGCACACAAATAGGCAGCGAGGTCACCTAGAACGGCGGGAGCAACCCGAAGGTACATCCGGAACGCCCATGTAGGCGGACAAAAGTCCGTTTCAGAGGTGACCAGGTAACAGCCACCCGAACGGGAGACTGTCAGAGAGGACACCGGGCCAAAAGGTGCACCAACGCACTCACATGACCCATGGCAGGTGCTTCCCCGTCCACATCCACAAGGAATCGGCACACTACAAGCAGCAAATACACATCACCCTCCCTTCACACCACACCATAAGAGAAAGAGCAGAGACAGAACCAAAACACTCACTCCCCCCGACTCACACCCACACGGAACCGGCACACTGCAAGCAGTAAATACACAACACCCTCCCTTCACACCACACCATAAGAGAAATAGCCGAGACAGAACGAAAACACTCACTCCCCCGGACTCACACATCCTCGTGCCACATCGGTCAGCGACCAGCACCGCCAACCTCGACCGGAGAAAAGACAGAATAAACTACCGATGAAAGGGTCGTCTTTTATTTTATTCTTTCTATTTATTATTATTTTGTTTTATTTATGGTATTCCATTATGGTTAAATACTTCCCTTTTTTATAATAATCTTCAGTAAATTATTAAAATCCATATAATATAGTCAAAATTATATTTTAAATTATATTTAAATGTTTTTAATAGAATACCCATACAAAGTCGGAAACAATTATTATATATGTTTTAGTACTTATTTGAGTCATTGAAACTTCTCAGTTTTATTATATTTCACATTATAACTACTAATATTTCAATTTTAGATAATTTATTCTATAATTTATTAAGTACTCTTGTTCCGTTTTTATATATTATTGGGGCTAATGATTTCCATTTATTAAAGGTTTTTTGAACTACGAATGTTCTAGTTTCGAACTCTAAGAGTCGCCTAAAGTCACGTTTAACGGCTGTTTTAATTTGCTCAGTATTTGTTTATCTTTGTACGTAAGATAAAGCATTTCTGCTTTTTCCATATGTTATATTTCGTAATTGCTAATAGATGCGGAATTACTACATTTTTGAGTTCAGAGCAGTCTTAAGGAACATGATACATAATCTGACTTGCAGTAAATTTATGACTATAATTTAAATATTGTTGTAACCAATCCCAGATATACCATGTAAATTTGCAATCTACAAATAAATGTTGAAGGGTCTCATCTGAACCACAGTAATTACAATTAGGACTGGGTACTAACTTTATTCTATAAAGCCAATTTTTGTCGGAATAATATTATGTGAAATTTTGAAAAGCACATCTCTAATATGGTTTTCCTATTTATGAATTATGGGTTCCCAGTTTTATTTTACATTGCTGTATCCAAATGTTATTTACCGTACTAGATTACAACGTATCTTCTAATTTCGTAGGATATTTTTCATTTAGTGCTAAATATAATCTATATAATTTATCATCATGAGTGATGCTTTTAACGATGGAATTCCCCCTTTGATTTTGCAAAAGATACGTATCAGTGAGACAGAAAGTGACCTGGGAAGAAAGTATTAAGAAGGGAACCAAAACTACAGTGGAAAAGCAAATCGGCTACGAATGGAAGCCGTTGAAAGCATAACCGAAAGTTATACTTTAACAGTTTGCTGTACAACATCGAAAGCATAGTGGTACTTTTTATTTACAATCAGGGAATCATATGCGAAAGAACAAAAAAATTCTCAACATGTGCTTTAAAAACAAAGACAAAACATTAACGAACTATATTTTGAGCGCATGAGTACAACATGGTTCGCTCTCCTGGTAAGAACGTAAGCGGTTGGACTTGTAGTCGTCCGCACTTGAATTGCACGCCGCAGCGAATCTTCCTTTTAACGGAGCAAAGTTTCACATTGTCGCTGCAGTTAGGCCTACCGTAGCGTCTCTTTACAGCATCTCACTTGCACGTAAATATTACGATTAAAATCCTCAAAGTATTCTGCACCATTTGCCATTAATTTTCATACCCTAAAATCTATACGACGCACTTTTCCAGGTCCTAACATTTTTCCGACGAAATGATTTAGGACGCTTATCTAGAGATTTGCCGTTTTGTTCATCCTAGCAATAGAAACTCATTATAGTATAATATATATATATATAGTATACATATTGCTTCACTAAGCTTATGTCTCCCAACTTGCTTAATAGTTGCAAATTTTCATGCCGTCAGATAAACGACAAATAAGCATTAACTTGTAATATCCTGAAAAAAATGGTTTGTAAGCATTTAATGTGTACTCCAAATTTAAAAATGAAATCACTATATGTGTTTGTGTATAATTTTGGAGTACTATGAGTGATTATTAAGACATATATTTGACGTTGTACTTTTAAGACACCTGTATATGTAATAATACTGACTTTGTGTTTCACTTAAGAATGACATTATTACTTGTCGATGTGATGAGAATATGTGATAGTTGCTCTAAAAAAGAACTACTCTATAGTGCTTATCATTGTCCACAGTTCACGTAACAATCGTTGGCAGTCGTCAATCGTTTTTAAATACGACATGAGTAAACTGAACTGAGATCTTTACTTATTTCATTTAATTATCTTTTGCTATATTTCTATTTGATTTTCGTCTGCTGTGTCAGTTCTTTAAAAAAATGCTGAGAAAGCTCGTTGCATGTAAAAATGTTTTAAATCGGAAACTTCATTTTCCTAAGCGAACTCTCAATCGAGAGAAAATTTGAACTTACAAAATGACACCAATATAAATAAAAAACTAACGCTTCCGTGTGAAAGTGTTTTCATTTCGAAACAATAATAATTTGATACGCAAACAAGCTTATCATTGTCTCCTGCACATCAGAACGGAGTCAACGTATCTAGCGCCACTCGCGGCCAATGGGTTAACGATCGACTGGGTTTTGATTGATTGATTGGAGGTTTAACGACCACCGTGAGCAACTCAATGGGCTATAAGCAGTCGCCCATCCCTAATTTAGGGCCACTGGCTCCAGGGAAGGGATAGAGCCAGTGCCGTAAAACACAGCAACATTACATAATCTCACTAACATAACTACCCGAAAACTGAATCATTAATTAACAACGCTAATTTAAAACATAAGTAAGCAGAAATCCATATCTATTAAAGTCCAAGAACATTTCAAAAACACTGCAAGAAAAAAGGAAACCAACATCAAGGAATACATCTGAAACATCTCTACACATCAAAGACACCATCGTCAACCACATTATGTTTCTTTATGTAAGCTTTAACATCCTCTATACGTTTATAGTATGTTTCGTAATAAGTGTCTAAAAGTTCAGGAACAGGATTTTTCGTAACTATCCAATTCAACACGGCATCCAAACGATGTACAATAGCATTTAACTTATACATATTTAACTCGTAAAACTCCGGAGTGAATGGACATATCTTTTTATTAGGCACAAAAAAATTTTTCAGTTCGAAAAGATCCAAAGTTTCGTCATAATCTGGGCAAGATGCAATGAGTTCCATGACAAGACGATACCGTGATGGTTTATCTCTATCTTCGGCAAAATCAGGATCCAGGAGAAAAGAAAGATCTACACGAGATATAAATTCCGGTTGAAGATAGTCTCTAGCTTTGCTCCGTTTTAACGGATCACCACTTGAATCAGTGCTGGGTCGTTTAAATGTCGAAGCTGTACATGAGTTCTCTGCGAAATTCTGTAATGCTACTGAACATTTCTGTAAGTTAGCAATGCCCCAAGTACCAATATTTGCTGTTGTCTGAATCCCAGGATCCAAAGAAGTCGGCATTTCAATCAATGTCTTCTCTCTCGGCTCTACTGGATCCACCACTCGGGTTTCACAAGTCTCAGCCATGGTAGGAACCAAGTCAGTGACATGTGTAATACCATGTTCTAAATCCGATCTATCTTCAGGTACAACAATTCTTTCCTCATGGGAATCAGAGAAACTGTTCCTCAAGGGAGGTCTATGTACATACGTGCATTTAGCACGAATGTGCCCTCTTTCATTGCAAGCATAACAAAAATTCCTGTATAAATATTAAACATGAACCCATGAGAATCCAGTACAATTTCAACCTCTTCAGGACAAGTTTGAAGAGCTGATTCATTCGGGAAGATAACCCGGAGGGTCCGCTTCAACCCACCAACATGACAATAATTTGAAGATTGCGGGGCTTCTATAACTCTATGAACTGGACCCACCACCCGGCTAAACTGAGAAAGAAGAACTATCAACGCAGAATCCGGTACCTCAAGTGGCACCGGAGACAAAGTTACCGTGATCGGTCGTTCACTTGCATAAGCAGGATACAAAATTTGATTATTTATAGAAATCCCTTGCTTTAACACAAGTTTACAATCTGCACTATTTATAAACAACACTGATATACCTCGTTTACTACGACCGATTCCTTTAATTGCCTCTCTCGGCACTCGTTCTTCTAAAGCTTTTAAATATACCGGTAACGAAGTCTGTGGTAACGCATGGAAAATAATAGTTTTCTCAGAAAGATCATGAAAATCTTGACATACCTTGGAATCCCTTTCGAAAGTGAGACGAAAGGGATTGCCCTGGCACTCAATCTCTGACGCACAACGCTGATCACTCGTATTAGCAGAATTCTCCTTATCAACCACAGACGCCCAACTGCAAGTTTCCGTCTCTATAGAAACACTCTTCTGCGTTCCTATCGCAGAAGAAACTCCTTCAGCAGCAACGCACGAAGACATGATCTGTTGATTTCCAGGACCGGTTTGACCTGTTGGATCCTTATCTCTTGAGAAACTCGGGTCAATCACCATGGCAACCCTCTCACAGGTCACCGGAGAAACACTCGGCGCACTTAACGATGACTTCTTATCAGTAGATCTCGCTCCACGTCGATAAACATCCTTTCGATGGTCACGTGTAACATGGCTGGCAGATATCGCCATTTGCAGAACTCGTCAACGACAAGCACAACCACAAAATAAAACTCTTCGTATGAATAAACTATAGAACTTAACGCTCTCAAACTTCACCAAAAGAAGCATGGAACATTCATACATCCGTCACGCTACTGCAAACCATCCTACGAACGATATTTCAACATAAACACAAGCAAAACTTGGGAGCTTGATAACACGACACACGACGAAAGCCATATAGCTATGGACGGGGGGATCGACTGGGCAGGCAGTGTATATATAGAAGTCGGTGTGTATACATAGGATAATGACACCTGCAAAGCCACAATCTCAAACGTAAACAAACACTGCGATTAACAAGTCTGATTGAAAATAAAAGCACTATATAGCGGCTTAAGATATCCACGATGTGTGTGTAAAAAGTCACGCACACATTTCAATTGTTCGTATGAATGGAATATTTGCACACGTTGCAGGGACGAACAGCACTAAAAATGAACATGTATAAACCTCATAGTTCACTCATCACGCACGTCAATTGGTTGCTTGCGTTTTCTATCCTGGCCAATGAGATAACGGAGTGGATGTTCCTGCGTTTGTTTCGTCCATGTGCCCAGACGTTAGTTCACAACTGGGCATCAAAACACCTAGCAGCTTTCGTTAACATAAAGCGAGGCCTTACCTAGATCACAAGCTAAAAGGAAGAACAGCAATGTTTGAATACTTCTTATTACATTCAGAGACCGAAGCCTCATACTAGATTATACAGGTGAGAAAGTAGATTTAATCCTGTCCTGAAAGATACTCTGATTTTGTATTTAATTTTCATTTTCAAAAGAATATACTGAGAACACCTGCAATTTAATCAGATTACAATGTTAATCTTCGGGATTGTGTCCAAACCATGTATTACTTTTCCGAGTGAGAACAGAATTTTCAGGGTCATTTATTCTATATCGAATCGAGCGAAAATAATAAAATCCCGAATTATAAGATTCGAATTTAATTTTTTTTTTACCACAACTGCTTCTAACGTATTGAAATCCCAAATGTTGAAATTTTATATTCCTGATAGATCAAATGTGAATTTTTGAAATTTTGGTGCACGACAAATCTTTTTTTTTTTTGCTTAAACACACGAACAACTCATTTATTTAACCATTGACAACCACAGAAATTACGGAAGAAATATTTCTCAGAAATACATGGGAAATTCAAAAGATTATTCAAATCATTCCGGAATTTCGAGACCGTAGGGTTATACTAGAAAACTAGATCATACAGGTGAGAAAGTCCATGTAAGTCAGTTTTGAAAGTGGTTCCATGATTTTTTCAGGTAATTCGGTACAAAATTGTGAATGTCTTGAATGAACTGTGAACCATTATCAATCCGCTGCTGGATGAAAGTCTCCCAAAATTTTATCCGCAATTGTCTGTATTGCATATCATTCCAACATGCTTTCGAATTTCATCCATCCATCTCTGACTTGCAGTTATTCTTTTCTCCTGGGTCTTTTTCTGTCCCTTGGTATCTAGTCTAATATTTCAATTGTCTATCGGTGGTACTATTTTCCAGCAATGTGTCCAATACCATTTCAGGTATTATACTTTCATCATGATGTCTTTCACACTTGTCATTCTCCTGAGCCTCGAAATTGTCTTCTTATCTTTAATGGTTGCAAACAGCCTGCACCCCCCCCCCTCACCAAATCAGGGGCGCAGCCAGAAATTCGGAATGAGGGGTCTGGCTCTGCAAGTAAAAATGCTCATGTATGTGTACTTACGTGACGTGACTGCTATAGTAAATGTTTTGATCTGTGAAATAATTTAATACATTGTATTCATGAATTGCTTTTACAAGAAATTAAGATTTATCGATTGATGGGGAAAACTGGAGATAACCAATGTCCACATTTCTCTGGGACAGCAGATATGAAGTGAGGGCCACATTGATGAAGAAATTAATCGGCTTATAAAACTTGCCTATAGAACGTTTGGAAGAAGCCGTATAATTTTCAAGAGCAATATGCCATTATGTCTTAAAAGAAATGTGTTTGATCAATGCATCCTTCCAGTGCTTACGTATGGTACAGAGACGTGGACATTAACTAAAAGAGACATACAAAGACTGCAGACAACTCAAAGCAGCCTGGAGAGGTGCATGCTTGTTGTAACCAGGAGATATAAGAAGAGGACCTCGTTGATCCGAAAAATGACAAGAGTGGAAGACATCATGATCAGAGTAAAATCCCTGAAATGGAAATGGGCTGGACATATTGCCAGAAGGACAGACCATCGATTGACAGCTGGAATTTTCGACTGGATTTCGTGGGACAGGAAAAGACCCAGAAGAAGACCACATGGGAGATGAGCGGATGAAATTCGAAAGTATGCAGGAGTAACATGGAGGAGACTGGCACAAGGCAGACCGTTTTGGAAGAAACTTGGGTAGAGCTTCGTCTAGCAGTGGACTGATAATGGTTGACAATTATGATGATTCATGAATTATCCAGCTGCAAATGGTTGTTTCGTCGTTGTTTCTACTTTTAGTAAAAATACGTATTTCAGAAAAGGAGTTAACTACAAATGCAATTTTTTATCTATTGCTAAATTATAGTTTCAGAGAATGTATTTTAGAACAAATTCTATAATGCGTGATTTCAGCAGTTAAGAAAATTTAAATTCAGCAATTAGGAAAATTGGAGAACAGTTAGAGGTTTAGGAAACTCTCATGTCGGATGGTGTCGGAATCATATTACAAAACACTTGGCCTCACGGGAGGAGGGTGGGTCCGGATTAGGGACCCCCCCCCGGGTGCGCTCCTGCCCCAAGTGATTAAACAACTAATCAAGCAAGGTCCACGTTGATGCGGAAATAAGTCGGCGTGCAAAACTTGGTTGGAGGGCTTTTGGAAGAAACTCTACAATTTTCAAGAACAATATGCCATTATGTCTTAAAAGAAAAATGTTTGATCAATGCAACATTCCAGTTCTTACTTATGGAGCAAGGACATGGACCTTAACTAAAAAGGCATTCAAAACCTGCACACAACTGAAAGAAGCCTGGAGAATTACATACTGAGCGTAACCAGAAAAGATAAAAAGAGGAACTCGTGGACAAGGAAAGTAGCCAGAGTGGAAGACATCGAAATCAGAGTAATATTCCTATAATAGCAATGGGCTGGACATATCTTGTCAAAAGGACAGACCATCGGTGAATAACTTGAAATTTAGACTGGATTCCAAATGACAGGAAAAGACCCAGAAGAAGACCTCATTGGAGATTAATGGATTAAATTCGAATGCATGTCGGAGTAGCATGGACGAGACAGCCTCAAGACAGGCAGTTGTGGGAGAAACGTGGGGAGATTTTCATCCAGAAGTGGATTGGTAATTGTTGACAACGCTGATAATGATATACACAGTCGAGTTACATTATTGTGGCCACCTCCTACTTTTGACATCAACAGCGCGTAACCAATGTAAGAAGGAACGTGCCGTTGTCTGGCTTGGAGGGTATATAAGGTGTGCTATAGGCATTCTGAAAACATACCACTCGTTGCTGTTATGGATAAAAGGAGCGATTTATCAAATGTGCAGAAAGGGATGATTAGTGGCTTTCGGATAAGGGTGGCAGTATTTCTGAAACAGCGCAGTTTGTGAACTGTTCGCGTGCTGCTGTATTTAAAGTGTATCATGATTGGAGATATAGTACCATTGCGAATAAGCGACGTGGAAACTGCAGAGCACCACGTAACATTGATGTGAGAGGTGAACGTCAGATCCGAAGGTGCGTGAGGCCGATCGACATGCTGCAATTTAGCAACTCACTGGCCGAATGAACCAGGGGGCTACCGGAAGAGTGTCTAAAACGACAGTTCAGCGAACCCTGCTGCGTATGGGGGCACCGACGCAGACCGATGGTCACTGCACCTATGCTAACGAAGGTGCATCGGCAGAAAAATGAAGGCTTTTAATTGCACGGCAGTATCGGAAGTGGACCTCCGCTGATGGACAAAGGATTTACTTCTCCGTTCAGTCACGTTTTCTGTGCTTCATCGAACGGATGGACGTTGGCGTAAAAGGTGAGAAACATCGGATAACAAACACTCTTCAACCATTGCTGGAAGAACACAAGCTGGTGGGATGCTCTGGGGAATGTTTTTTTGGCATTCTCAGGCTCCACTATACCTATGGAAGGCACTATAGACCGAATTCGTTATGAATCCATCCTTGCAGAGTACGTACACCCATACATGCTGATTGTCTTCCCTTGGGCGGATTTGATCTTTCAGCACGAAAATGCGACATGTCACACTGCTAGAAATGTCCCTATTAAAAATAAAAATAAAAATAATGCAAATAAAATCACACAAAAAAAGCATTTAATTTGATAAAAAAAATTAAATAAAAAAATATATTATAAGGAAACTAGATATTCACTCTCTAGAATAGCTAACCTAAAAATGGTAAAACGTACGTTAAAATAAATAGGTTACTGGTTGTGTCTGTAGAAGTACACTAAGGTTTTATAATACATGTAAAAAATTATAAAATATACGACTAGAATATTTGATAATAATTTTTGTGTATTCTGGAGAGTTATTTTACTCTTTCTGGACAAGCAGGTCTGCATTCTAAGTTACGTAATTTTCTTAAAGGATCTTCGCGTGTAACGTCATTTTTTGCGGAGTAGACGTGGGACCTTAGCTCCTCCTCCTTGTCAGGTGCTGCGCTGACGCTGGTTGGCCATTTTATATGACAGTTAGGTGGAAGACACTGCATTGTAAGTAAGCTCTTGCCTATGTTCTTGTGCAATTTTTCTATCTTGCTTTAATTGTGTTCGACAAATATCGGTAACATTTTTATTTCTTATTTGGCATTTGTGCAATATGTTTTCCTAACTTTTTCAGTTTATTCTTTCACTTAATGTTGGAAATTGTATGCGTATTGTGCCTTTTGTTTGAGCAGTTAGCTGTTTACTCGACCGTGTGGTAAACGTTGTTTTTCGTAGTCGGTTGGTGCAAAATTCTTGTGCAAAAGTTCATATTTACTTACATGTCTCTGCTGTAAGTTTTATTCGTTCATTTTTATTTTTATTATATTTTCGGGAACGCTTTTATCCCCAAGGAAAGAGATTATTAAAAGCTTTTAGTACTTTGTTTCACGCTTGCAACTTCACTTGGGCAGTATGGATGATCAACCACGTGCTTTAACTGAATATTTCTGTTGGTTTGCTCAAGACTTCTCAAAATTTGCGAGTTTTTCTTTAAACGTTTCTCTATTTTTTGTGATAGATGATGAGTATGGGTTGGGCCTGGAAAGAAATAGATGCATGCAAAAACTTTAGCTAATTTTTTTTTCCCGCACAATTGAGGGCGGTTATGTACATTCAAAATTATTGTGGACTTATTCTTGTATGTATGGCTTTGCAGTAACCCATTTCGAACTAGGTCTTTGCGAAAGTGATAAAATGCAGAGTTTTGTTGGTCCTTGATAAAGCCAAGGCTCGGCATTCTCTACACTTTCTGCATTCTGGTTTTGCCAATTTTTTATTTTATTTTATTTATTACTAATGCCTGTTGGGTTTTGAGGTTTAATTTGTACTTTTTATCCTAGTTAAATTATAATTTTTTTGTTTCAGTCTCTGCTTTGTAGTTTGTAATGTCTGAATATTCATCACAGCTGCGTTGCGCGTCATGATCTTCAGATTGCTTGTTTTAAAAAATTTGGTTTTAAATTTTAGGTTGTAAAATTTGTCTTTAACTCTGATTTTGGGTATATATATATATAAACACAGGGCATGCAGAGTGTGCCGTAGTACAGCAATTCAGCTATATACACATACACATGTGTTTATACATATGAGTATATATAAAAACACACATCCAATGGACAGAACATTAGAGATACCTATTTAATAGCGTGTTGGTCCTCCTCTAGCGTGAATAACAGCCTGTACTAGCCGAGGCATCAATCCACCAGATGCCGGAGGTAATGACAACCGTGCCTGTTGTCTAATTGTCCATAACTCAGCCAGAGACGTCGTCGATCTCGGATTAATGGATCTGAGCCTCTACAGGGTCTAAATCCGGGGAACTTGGGGGCCACTGAATTGTTCCAAACTCAGATGAGAGTTCCTTGAGACATCCCTGGGTGGTTGCGGCAGAGAGAGCTTCCACAGGGGTTTAATCAGGGTAGCTTGGATGCCACTAGATGGTCCCAAACACAGATGAGAGTTCCTTGAACCAGGCCTGGGTGATAACGCTACGGTGGCGCATTGTCCCGGCTGCAGTATGCGCGGAAGCCATGTAAGCGTATCGGATGTTGGCCAGCACATGCTGATAGCTCCCAGCGTTTAAGAACTTTCGCAGATACACAAAAGAGACCTAATGTGGCCCATAAGAAGGCTCCCCGTACTATCACCGTTTTGAACAGGGTCTATCTGGCACGACGTGGTCATGGCGTCATGCTGTAGACGCCGGAGCTGCACCCTCCCGCCAGGTCCGTACAACTCAAAGTGGGATTCATCTGACCATAGGACACGTAGCCACTCTGTAGAGATTGGGTTTTGTTGTCTGCGACACCTGAAGAAGCGCAGTTTTCGATCCCGGAGCAATCCACACTAGTACACAAGTTGGGCGTCTGATCCCATAGCCTAGGATATGCAGAGTGTGCCGGAGCCCGGGTCATGCAGAGTGCGCCGTAGCCCAGGTTATGAAGAGTGCGTCATTGCCCAGGGTACGCATGCAGATAGCGCCGAAGCCTAGGGTGTGCCATAGACCACAGTATGCAGATTGCGCCGAAGCCTAGGGTATGCCGTAGCCCAGAGTAGGCAGAGTACGCCGTAGCTCAGGGTACTCTTAAAAGGCAAAACTGCAGCTCGAAAATTGTCTCACAATGTCTGTTGCAGTAGTGTCCCATATATACAGATCCTAAAAAATGCGTTTCGACTTTATTATCCGAATTCCAGAATCTAACATGAATGTCCATTTGTTATTTCTGCTTTGAAATGTTCAAGGGTTCCACAAACAATAGAACACAATTCATCATTTCACACAGTTCTTGCAACATAAGACTTTTGAAGTAAGTTTGCTATCCCAAACACCGCATAAGGGGCACTTTTTCTTTCTCCACAAGCACATTTTCAGGCGATCAAACTGTCAGGGAGCATTTTCTGAAAAGTCTTATGTATACCTACATTAGATTTATAAGAATTATGACATTTCACAGTTCTGAGGACCCACAAAATATCTGCATCCAAAACTTCATTATCAGAAACATGTATATTCATACTTGCTTTATGAATTAATGACTCTGATACCTAAACTTCGCTTCCACCTACTGATAAGCTACAGTTACTAACTGTTTCCGATGTATTTAACTATTCCTTAGTGAAAGACGAAATACCACAAGAATTCTTCAGTGCTATGAGCTCAGTGTATCTTACACCTTTCATGCGGCTTTCAACAGCTGATTGACCCATTTTAGCAATGCTCAAGCTTTTGTGACATAATCTACTGCCCGTCCGCCCGATAGCTATTGCAAAAATGGTTCGATTTCGATGAAATTTTAGTATGTGGTAGGGGACCACCTGGGAACGAACCCTGCTGAAAATGGGACAAATGAGGTCAAAGGTCACGACGTAGGAGCAGGATCTATTCCATTTCACTTATGCGTCATAACTTGCGTAAATATGGTTCGATTTCAATGAAATTTTACTATGTGGTAGGGGACCGCCTGGGGACGAATGCTGTTCAAAATGGGTGAATTGGGGTCAAAGTACAGGCCAAGAGCAGGATGCATTCCACTGCCCTTATGCGTAATAACGTGCGTAAAAATGGTTCGATTTCGATGAAATTTCAGTATGTGGTAGGGGATTACCTGGGGACAAACCCTATTTAAAATGGACGAAATGGGGTCAGCAAGGTCGGAACATAGGATTCCGATCCATTCCATCCCCCTTATCCCATATTATTAAGGTGGACGTCAAGTAATTTTGCTTCCTATACTTCCAATGGAAAAACTTTTGTACACATTTCCTTCACAAATAATGTGTTCCCAAGGATGAAAATTTGAACATCGATTAAAATAACTTCATATTATAACTTGGAAAACTTAATATTTTCTAAAACATAACCATAATTATATTAAAATTCAATAACTTTTCCTTTGGTGGTGTTGAAACCAGAAAAGGATGGCGCGACCTGTACTTTGATGACGTCGGTAGACAAACAAATGTTGGATTACATAATTATGGTTCTGTTTTAGAAAATATTATGTATTCCAAGTTATAAAATGAAGCTATTTTGATCGATGTTAAAATTTTCATCCTTCTAAACGCATTAATTGTCCAGAAAAAAGATGGCGCATCCTGTATTTTTCATGACGTCAGTAGACAAACAAATGTTGGATTGCATAATTATGGTTATGGTTTAGAAAATATTAAGTATTGCAAGTTCTAAAATGAAGATATTTTAATCGATGTTTAAATTTTCATCCTTGGGAACGCATTAATTGGGAAGAAAATGTGTACAGAAATTTTTCCATTCGAAGTACAGGAAGCAAAATTACTTGACCTTCACCTTCAAGGAGCAATTCTTGTATGTATGTTAATTTTATTTTGAAAATCGTTCTAAGGATTTTGATGAAAGTCGTTAACCTACCGTTTTCTGGTACTAGAAATCGATTTAGCTTGATCTCGACTTTAGGAAAATTCGTTTAGTGGGTTAAATAACCACCCCGAATTACCACGTTTGTAGTGTAGTGTCACGGCGTCGTTCCATTAGATGTTGGCGCGCGGTCACGCCATCTGTCTCATTACGTCACGCGTTGTGTGTGGATCCTATTTAAGTTCTATGACGTCACACTCTTGCGAGCAGATGGTCGCGATTCCCATCTGCCTTATTTCGTCACGCGTTGGGTGCGTATGTTCGTCCGCCCGATAACTCACGTAAAAAACTTTCGATTTCGATGAAATTTTAGTATCTGGTAGGGGAACACCTGGGAACGAACTCTATTGAAAATGGGTGTACTGGGGTCAAAGGTCAGGGCATAGGAGCGGGATGCATTCCATTGAACTTATGCGTCATAACGTGCGTACAAATCGTTCGATTTCGATGAGATTTTAGTATGTGGTTGGGGAAAACCTGGAAAGGAACCCTATTGAAAGTGAACGAAATGGGGTCAAAGGTCAGGACATAGGAGCGGGATCCATTGCACTGCTCTTATGCGTCATAACTAACGTAAAAGGGTTCGATTTCGATTAAATTTTAGTATGTGGTAGGAGACCACCTGCGGACAAACCCTATTGAATAGTGGCGAAATGAGGGTCAAAGGTCAGGACATAGGAGTGGAATCACTTCCATCGCCATTATGCGTCATAACGTACGTAAAAATGTTTCGATTTGGATGAAATGTTAGTATGTTGTAGGGACCTTCCTGGGGACGCATCCTTTTGAAAATGGGCGAAATGGGGTCAAAGGTTCGGACACAGAAGAGGGATCTATTCCATAGCCCTTATGCATCATAACTTACGTAAAATTGCTTCGATTTCGACAAAACTGTATCATGTTATTTCGAAGGTATACTGAACAAGTTCTGTTGAATATCATCGAAATGGGATCAAAGGTCAGGGCACAGGAGTGAGATTTATTCCACAGCCATTTTCCTCATAACTTGAGTAATAACTTGAGTAATGATTTCTAGTAAGTTGTAAAGCGTATCATAATCAATGCTTTGCATGATTTTACTAACCGTTTCTTTGTAGTTAATACGACGATCACCTGTAGTATTCATGATTACCATAATAACTCTATAGCTGTATAATTAAGCCCTCTTTTCTTCACTCAAATAAACACCACGGCAAGAAAGAAGCGTAAATGAAATCAAGGATCGCTCACTGTAACTCAAAAATGTTCTATGGATCTGTAGCATTTGTATGATTCTTTCAACCACAGAATATCAGATTTTCGTCCAAGAAGCAGGATCCTCATTTGGGGGCTGTTTAACTTAAAACACGAAAATTTGTAGACCTGTACAATTAGTTATGAACTCATTTCCCTACCATTTATTTTGACCCTGCTAAAAAGAGAAAAAAGGAGTTCTAACATTTCACTTGCGCTGCAAGCGGTAGAGACAATAAACACTTTCGAAAGAAATTTGTAGGATTTCCGAATACATCCATAGACATTCGGACCTATAGATTTACTACACCGTCATCAAGCTTATAACGGTAAAATCGAACAGGTTATAGCGAAATTCTCGATCCCATCATTTTCTTTGGGAGGATAGGTGTCCGTGGAGATATCTTTTGCCTTTTGTAATTGAGCCTTTTATAAATAGTGTTTCTTTACCGAAAAACATTTGAACTGTATTCAAATGCAAAACAACAATTCTATGAGATTTGGCATGTCAGCGCACAGAAATTACAGCAGTCCGGAAGGTTTGATCTCTCTAATATTTCTGTATTTCTTTCTCAGCGTACATGTAATACAACACATTGAAATGATAGTTGCAAAGAAAGATTGGTTCTTGATATCCTGTTTTGAAGGCAAGGTATATATCTAGAATATACCAAATTTAATATGTCAAACAATAAAGGATCTTTTATGGTTCAACATATCAAATTTGTATTTCTACGAAAGTTCAGTATGGTTGTTATATCCCTAATGATATATCAAAATGGGTAACAAATGTGTTATTATAATTCAATCTGGGTGATACATGTGTTATTATAGTTCAATCTCAGTAATATATACAATCACGGACAATGAAATTTCCGCACCAAGAAGGAAGCATCTGATTGAACTGAAATTTTATGGACGTAATGATACAGTCGCATGATACACATGATGGCAAAAACGGAGCTGCAGGTCAATTACAGAGGGAGCTGCGACACGCAGTCTGGTTATCTTCAATAGCGCGTCGCACCGCCGCGTTCGGCCATGCATGCTGCAATACGATCCAGCATGGAGGCGAACAGACACCTGATGGTTTCCTGTGGCAAACTGGCCCACACGCGCTTGACGCTGTGCTCTGAATTCCAGAGAGTGAGGAACGACAGCAGATTGCGTTTCAATTGGTGCCACACATGATCGACAAGAGACATGTCCGGGGAGTGGGCAGGCCATAGAAGTGTCTGGACATGACGTAGGAAATCCTGGGAAACCCGAGCAATGTACGACTGGGCATATCCTGCTGGTATAGCGTACCTGGAGTCCCAGCCAGGAATGGGAGCACATGGAACCGTCAGATCGCATCCACGTACAGATGACCCGTCAATGATATAGGTATCACTACTAGATCTGATCGGCTTTCGTAAGTAATGGCTCCCCAAACTATATTGCCTGCAGTGGGGTAAGTGTGGGGCTCGATAGCGAGTTTGGGATTATGTCGTTGACCCAGGCAGCTTCATAGCCGGACGCGATGATCATCTGTCCCCAAAACGAAGCGGAGCTCACGTTTAAGCACCACATGTCGCCTGTCTGTGGTGTTCCATGTAGGTCTAGTCTGGCACCACTGTACACGGAGCAGGCTTTGTTCTGGTGTTGTTGGCAGCACACGTAATTAGCGTTGGGATCGCAGATTCTCTTCCTCGAGGCGTCGGGAAATGGTTCGTGGGCTCACAGGAACCGCTACTTCTGCCTATAAAGTGCACTGGGTCTCCGTGAAATCGGTTCGTGCCTTGCGCACGATCCGTTGGTCCTCTCCACCGGTGGTCCTCGTAGTCCGTCAGGAGCCGCTTCGCCGTGTGGCAGCGCCGTCACGTGATCGCTGCTTCCAACACAGTCGGGCGGTACAGTCAGAACGATCCACATGGCGGGATGTACGGCGGGCCAACCACCCTGCGGTTCTCAGCGCGATGATCGGGCCTCTCTCGAAGTCCGTAAGTGGCGTAGATCGACGTCTCTAGCGTCTACCCTGCTTTCTTGTGAATCTGTACTCTTGATCACGTCGGTCGGTGCTTTTCGCTTTCATGGAGCATCAGGTACACGCCGGTTTGCATTCTTCTAGGTGCGCAAATTTCATTATCCATAAGTGTAGCGAGTACTCTGAAAACTTCCCTCCTCCCCTTGTTATATTTTGTCCGATTGTTGACAACCAGCCTCGGAAAATTAAGTCCTAATTGCCACAACCCCCTTCATTTTTGACGGCTGAATTTAGAAGTCCGTTGTTAAACAGAAAGAAAACATGTAATTATTTAAAGGAATCTTCCGTATATTTAAACGTTTGCTTCAGAAAATATTTATATTTTATGCATTAATTCATTTCCAAATGATACCCAAAATTAATCCTTTTTAAGTAAAGATCTACAAAATGAACGCACGCATTCAATGTCGTAACACTCCCGATTCTACAATCTACAAAACACAATAGAATTGGTAGTACAAATACGAGAACTTAATGTTAATATTCTGATTTAGCTAAATATCACCAGATATCTGAAATATTTCATACATTTTTCTAACTATTAAAAGAAGAAGAAAAAGAGAAAGCAAAACGAAAACAATACCACGAAGTAAAGTTTCTCATTACGCTCAAATTCTAATCAAAATCAGCCCCATTTTACATAAAATACGATCGTCATTGTTTAGTTATCACAAGTTGACTTACAATAATTCCTAAAGTGTTACTTAAATGTTACAATAACTACTTTAAAATTTGCAGTACTTATTAGAATGTTTAAGAATTTTTTGTCGTGTGTTTAAAGTATTTTCGACAAATATTTTATTTAGCAAATTTCATGGAATAATACAAAAAACAATTTATCACATTCAACAAATACGTCTTTTTTATTGTACTGGAAACATTTTTGCCGTAAATGAGTATAGCTTAAAACTGTTTTTATTGCATTATAATTTTCAGTGTGGTTATACATATAGGTTGACTTACGCTCCTGTTGCCAGTTCCCAATTTATTCAAATAAACTACCAAAGATGCTGAAAATCCGAAAATGAAAGACACGTACAGTATATTATGTTTACGTGAAATTTTAACGATGTCATACTAGTTGCATTCTACCGGTCTGATGCAGGACCGGTTGAATGCGGTAGCAGGAGGACGTGAATAAATGGGAAGAAAGAATAAGATTATTTCGACGTGGAACGTTTTTACGTAAAGGATTTTAGTTCCCGTATGTATCTAAATCCCACACAAAACCGGTGGAGTTGGGTGCCGGTGAATAGAAAGTTGCCCCTTGGCGACTGTGTGTCTTGGTTTGGTTCCTAGCGGCTCACCTTCGGCTTTCCTTCCCACATAACGGCGCCTAAACGTGCTACTGTTCTTCAGTGTTTGTAATTTTGTTCTGTGTTTTTTTCTCATAAGGACAGATAACCTACTCTTCTAAGTCTCTATGTCTAAGTTCTGTTAACGCAGAGATCAGCGATTACTCCCCTAAGATCCTTTACACACGTACAGATAATTGTTAAAGTTTAGAAGTAGGGCATCCAATTCAAGGGAACAATATGTGACTATAACGAATTTAAGCTATACATCGGAACTCCTGCCTCTAGTTTAAAAATTCAGCTGCAAAAAAAGAGTTGTGTTTACTGATCTACATTTGGGAATATTCACACTTTAATTAAGCTCCGTTTTCTGTAATCTAGTATTATGCAATCTGAATTCTGTCTTCGCATCATTTTAACGGCTTTAAGCTTTACTTAACGTGAAGAACAACAGAGTGAAAAAACTGCATACCATCACTGTTTGCTCTTTTGATTATAGTTCATTTTAGTTTCGCATTGTCATCATGTATCAATATGGTTAGTCTCAATGTTTTCGACACCGGCATAAATGAGGTGAAATTGAGGGTTCCAGTCATAAAAGTCATCGGTTAAAGCTGAACAGTTCATACTATCGTGATTTAAGACAGCATCGAAAAACGTAAAACTATCGATAGTTACGAAAACTATCAACGCACTATCGGTGTACTGCGTTGGACAAAACCATCGATACTATCGATAGTGACATCGTTAGTACTTCCACCTCTGAATGGAGACCTTTCTAGCAAAGAAGTTTGTTAAACAAGCGTTGTTTCATGTTGGGTAACTGTGATAATTCCTTTGTTATTTTGATATGCTATGAAGTTATTGACATATTTTATCTCCTCTTACAAGTGTATCAATCATGGTAAAACCTATAAATGCCGAAGATATATACCTGATGGCTCATAATATCGATTTGAAACAGGTCTACCTGCTTATCCTAATTCCATGACAATACTCTTCTTACTTTGCACTGTCTCGCATCAATAAACAGCAACTGTTCGATGCAAGTACACCGTTCCTCTCACGTAAGCCCTCTGGACACTTTCGAAACCGTGTGCACAACTACTGTGATATATGGTTTAAATTGCATACTCGGAAAACTGACAAGTTCTGGTGGTCTCAAAACGGAACCATCGCCCATGCCAGTTAACGTTCTCTGCGTTTACCTAAGTAACGTTCTCTGCGTTAACCTAAGTAACGTTCACTGCGTGTGTGGTCTTCTGCTAATACCAACGAGCATTATGAAATTTTATAACGCGGAAAAATCATCACACATGAAGTGCACCGGTTCCAGACGCAATGGTGTCAGGCTTAATTTATTCTCTAGGTTCTTGCACTGGTTAATCAGAAATATGTGCTATTCCTTCAAGACAAGGATAGACCTTGCATAGCGATCAGGGCACTGAAAACTACGAAATTTCTTGGAAGAAAAACGTGTCACACAGCATATTTCCTAGACATCTCCCCTTCTGATTTGCGTTTTTTCCATGAATTTGATTACTTCTCCAATATTAGGAGTTCCCTAACGGAGAACTAAGTAAAGTGTCCTGCATTATTGTGTGAAACAAACTGTGCAGCGCCCCGTCATCGAGTTAGCCACAAAATAGCTTCCAGTTGGTAATGATTTGTGGTCACACATGCTTTTTAATGATTATATGTTATCTACATGTTTTTATATACCGGTACGAATATTTGGCAAAATCATATTTGGAAGGACTACGATTTCCACCAAAGCATCCGTTGTGCTCATCCCGCAAAATCAAGCTGCTTTTGCCAAGAGTACAAGGAAGATATTCCGTGCAAATATCTCCGAGGAATCCAACTTACGTGGACATTTAGAATCGGATATTTCAGCTTTCAAAAATGACGATAAGCTGTGCGGTGAAGCTCTGAATACAAAACAGACTCAGCAATAATTGGAAAGCTGTGCAGTAAAGCCCAGCTGATGATTAAAAGCGGACATCTGTTTGTTTGGAGTTTTAACAATGTACCACCGTGAGCAACTCGCTCGAAAAGATTCAGTCACCCTACCCTAATTTGAGGCCACTGGTTCGAGAGAAGTTAGGGATCTACTGCCGTAAGGCAAGCACAATATTCATATTTCGCCGGCATTCGAACCTGGTCCCATCTTAGATGGTAACCAGAAGTCAACGCCTAGACCATTGCATCA
Organism: Macrothele yani; assembly: GCA_039090855.1. Taxonomy (NCBI): domain Eukaryota; kingdom Metazoa; phylum Arthropoda; class Arachnida; order Araneae; family Macrothelidae; genus Macrothele; species Macrothele yani. The sequence goes on from CM077033.1 coordinate 31,460,628, forward strand.
CTAGGTCGGCGACGGAGTTATACTTCAAAGTAATTCAGTATAACACGTTTTTAAGAATGTGAGATGTATGCCAGGAAAATTTATACATCTTAGCCAACTATTCTTATGAACAAGCAGCTACAACGATAACGGCAGCCAAATCGGAAGCCACACTTGCTCCCCTGGTGGAGAATCGAGGATTTATAAAATAAAAATAATCTGGTTGTCCGCAACTCTTTTTTCTAATATATCAATAACCAAAGGAAAAAAGTTAGCAGCATTAAAGAAAGACGCTGGCGCCTTTGCTATAGAATCGCCGACCTATGGAATCAAATTTGCAATTTTGCGCGTTTCTTAAGATAAATTAAGGGATTATAACAGATCACCATTGAACGCACATAGTGTATTATTTTTGTGATTCAGTAAGCCACGGATTTTAATAATAGTGGCCACTCATGGCATTTCACGTTTATTTACTATGAAATAAATTTCTATTACCCTATAAATCAAAGTTTAGATATGTTTATACTTTATTTCCCGAACTTCGCTACTTACCAAGTACCACCAATTACATCACTTAAAAACATTATTATTTTATTTTTGAATAAAATCGTATAATAATGGACAAACTGGCTTTTTTGAAATTTTTCGCATTCCACTGGATTCTGGAAAAAAAAGATTTTTTCATCGTAATAAGAAAATGAGTGAAACATATGGTCAGATACTTTTACAGGGTGTGTAATAGACTATAAATGGTCATGTATTTAGTAACGAATAATAGCATGATGACACGTGTATGACGTGCCAGTGGATATTGTACATAGATTAGAGCAGCAGGTAATCGTGGAGCGCGGACAGCAACAGGTGTATAAAAGATCTGCAGTGTTGTCGAACTGCAAGTAAGGTACATTTGCCTTGAAACTGTCAAAAAGGCTTAAGCGGTGATATGCGATTGCGAGCAATAGAGAGACTGGAAGCCTAGCTTTCCCAAACAGGAGTGGCAAGTTGGTTTCGTGTGCTTGGATGGTTATCAACAGGTTTTGGAGACATTTCCAAAATACAGGAAGTGTTCGTACACGACCCGTACTGGGGGTCCAAAGCCAACTTCCGGCCCCGACACCCATTTTCTTGCCTTACTTTTAAGACGCAAAAGAAGAATGACATCTCGTAAGCTGGCTTCAGATCTGCCAGCAGCAACTCGATAATCAGTGTCTAACTGGACGGTGACCAGAAGGCATTAGGAATGCGGTGTTTATTGCAGAAGACCTGTGGTATGCTTTTCGCTAAAATCTCCCTACATGTGAGAATGATTAAGTTTGACACGGAAACATCTTCACTGGGCAGCTGAACAGTGATCTTACATTCTCTTCATGGATGAGTCACATTTTTCACTCTACACGAATTTCCGACATTTGAATAAGTGTGACCTATTACCATCCATCAAATGCAAACATTCAAGAGACATAACACACAAGTCGAGGCGGATGCTGTATGGTGAGGGTGTTGGACAGTCATAATGCGTAATGGACAAACCGACCTGCACCTGTTTTCCAGGGGTTCCAACAATACTATCCTCTATGGACATAACATCGTATTATCTTATGTCAGCTTCTACGTAGCTGCGGGTCGCGCCAGATTTTGTTTTAATGCATGACCATGTCCGAACCAATATTACACGACTTGTTCTCAAATACATTGAAAGTGAAAGTTTTGCGGTTATGAATGTCCAGCATGGTCTCCGGACCTCAATTCTGTAGAGCACCTGTGAGAAGCTCTAGGTGACATTTATGTGCTCTGACATCCCCTACAAGAAAAGTACGCGATCTGCGAAGTGCTCTTGTACAGCAGTATAGCAGACTGCCCTGTGAAACTATTGACTTCATTTTGGAGAGCATGCATCGTCGCTGTCAGTCATAAATCGCAAAGACAGGAGATCATACACCATATAAAGTGCAAAGGGTGACCCTCTCGTATGGTATTTAATTTGTATTTTTTGGTGATTTATTAATTGTATATTTCCCTGCCTAAGTATTTCCACAAATAAAATAAAGTAAAACAAAACAAAATGAAATTAACTGATGAAGTCAGGAAACACTTGCGCCATAAAAGCACATTAACAAACCGCAATTTCAGAAAAGAAATATCTGACAGGTTCAAACACCTGCATTTAGTAATTCTACAACGAATGCTGCTGTAATCCGAAATCCAACTAAACGGTAACCTTAGACACTGTATTTATGAAAACTTTAACGAAGGGAAGGCTAAATCATTTCTCAACTTCAACCATCGCTCCAATTATTCGTTTTTCCCATCAACCATTTCTTACATAGAATACGTCTATAACTGCTGCCAAACAATTTCTTACATAAAATACATCTAGAAGGCAAAAACGTTAATGTCAACACATCTGATTAAAGTTATTTTTCATTTGTTCTGGTAGTTGGGTAAAAATAACGGAACCTAACGTGCTAAAGCATTGCATTCCTTCAAAGAAAAAGCAGAAATTCAAGACGTTAGGCATTTTATCAGTGCGTAAGAAGATAACAAAGTTGTGGAATATCGTAAAATATTTTCAAAGTGTTGTGTTTTCTGATATAATGATAAAATGGTGAAACTGCTGAAGACATTGAAATAAGACTTACGTCTCGTGTTCAGTATTTAATTGCGGGTTATCACCTGTTTTACTAAATCACTTATATTTCATAAAATCACTCAAAGAATTTTGATTTCTTTATATATATTTTCAAAATTTCCGATAAAATACTGTAAGTAGGCTCCAAATATTTTTTTTTTGAAACAGATTCCCACATTTTCAAAATGCGCATACCCATTGTTTTGGTTAAGAGTAAAGGGTTTATGAAAAATCATGAACATAACAGAGGAAATTTTTCGAAAAAGTATTGTACGTCACTTTTGTCTTCTGAAAGTTCATTTTAATCCCACTTCTTTACTCTTTTCAGCAATTTCCTGGATCATATTCTGCTGTTCTGAAGGGGCAGGTGCAAAAATGACAAAGTCATCAGCAAACTAAAGATGAGTTAAATAATCTCTATCAATTTTGACCCTTTGTTTTCCCAGTTCAACGATTGAAAGACATTGTGCATGTAACATTAAAGAGCTTGGGAGATGTGGTGTCAGCTTGTCTCACTCCCTTTCTAAATTTTTTTGGTGTTGTATCCTCAAATAACCAAACTGTTACACTTTTCTGTACATACACGTACTTAATGTCATGTCGCTCCACCTTTTGTCCTCCCGACAGCAGCCAGAGATCTTGGGAAACAGTCAAGTGTTGAAATCACGGAGGTGTAATTGCTGGTAACAAAGCGAGCATCTGATGTCGAAAATCATACGCAATTGTCGGAGGAGTTCGGAGGACTTAAACATATCTTTATAATTCGTGGCATAAATTCAAAATGGGGTTTGACAGGTAGCGATGGATGAGACCGTTTTACTGGGTGCACTCACTTGTTTGCTAATGGAGCCGATTGCTCGCCGGTTCTGGTAGTATGACGAGTGACGTTTTACATTTAAAAGACGGTGAAAAAGAAAATCCTTCCAAACAATTATCGCTGATTGTCCGAAAGGTTCATGTCCGTACATCTATAACCAGGGGCGGTAGTCTGGATGGTTACAAGGGACCTTAAGGAGCCTATGTAAACGCACCACTTTCAGATATGCGTATGACCCAATTTCCGAAGTTTCGTTCATCGCCTCGTGTAATATGCGCCACACACTCACCATCCCATTTTCATGAAACAAGTCAAAGAGTGATTCGACAGACACAATCACGTGTTTTCAGTCCTACATATTTGAGTTTCAGTTGGCCTTTCAATACTGCAGTCTAATCTTTCAGCACCTTACAATAAACAAAAAAAATGACACGATATGGACCTGGAATGTGATAGCCTACCATTCCCATGGTACAAGTCATACCCTTTTTGCATGCGTTCTAGCTGGACCGAACATCGGCTCGGTTTTCTGTACAAAGGCCAACTGTTTCTGTTGTCGCGTGATCGCAGCGCCACATTTCAGTGGGTCATGGCAGAACAGTAGTTCCCCCTAAGTTTTGTGTAGACGCTTCCGCAGAGAGCCAGACCGGCGGTTTGCTGTGTCTGTTGGCTCGTTTTCCTTCGAATGAATCTTGTTTAGTGCCCGCATTAATTTCGAATGTTATCTTCTCCGCCGCAGTCGTACCATTCCTTATAATTATGCGAGACAGTCTGAGATCGTATTGATAGTTACTTGCACATTTGTGGGCGCATTTTCTTTTTTGGTTGGACATTTTGCTGTATTTGTCGTAGTGTACGCCTGCCAAGGTCTCACGAGAATGTCCTAACAGTTCAGCAGCTGTGGTGTTTGAACAACCAGCTTTCATCGCAACAACTATATATCCAAGCTCACACACACTTAGGTTGCAGGCATTACACGTGATTTCTGCTCCATGACTGGTTTCGGATTCGTAAAGATATGCTCCATTTATATACTTTACCTGTTTCATAATCCCAGGTGATTGGACGTCCCATTCTTCTTTTGCATAACTTTATATAATAATTTGTTTTTTCGGAGTAGCTATATTCCAGAGAAAAAGTAATGTTTCTTTAGAAGGGCTTTATTAATATATTTTATTTAATTTCACAGTACAAAAAAGAACAGGAAACATTCATTAGTTTCTTCCAAAACCGTAGTATTTTTAATAATTAGGATTTGGCAGATTTCAATCATAACTCACATACCAGCACCTTCACATTTTGAGGATCAGCTAAGATGGAAGTGAAACACTACGCCGATTCTGATTTCTTTCCTGCGTATTGGAGTGTTCTGTGTGTTACCTACATATACAGAGACCACATGTATATATATTACACTTCTCAAGAGTGTTTGAGTGAATCTACCTAGAGATAAACATTTTGCTGTTTTGATTATGTTTCCTGGTTTGTAATCGTGAACACTTATTTATCAATCTCTTTTTTATCTTATGTTCCTTAGCTAAAAATCTGAGCAGTGAATTCCTTGATAATATTTGCTAATATTTTAGCCTAAGATAAACGTTAAACAGTGGAGCCATGATCCAGTACATTTGTAGAATGCAGTTTTCCAATATATCAAGTTGCAAAAGTTTGCAGTATAATATCCAGGAAATTAATTAATCAGTCAGCTATTTAAAATACTTTCGGATTTGTAAAAGAAAATCACTACGTTTCTCGAAGTCGGATGTCATCCGCACTGTTCTAGTCGGACTAGAAAAACAGTTATATTTTCAACCACAGTAAATGAGATAACAAAAACCAGTACAGAAAACCTGTGCCAGTGGAAGAGAAGATCATTCCCGTAAAACACATGAACTATTGTCAATCAGAAAACATTTCAATTTCTAAAATAAATACCAGCAATAAAATATCCATCTTAAACTTTTAAATTTCCCTAATACAGTATGCTGAACGTAGCTTATTGTATATTCAATAATAATACATCATTTTTTTTTCTGTTTAACTGAGCTTAGTAAGTAATCGTGACTATCGTATAGAATCTCGATGCTTAAAATTAGTAAAAAAACAAGTGGTATTAGCACCTAACTTCTCACAAAACGAAGTTCAGCATGAGGAAAAATGAACGTTTTTTGTAAAGTACCATAAAGCCTCAATTTGGCAACACTGGGCGTAGTACTTTCAGAATATACCCACCAAAGAGCCAAAACATTATGATTACAGGTCTTATGACGTTGCACCTCCACATGACGAGAGAACAGTTCATACCCCGTTAGTGATAGACACCAAAAGATTATTAAAGGTGTCTTTTGATATATGGCACCAATAAGTTACCAACATATTTTTGACTGTTCTACCTTACTTTTGTAGCCCCTGCAGATCGGATTTGCTGTTCCAACAAAAACCTCAGCTGCTTTATTGGTTTGATATCTGACGAATTTGGAGACCAGCGCAGTAGCTGGAAGCATTTTTCATGATCTGGGAACCGGTCTCGAAGAATCCGGGCAGTGTGTCATTGTGCATTACTTCTTTTGAAATAAAAGATCCTGATACAGGGAAATGCCATTGTCATGAAATGATGCACGTAATCCTCAATCATGTTTAGGTAGGTGGTGAACGTCATAGTTTCCTTTACAAAAATGACTGGACCAAGGGTTTCCCAAAAAGAAAACTGCCCGATGCATTACACTACTTTACAGGATTGCTTTCGGTACACGGTACATGCTGGGCCGAAAACAAGCGTTCTCCATTTAAACGTTTCACACGCATCTAACCGTGCACATGGTGCAAGAGGAACATAGATTCATAGGAGCAGACGATGCGTAACAACCAGTGGACCCACACCGTGCCAGCTGAAACAGCCGCATACCACAACACTATCGCCTTCGTGCCTCAAATTCGGAACTGAACACTCCGGAAGAAGACGAACTCCGGGTAACCGCAACACCCAGCCACATCCATCCGATCGGAATAATATGAAACGGCATTCGTCGTTATATGAGATCTACCGCCATTGCTCCATTGTCCAATTTCCCTGCTGTTGACACAATCGTAACTGCTGGGGCTTATTGGTGTTTGTGATGAGATGTTCCTTAGAGGCTACCCGACCATTATATTTGAGTGCATGAGCCTTTCTTCGAAGTGCATTGGTGGAGACCTACTTTTTCGTATCTCCCTCTGCAGCACCCTCTGGTACCAGGGTTGCAGTTTCGTGGGGGTTCAAGGCGAGGTGAATACCTGCAACGTTCTGTCTTCTTCCACTTCTTGATCACAAAGGCCATATTCCATTTAGCGGCCGGTCTGATATCAGCAATATTTCTTATGCTCATACCTCCAACTGGGCAGCCTATTGTATCGTACTTTTCAAACTCGGAGAGGTCTCTCTTTCTAGACATTTTATCAGCAATTGATCGAAGCGTACTCCTGTTGCCGTTTTTATAACTTGTCGACCACGTAACTGCAGCTGGGACCCACCATTGCGCTTGCGTTGGGGTGCCAAATCACTGTGCCTGCATAGTATATTTCCTACGTTTTGTAAAAAAATGTAAAAGTTAGCTTCGACGGCGCTGTTAGCATATGTCGGTAAATGCAATACAATGTTTGCCAGATATACTGCTGTTTCGAAGTCTGAAATCTTTTAAATTTCGAATGCGATCGCAAAGGAAAAATTGGTAGAAGTCTTTTTTTTTAATTTCGGGTTCAACAGTTTTCGTTAGCAACTCTAAAACTATAAGCAGTCGTCCGTCCCCATTCAGAACCTCTGATTCTAGGATAATGAAAAAATCAGGTATGTATAAAAAGCACACAACCCATACCTGATTCGGCGCAAATCCCAGTCTCTGAGGAATGATCAGAAGACAGTGACTGAGACCACTCGGGTGGAGAGCCCACAAATTTTGCGATGTGTCCATATGAATTGTTACTCTAAGGGAAGTGAAAGACGTGATAGAGGATACGTTTTAGTATGTATTCCGTTCATACACCGAAATGCAGGTATATGGTTTATTTTATTTGTTTTATTTAATAGACGTGATACATGATATGTTTTGTTATCTATTCCCTTCATACACCGAAATGCAGGCATATGGTTTATTTTATTTGTTTCATTTGATAGACGTGATAGACGATACGTTTTATTATCTATTACCTTCATACACGGAAGTGCAGGTATATAGCTTATTGATATTTGTTTCATTTGGGTGGGGATAAGTAAAAAGGTATGTACCAGAGTAAAAGAATCTCAAATGGAAGTGTGGTTCAAGGAGCATTTTTTTATAACTAGATATTTTGCGGTGTTTTATTGAGAAAATAATTTATATATATAGAAACCCTTAAAATTTTTGTGATTGTTCATATTGTTTTTTAAATTACTTGGAAGTGTGCATTTGCACACTCAGAGAGGAAAAAGTAAAACCAGTCTCGCCCTACATATTTTCGAAACAACGTGAATCCGGTCGACGATCACTGTCCCTCCTGCTTCTAAACGAATTTCGTTCACCATGCGTTCTCGGTGTACTCCTTTTGAAGTTTTGCAGGAATGTATTGTGTTCACCGTTTCACTGGGGATGAGCAGTTCTAAAACTTGCGAGTTGTAATCCCAGGAGTAACTGTTTAAAGTACTGGGCATTCATCAGACTATAATATCGGATTTTGTGTTAAAAAGTCTTCCCTTCTCCTGAATATCTTTTGTTTTCTAATAAAGCCCTTATTGCAGGTAAACGGCCTGTTTGTGGTATATTTTTTTAACCTAAAGCGTACATTATTTTTCTGTAAGCTCAGTATTTCGCTACATAGGAGGAGTGCTTTCGGCTTTTCCTGGGATTCTTACTATTTCTGCCTTTTGGATAACCGATTGTTTTTTTCAATTTCCATATGTTCGGGGATATATGCTTCGTAGAGGGCTTTTGATATGTAATTTTATGAATCATCCTATTTAGTAAAATCATATGTATTGTTACCTCATTACCCTATTACCCCATTTGATTTATTCTTTTATGTGTACGTCAAAGACAAAGGGTACTCGACGGAAATTACTAGCATAAAGGATCGAATTCCCGGGCCACCGCGTTCCCTCTACATTACGCCATTATACTTCTCCTTTGACGTGCATGTCAGAAACAAAGCGTACTCAACCAAAGTACCAACATAACGAATCGAATTCCCGGGCCGCCGCCATCGCTCGACATCACCCTATTTGATTTCTTCTTTTAAGGGTACGTCAAAGACGAAGTGTACTCTACGAAAATTACTAGCCTAATGAATTTGAAAGAGCGCATTACAGATGACGTAATCTCTGTCATTAAAAATATGTTGCAGAACACATGGCGTGAAACTGAGTGCAGATGAGGCAAGCTTCGTGCACCCAAGGGCGCTCGTGTGAAGATGTACTAAACTCTGCTGAACTTAAGAAATTTGATTCAAAATGCACACCAAATGTTTCAAAGAAACTTAAGAAAAAGTGTCAGAGAATGGTATCCTCTGATTGTAAATGGACCATATCAGAAGAGACAGAGAGAGAGGTACAAAAAGTCTACATTTCGCACAGATGTGGTAAATTTCCATTAAAAATACAATAATTTTTTTCAGCTTTTTCTTTTGCTTTGTTCCCCTTAATAAAGATCACAAGAAATTAAAATTACTGAAATAATAAACTTCTGTTGACTGATTTCAAGAACTATATTTCGTAATTCGTAGTAGATCAGGTATTTGTAATAGCTTGTTTTTAATACTCTCGCCTATTTCAACGCGTTTGAAGAATTCGAGGTCACATTTTCTAAAATGGCTTAAGGTGGGTAATTCATTCAAACCCCTGTTACTCCCATGTTGACCAAAACAGACAGGAATCTCCTATGTGCTCCGTAAATTTGTTTGCAGCCTAAAACGCGTTCAGTGTTGTCATGAGCTTCAGGGTTTGAATGGCATTGCTCGTTCCTAATTCAGGACTAAATGAATTAAGGCTTTGCTAGTAAACAAGCCTGTAATAAATATTTTGTCTACAATAAGTTGCTTTTTCAATCTCCTTTATTAGATTCTTAAAAAACGGCCTTTTTCGTATCGATTCGGACCAATATTTGGTATATCATTTTATTTATATAGATAAGCTAGGCTTTTTTTGTTTTCTAGAGAAATCCAGCAATACCTCCGCATAGAAAGAACAAGTTCGTTGTATAATAATTTTCTTAAACTGAACCTGCTATGTAACATTTTATCCAGGAACATCCAATACAGATTAATAGGTTATCTAGAAAACTTGTCAAAATTCCGTTAGAAAACATTGCTTTGAGGGTGTAGTTTATATTATATACAATTTTAGATCTTTTCATTTTTAAAGAAGTAATTTTTGAAAAGCCAGTTATAAGTACAAAGTCATTTCAATAACGAAACTGGGATAATAACAGGTCCTCTATCTTTACGATGCGTAAATATGCTAGGAAAAAACATTTCGGCATAGCATACTTCAAGCATTAAAAAAGTTGTGAAACCAAAACATTAACTGATTTGCGTATTGTTCTCGTATTTCAAGAGCTCTGTGGTACCTTTACGTACGGTAAGTAAGGCCCGTTTAATATTTTGTTAATTAAAGAGACATACTCCAGTCTTTTTGATTAGCAAAGGTTGAATTTTATCAGCTATTTTTAAATCAGCTGATGAATTTTAAGTAAAACTTAAATGTATTTCGTTATTATGGTAAGAAAATTCTAACATAGTTTTACAATATTATTTCCAGAAGTATTTCACTTATTTCCAAAAAGAGGAGCATGCAATTTTGAGCCACAAATTACATTGTCAACTGTTTATAATGTAATATGCAAAGTTTTCATATACTGTATGTTTTTTGAATGAACTCTTAAAGTGGTAAAAGGTCGAGTATAATTTGCAGCCTGAAGCATGATAGTTATAATCTTTAAGGAATAAAATATTTACAAGTTAAAAAATACAAACACAAGATCTTTCACAAGGGCGACCCTTCCATCATCAGGTGAAGACTACATTTGAACATACTCGGTGCGAAGTTATAAATTGTCATTGTCTTGACGTCATGATGTACAATGATGGTCATTAGTTAATGATTATTTGTCCCTCCCATCAAACTTCTGATGCCACGTAGTTGAATCTTTGGAAGGTGGTATTAGGTTAAGTTAACTAATTGTGTGTAGTGCAAGTTTTAAGTCTTGATTTTTTTCTTTAATATAAACTGTATTAAACATCCAAACATATGGCAAAGTAGTGGGTGTGTCATCGTTACAACATTGTTCACGATAGTGTTGGATGAACAGTGCTTCCGCAGACAATGTAGATATCTTTTCTTTGGTGCATAGTAGAATATGTGTATCACTCCGTTAGGGGGCGTGGGTTCCCTTCTAGACTGTGCTGGCCAAAGCAGTGTTAGAGCCACTTTTTCGGGTTGAATATCCGTGTTCGGTTGTACGAATTCCTAGGCTCGGAAGGGTCGAACCCATATACCAGCTATAGTTGAAATCTGAGCTCAGATTCATTAATGGTATGCAATATACATCATATTTTTCATTCTAAGGCTTGACGTCCCGATCCCTGCGCATCAGCTGGGAAATATTATCGGAGGACTCACCAAATGAAATGCTGTGTTTTTTGCAGATGCTGTGCCCGATATTTGAGAATTTTCGACTGCTTTTAAATAGTTCCAACGTACTTAATGGTCTTATGGTTGCTGGTTAAAGTTGTGCTGACCTTTTTCTTTTGTTGAGCAATCAAATCATTCACGAAGTTCCTATTGTACCTATTTTGGGTCGCGATCTGCATTATATTTTTTAAAGGTCGGTTTTCCGCAATCTGGCATTCGACGAGTGTGAAAATGCTCGGCTTACAAGAAATCTAAAAGTCGCAGCTTTATACTTGTGTGGATGATAACAGTTATATGGGATGATCACAGTAGAGCTGGTTGGCTTACAATGCACAGAAAACTGATTTGAGTGGGTGATGATCATGTTCCGCCTGATGCTCAAGTCAAGGTAGGGGTGAAATCCTTCATTCTCCAATTCGATGGTAAATTGTATGTTTGGGTATACCGACGACAAACTTAATCTGAATTCCACAAGATTCTTAAGGAAATGCGACGAAAGGTACTAATATATCGTCGATATAGTTGATATACCTCATATATAGTAGTGGGGCGTGAGTGCAATTGGTTAAGACATTATTTTCTATTGATTACATAATATTTTCAGCCGTCAAATCAGGTAGTGATGATTCCATAACTGTGCCATCTTGATTTCTATAAATTGTGTCTTCAAAACGAAAGAAATAACGTTTAGCAACTAGCACCAAGGCATTTAGAACGCACCGTACCTCGTCCTGAGATAGGTGACCTTGGGTGATCAGTAGGTGGTGAATAAAGTTATGTGCTTCTTACACTGGCACGCTAGGGTAAAGGGAGGTGCCTATCGTCAAGAGATACAAGGATCATGGCCACTGTATGGTGTCCAAAGGACCTTAGCTGACGAACTGCTTCAAGCAAGTGAATTTGGGGTAGAAAATTCAGAATTTGAGGTAAGTCGTGACAACAATGATAAAGTCTTTTCTAAGGGCCATGTTGGGTTCGATTGACAAAACACCAACGGGCGAAGTTGGTAATTCTGTTTCTGGGGTTTCACTTTACCGAACAGAGCAGGAGCACTTTCCCCACTCGGAAGTGTCATATTAGTAGAAATGAAAGGAGGCAAGAAGCTATTCTTTTTCAATTTTCCAAGGGCCCTAATGGTTGCTGGGGTCGGGTCAGAACCAACAATAGTATGTGGGATAGTCGACATCTGATGTAATATTTTTTCAACGTAGTCAGAATGATTTAATATTAATATCTGTTTAGTCTTATCAGCAGAGGTTAGTGTGAGGTCTGGGTTATTACGGATCGCTTAGAGTTGTGCCTTTCGTCATGGTACGCAGATTTTGTAGGTAAGTGCTGCCTGGTGTATATCCTTTTAATGGCTGTAGCCACTTTATGACGGGCTATTTCTTCATTGTCTTCTGGGAGGTATCGAACAATGTTCTCGGTCACAGTAATAGTTTTAAAGATGTTAGTAAGACTTAATGGGTAATTAAATTTATATCAACGTTCCAAGGCTTGGATTTGGGTTTGATTAAGCTGAAAATTGCTTACGTTCAGGAAAGATGGCTGAACAGGTAAATCCACAGTAGAGGTCTGCTGCTGTTGAGAGGCCCTACCATCATATGTTTTTTGCCATAAGTATACGGAGTTTATGAATGTGCTTCTGATGGACATTTCGTAGTTCAGTATCCAAAGAAGCAACACGAACGGTGAACAGTCGATCCAATGCATAAGGGTGCGAGAAGTAAGACAGATGACCATACGCTACGTAAATTCAGCGATTCAAAATGTCTAGTAGACCGCGCTTCCGGCGGATTTGTGTGGTCAGACGTATATGTCCAGAACGATGAAGAACAAGTGAATCCCGCATTCAAATGGGCAGGCCTTGCAGTGATAAATAAAGAGGGGTGACTCCCAAGTCCTTGCAATTTAGCAAGAATTCCAGGTGAGCACACCCAAGCAGAAGCCTTCGTCGAAGCTTAAGGAAGGTAGACACTGACTTCGTTAGAGTAGTACTATTATAAAAGAAATGGTAGAAATTACATACCATTTTTCAAGAAAGTTGCAGCTGTCACACATAAGAGGTAAATTTCTTCGTGCTGGAAACAATTAAAAGTCGAGTGTGATTTGCTGTCTGAAGCACGATACTTAAAATCTTTAATGAAAAAAATATTTACAAGTTAAAAAATACAAACACAAGGTCTTTCACATGTGCTACCCTTTCATCATCAGGTGAAAACTGCATTTTAACATACTTGGTGCGAAGTTCTTAATTATCAGTGTCTTGAAGTCTTGATGTACACTTAAAGCAGTCGCGAAAGTGTTTAATTTCTCATAAAGAAAATCACGTGATTCAGAATTAGGTACTTCTGAGAATCAGACCATTGAAACAGATAAATGTTACAGGCTTCGAAACGTATTTCAAGATTATGGAATTCGATTATTTCTACCGTGTCACGCCAGCGGCTGACGTATTTGGCATTTCCAAGTGGCTGAGGCAGATTTCGCGAGCCGGTCAGACAGAACTTCGTCATATTTTCAAAGGTGCAATAAATATTTCAACACACTCCAGCGGGATTGATCCCTTCAAAAAAGCAGCATCTCACAAACAAACGAATTAAAATACTTCGTTTCTATATAGAAAATCAGACACGAAATCAATTTCTAATAATTTGTTTGGCCGGTTGCCAAATGTACTGCATAGTCTGTCGACTATATCTGCAATATCAATAAGTTCTGCCATAGCTTATTTACAATACATATGTTACAAAATGAATTGTGCAAAGTAGATTTTGTTTTAGTGATTTTCCAATCACAGTGACAACGGTAGCACTTCTACGGGAGCAACAGTAACCTTAAAAAGTGACATCACCACCGTTTACCACAGGGATGACGGAGCAGTAACAGAGCAGCGAGTCGCCGTCTGACGGAACAAAATCAACAATTGTTATTTATACGATACAAAGCAGGAATAAAGCCGAAAACCATAACAACACGTAATGATCTTATTTTCTGCATACAATTTTTCTCATCACAGCTGATTGAAAGATATATTTTTTTGTTTTATTCTCATTAATAGCAAAAGGCATTAGAAGAAATTATGTCTTTTTGGTATACCTTCGGCATTCGGACCGGAATTAGTATTTGAAAGGGAAGGTAGAGAGCGACACGTTATCCCTGCATCGTAAAGCTTTTCGGTAGGTTATGATAGTGCCAAAGGAAGTCAATAATATGGATTAAAGGGACCTTTTGAATGTTGATTGTGGCATATGTGGGAAATATTTATTTTGACGGAACAATTGTTTTTCCTCATGCATATGAAGCTGTCTAGCTAGCAGAATAAAAACAATGAAAGTTTTATATGCCAGGGTTGGTTGGTTGGTTGGTTGGTGGATTTTATTGGCGCAAGGGCCAGGTTTGGCCAAAGAGCGCCAGACAAAGAACTATCAGCCACAGATTTTTAAAAACGTGGAAAATGATTAAGAGCAGACAGGCTTGGTAAAAGTTGAAAAAGAGTATGATGAAAGCTGTGAAGACAAGGTAGTTAATTAGGTTTATATAAAAATTTATTAATTTACTATTATAATTATATTTTTTTTTTTTTTAAACACAACTACACAAAGGATGAGTCACTCTCCTCCCCCACACTCCTCTGCAATGCTGGCAGAGGGCGGGGACGAACTGTCACTCTCTTCCCCCCATGTTCCTCTGCAATGTTGTTTGAGGCTGGGGACGAACTGTCACTCTCCTCCCCCCTATGTTCCTCTATAATGTTGGTTGAGGGTGGGGACCTCGCTGAGGCCGAGACAGTTGGATGGACACTGCACACCTTTGCGGATTGAGGGCCGGGTCGTCCGCACGTGCAGGCTTTCTGCTTTAAACTGGAAGAGAGGGTCGGCTGCAAAAGAGAAGGCCCAGAATCAGGTAGTCGAAAAATCGCGAGCTCGGGGAAAAACACCTGTGTCGCTTGGTCAGCTGTAGATCGCTTGGCAAGCGCTGCGAGAGCTACAGGGCGCGGAACAAAGGGCTGCACGGGTTGTGGCAGAGACTTAACAACTGCGGCAAAACTACGCTGTCGGGTGTTGGGAATACCCAACTTGGCTTTGGCAGCAGGGTACGAGAGGCCTTCCAGGGTCTTGAGGCGCTGGATCGCCATCTCGTCCTTCCATTTCATACAGTTGCGGGAGTAAGCTGCATGGGCCTCACCGCAGTTAACACAGCAGGCCGCAGAAGTGCAACCTTCCCCGTCATGTTCACCGGAGCCACAATTAGCGCAACGAGCGGAACTCTTACAGAATCGTTGTGAATGCCCGTACCTCTGGCACCTGAAACAGCGCAGAGGACTGGGAATGTACGGGCGAACTGCACAGACCAAGTAGCCTGCTTTGATTTCTGTCGGAACTTTCGGGGAGTCAAAAGTCAAGATGACATTTTTTGACTTAATCATGGAACCATCACGCCGGAACATCATACGACGTGCAGCAATAACACCTTGATCAGCAAGTTCAGTCACGAATTCGTCTTCACTGCATGGCAAGAGATCAAACTCCGAAATAACACCCCGAGAGGTGTTAAGAAACGGGTGAGGTGTCACTTTCACAGGAATGCCTTGAAGACTAGTGAGGTTCAGAAAAGTGTTACTCTGAGAAACACTGCAAGTTTGGACAAGCAGGTCCCCAGAGCGAAGCTTCCTCACAGACTTCAAGGGGCCAACCGCAGCGTCCAAAGCTTTAGAAATGAAAAAGGGAGATCTGGTGGACAGTCTCTCATTCGGATCGATGGATTCTACAAGCAAGTGAGTAGCATGCGTAGTCACAGCAATTGAGGGGAGACGACGCTTCGGAGCGACTGGTACAGCTGCCGAAGAAGAGGTTCCACATTCTTGGTCCAGGTCAAGGTCTAAAGACCGTTTAAGGGTATGAGACTTGGTAGGTTGAGAAGACGAAGGAGTGTCGTTGGCAACTATCATTTTGTCAGGTGACTTAAATTTGGAGTTTTGTTCTTTTTACCCATGGAAAAAAAGGAGGAAGATTCGTCTGCAGACTACTCCACCCACCACCGAGCCTTACAAGGGAGAACTGGAGGTCTGCAAGCCAAGAAAATGACGCTGGACACAGTTCTGGAGCTTATACGTTGCAGATATAGTCCGTTGGCTGTGATCACACGCACTCGGCGGACACTTCGGCCTCCGGGTACCGTCATGCCAACGCCTTTGGCATGATCCCACAGCCCCTGGGCTCACCCTGCCGTGCTATACGACAAAAAGCCGCTAAAGCCGTGTACACAACTTGGTACAAGACTTCTGACTAGAGGTGGGTTAGTCTCTAGCCTCCCGTTTACAGCGAAGCCGGGGTCGAAGAGGAGTGTTGGTACACAGGAGGCACTTATCCGGTCTCCTGCGACCTCAGCCGCCAGACATCCCATTTCCGCCTCACGGGTCTCCGCACGCGGCAAACATGCAGGTAGGTCTAGCACCCAAACCAGCTAAAAGGAAAAAAAGAAATCCAAAGAAGACAAGTCCTGGAAGGGAACCTAAACGGAATCTCAGCAACCTACGAACTGAGCGGTTAATATAATACAGTTAGTGGTGGAGGGTAACAAAACCACGAGACCGGGGTGTTAGTACATAACGTGGTAGCGATTAGGTAAAGTATACAACACGGGCAACTAGCCAGTGGAGAAAATAAACAAAAACGAAAAAGCGAGACACAAGACCAGCTCGGGATCGTGGGGCCGCGACTCCCCAACAGCTGGATGAACAGCCGTCCCTGCAAACAACAACAGCACCAAAATAAGAAAAAAACAAGCTGTGGCATGACATCAGATGTTGACCAGTCACAAGGTCAGCTCGGGCCGTGGGGGCGCCGCTCCCCAAATAACTGGAAAACCAGTTATCCCCGTGCGGGGTATATGCCAGGGAAGAACTGTCTGATCGCACGGATCAATATTTCAAAGCAGTGTTCAGAGCAAAGACGGCAATTCCGTCGGAATAAATATTCCTGAATATGGTCTGCCACGTACATTTTGTGGTTACCGTGTGTTAATTTGTGTTTTAGGGGACGCCAAGAGCCCTCCACTTCTTCGATCCCATCACAGGGGATGGGATCAACGACGTTGAGAGAGTGGTTTACGGTGAAATGCTCGTAGGCACAGCTTTGCAGGTTCGAATATGAATCTCGTTGATCCGTCATGATAGTGGTTCTGTCTCCACGTGTTTCAGGATGAGGGGCAGTAATGTATATGCAGATGGTTTGTTATGAGGGAAGATCTCCACCCTGAATCGCTTAATATCTCATCCAAAGATACCAAGGATCCAGGTGCCCTCGACGAGACGACCGCAGTTGTACTTCCGCTTGCCCACTTTCCCTTCTTCGACTTCCACGCTGATTCCATCAGCTCCAAACCTTCCTTCCTTACATTGCGAGGCTACCATGAAGTCTGAGACTAGTTGTCTGCAGTACGAATACCAGTCGCAAAATGTCTCAGTGTATTTGGTAACATTGCCATATTAGCTTTCTTCAATCGCCTCATCGTACGACAGTCCTTTAGCGAAACAATACGTCAGATCCCTCTCTCTATAAATAGGGCTGTGAGCATAAAAAAAACACGTACCAAGTGTATGGGAAATATACCCATCATACCCCGGAACGTGCTTCTTCCGACACCTGTATTTTCGTAAACGATGAGAAGCATCGGCATGTAGAGTCATGAGATGGCCCTCAGAAGAGCTATTAGAGCTGGGAAACAATCCCTGTCGTTCGCACCAGGAAATAGACGTTTCCTTATCTTTCCCAACTTCATTAAAAAGCCTATTCCAATTCCACATAATAACACAGAAAGGTGAAAACAGGCAGAAATAATTTATGAGATCACAGGATAGCACAGAACAAGAAATTACTTACGCAACCATCTATGACGTACTGCACGTGAAAGTACGAGAAGAGCGAAGGAGAGCTGAAGTGACTTCATTTATCATTGCTTTCGAAAACTAGCTCTGGGCCGACTGGGCCGAACGTCTTTTTACATCAATATTAGAGTCAAACACGATTTTTTTTTAATTTAGCAAAACTCTTGCACATAAATTTTATCATCTTTCTTCTTTTTCAGTGCTCCAATTATATTTCATTTGTATCAATGTGTTGTTATTGGAAATACAGAAGAGTTTATTTTTAAAGGACACTTCACAGTTAATCGAAGTGAATTAAGTGTAACTCATAAACTGGTAGCTGCATTCAGAATTAACCGGCAAATATATTAATGTATTTCAACGTGAAGAAAAATTTAAAGATCACAAAAAGGTATTTAAAACATTTTCTCATTTCAGAAAAGTCGTATTTCACAAGACAGTCTTTCAGCTGATGACAGTGGCGTTTCATTTATATGGCGTTTCATTTATTAAGTTTCGTTTGTTAAAACAATTAGTATTACTTTATTCATTAAGTTCACGATAATGTTAGGTGTAGATTTGCGCGTAAGTACACTAAGTGTTGAAAACAGAGAATCCAAAATTTCGTTTTTAATTCGTGTCAGTTGATATACACCTAAAACTCAATGCTATCGAGACACGATGCAAAAATTTGGAAATAATTGCGGATTTAAAAGACGAACTTTTATTTAAAATTAAACCGAGATTAAAATCGTAGGATGATATTTCAAATCCACAATGGGTCCGTGATCAGGACTGCGGGGGTACAATTCCGTGATTATATAGCAGGAGGCAAACACCCACAATGCAACAGCATGGAACGGCGTCTGATCAGTGTTGTAACGGTGACGCACCATGGACTCTACCCACCTCATGGAAAAATTTTCTTTTAAATCATTGTACATGGCATCACAACTCATAACCGTGATTTTCGTATTGATTTTCATTATGTGTATGTTTGTCGAGTACGCGTGCGTGGGTATGCGCGACGCCCTTCCATGCTGTTGCATTTTGGGTGTTTGCCTCAGGCTGTATAATCAAGGAATCATACCCACGCAGTGCCTGATGACGGACCCATAGTGGGTTTGAAAAATCGTACTACGATTTTAATCCGATTTTAATTGTAAATAAAAGTTCTTCTTTTAAATCTGCAATTATTTCCATATTTTTTGCATCGCGTCTCGACAGCATTGAGTTTTTGGTGTATAGGAAACAGCGAAGATATTTTGCAAGTCTGTAAGTCATAGAGAGTGTTTTGTGATTCAATATATGTGTAACTCTATACACGTTGTGCTTAAATGTCAGTAAACAGCCTTTTCTACACTGCTGGACAATTGCTAAGGACGGATCATAAAAAGCTATATAGCGCATAAAAACGTAAGTGTGGTTGGATGCCAAGTGAAATAAAATAATGTCAAAATGCCAGGACATTACAAGAAAGACAATTTATTGTGCTCTGAAATCCAGAAGGTTTTGGAACGTGTTCAAGGGACAAACAGGCCATTTTGTGCAGAATACGTAAACGTGAAAAAAATGCAATTACTGTCCGCAGGCGTTCCGGCGTAAGATGTCAATACGGGATATGGCCACCATGGAGGGCGATGCAAGATTCCACAGGTCGGGTCATGCTTGCACAACATTATCAAGCAGCTGTTGGGGTAATTTATCCCATTCCTCTGTCAGTGCACGGATGAGGGTGTCCTTGTTTATTGGAGGACATTGGCGACCAGTAAGACTCCTCTCCAAAGCATCCCACACATTTTCAATGGTATTCAGATCTGGAGAACGTGCTGGCCATACGAGGCGTTGAATATTCTCGCTCTCAAGACACTCCTGGACAGCGACTGTTCGATGACATGTTGCATTTTCGTCCATGAAAACGAATCTATCACCGACAGCACCACGGAACATGCGAACATGAGGTAGCAGAACATCATTAAGGTACCGTTGGCCAGTCATAGTCCCAGTTGGAAGCACATATAGGGACGTACGGCCATTGATCATGATGCCAGCCCATACCATGACACTATGTCGGATATCGGTCCCTTTCCTGTATGTTTGCTGGACAATATGCAGTACCACTATCACGCCAGATCAGTTGTCGTCGACAATCAGACGATAGACTGTATCTACTCTCATCTGAGGAGAGGACAGCAGACCAGTCGTTATCAGTCCAATTGCGGTGTTGATGGCACCATTGCAAACGGGCGGTACAGTGACGTCTGGACAATGGGATGCACACAACAGGACAGCGAACGTATAGTCCTCCTTCATGTAAACGTCTGGCGACAGTTTTTCGGGAGATCCGCTTGCCAGTAGCAGCCATAAACTGATTTGCTACCTCACTAGCTGTGCTGCGCCGGTGTCTTTTTGTTGATAGCACTATGTACCGATCTTCTGCAGGTGTCGTACTGCTAACACGACCTCCCCTGTGACGTTTGCTACACTCTCCATTTGTTTGAAATGATTTCCAAAGCCTTGAAACAACACTGTGGCTGACGTCGAACTCCCTGGCAACATCTGTTATTTTTCGATCTTGCCAATAATACGGCCACGCGTAAAATCATCTAGGTGATGTCGGGAAGACATACTGAAAATTGCAAGTTCGTCAATTGATTCTTTCCCTTTCAACTTTGCGTTTGAACAAAAACGGTCAATACGCGTCAAATCCTTTATATCTCTTATCAGCGCTATGACGTCACGAACAAGTTCGGCAATCCAAAATTTGCATACGCACAACAAGTCTTACTGTATCCCGCACTTATGCTAATTTCCACATTTTCCTGCCTTCCATTTTATGGTTGCTATCGTTGCTATTGTCATCCGTCCTTAGCAATTGTCCGGCAGTGTATATGCGGAACCATTGGACACTGGCAGTATCTTGCATAAACATCCCGATAACTCTGATCTTATCATTTGTGTTTGAATTATCTTTTTCTGATGATAATTCTCATTTGCATAGGACATTATGAGTTTAATTGCTGGCATTTTATAATACAGACGAACCCGTATATAAATAAATTGATAGGAAAGTGAAAGAAATTCAATATATGAGAACTTTGTTATAACCTGCAGATAAAAAACCACTGTCTTTTGGCATTATTGTTACGACAGATTAAAACTAGTAAATTATATACTATTTGTGCATTAATCGAAGGTGAATAATTCTTGTCATTTGAAAATAAAGTTAGAAAGATAATATAAGACAAAGAAGCGAGACATGTAACCATTGGAAATGTCAATATATCTGCCAAAATCTTGCCATTTCAGGCGTTATATGATATGTCGGATAAATAAGACCGATCTCGTTTGTTTTTTGCCTATCATTTTCAAATTCCTTTATTCCGGTGGTCAAGTTATTTCTAGATGCCAAACAGTTTCTATGATTTTCTTAACACAGTTTCAGGGCTTGCAACGTGGCGAGAGTAGTGGTAAACACACAACATTTCCCCTGTAGATGTATGCCTATCAAACGTGTTGTGGGTAAGGGATCTGTGAAGAAGAAACTGAAACACTGTTATCAAACACACTGACAACCTGCAAGTAGAATCATAGGGTTTTGTATCAAATGCAAGAGCTTCTCGTTTTTTGTTTTTTTTTGCCTATCATTATCGACTTCCTCTAACGAAATCATTTCAACTTCCTCATTGGAAAAGCTACGTGAATTCCACGTGACGAATTTCGATATGCCGTTTTCTTCGAAAATTATTTTTATAATTTGCGGTAAAAAAAGAGCATATTACCATGCTCAGGAGATCTGTAAAGACTTCGATCAATATGGATATCAGTATTACTCGACTTCGTTTTTATGTGTGTTTAGTGTAATTAGCTTTGCCTCAAAAAAAAAAAAGACGGTGAACATCTTTCTCCGGAAAATTTGATGCTTTAAGGCGCACAAAAAAGCTCAACTGAAAAGGATTGTACTGTGCTCATTAGAAAGATGTATGTTCATATTTCCTACAAAATTGGTCTGAATTTTCGAAAGAGAAAAAACAAATATATTGAATGTTTCCTGATTCTTCGATTCGGAATAGAATGTTTTTTTTCGAAACAAAAAGGTGATTTTCTTTTCGAAAGGATAAAAAAAATCAGAACCAGTCAGCACTGCTGTGTCTATGTCACCTCTCATAAAGTCGAAAATTCCACTTCTAGAGACATAGATGTACGATATAGCTTAATTTGTTTTTTAAATGCACGGTTCAAAGACCACCGTGGGCAACTCTGCGGGTCATAATCAGTCGCCCGTCCCTAATCTTCGGCCACTGACTCCTGGGAAGGGCAAGAGATAGTGCCGTAAAACAAACAGAGCAACAAAGCCTCACGTATTTCGAGTCCAGACACTTCACGGTCGAATGATCAGAAGCTGTCGATTAGACCAATGCACCACCGGGGTGGCTACTGACCTGTTAGAAGGAAAGATGTAATTCAGAGGACAACTTAGTAAAGAATCCGTCTGTGTATCAGCCGTGAAACTACCAACAGCTTCTCTACAATAACGTAGATTTTGTTGTGTATCGGATTCTGAGGGTATATTTAGGAGATAAAATTTAATTATTAGCCGAATCATTTACAAAAATTTTAGGCATTGTGTACAAAACTTTATATGTTTACATTTTTATAATTGTACTCATTTAAAAAATCTGCTAATGATGAAATTAAAATTCTAATATCTTTACATTTAATACTGAGTGTTGGTATTTGAAACTACTGGCAGGTATTTTGCATTTATTTTGGCTTAAGGAAAAAACTATTTTAAAGGTATAGTTATCTAAAAAAAATGCTGCTTTAAAGCAAACTTGAATTGTTTAAATTCAATGGTGATAAAGAAAAAGTTAATTAAAAAGGATATTTATTTTGTTTTTAATTAATGATATAACTTCGAACAGCAATAATAAATCAAAGGTAGCCAACAGAGTAACGCAGGCACGTATGTAAACGCAGGATGTAAAGGAATTTATATTTCTCCAAATTTGTAGGCGAACTTTCACTAAATTGATATAAACAAATATTATATGTATAAATTTTGTTTGTTTGGTTTCTTTTTAGATAGATCACAGATGGCCCCCAAAAGGGATTAAATTCCCACTCTTAAATATCTGTGTTACACAATTTCGGTTGAAGTATAATTTCATTGATTTTCTTTCGATCTAATAATTAAAAAATATATACTGATAAATGCCACTGGGTGTATTCAATATGTCATATTACGTACCGGAATTTATAAAACTACTAGACATAGATATGAATGTATAACCATATGAAAATTTTAATTTCGACTCCTATTTAAAATAGCAAAGTTTTCACTTTTATACGAAGGCATACCTGATTTCTAGCAATCCCGCTTCCAAGAAATCTATTTTATAGTTAATTTGAAGGGTTTTGTTCAACAGAACACTATAATTGCTCAAAGGTATTCACTATTTGTTTTGCAGAACTGTAAACTGAAAGCTAAAAGATTGTGTTAGAATAGTTTTAAAATTATTAGCAATGTAATAACATATATCAACAAACTCCAAAATTTCTGATAAATAATTTAAGTAATATTGTGGAGAATAATTCCCATTCCTAGGTGATACCGAAAAATGCAGAATGATGGTAATAAATGTTCCTTCCTGAAACCTCCAAACTCATGTTTCATATAAAATTTGTAACAAGCAGAAAAGGTAAACACAATCGAAGAAAAGGTAAATGTGATGTGAAACCTCCCAGAAATATTTATAACTTAAACATTTCACTGGTATCACAATCGAAGAAAAAAGTCCAAGAGAAATATTCAGAGCGATGCGGATATTGTTAGCACCAATCATTGACGCCTAATTAAAAAGTGGTCCTATGTTACAGAATTTTGTGAAATATCTCTACTTTTTGAAAGACAAATACATTTTGGTCTGTCTAAAAAATTATATTCGTATGCGTATTTACATACATATGCGTATTTTATATTTTAAGAACTGTACTTGTAAAATTCAAAGAACATTATTCTGAAAGTAAAGTCTTCTGTGTCTTCATTTTTTATAACTCGCTAAAATTTACGAATAATTCTTAAACACCACCGCAAGTTTCTAAATCTCTAGGAACTCGGATATCTTTAATTTTAGTTTCTTGGTTTCAGTTGGAGAAAGGGACCGTCGCTGCAGGATAGGCATGCCTGATCCATTCCTCGTCCGTGACCCAAACCCGGACCCATCTTTGTTGACTATCCAGAAAATAGTACTACATCCAGATGATTCAATTTTAATCAGAGGGTAAAAATTCACAAAATAACGGAACATATACTGCTTCAATCTAATGCGCGTAATGCACATTTATAGTGCAAATTGGTGAATGAAGAATTTAAATAGATATTTTACATTAATGGAAGCAGTATATATATACGTGGTGTTGCTTCATCAAATATATCAAATCGAAGGTTTTCCTGCTGTCCGGTTGGCGCAATGATCAAAGTGCTGGCTTCAGACTATTAGTCTGAGACTGGCCCGTGTTCGAATCCTGATGAGGCATGGATGCTCCGTTTTAAATAATATTCTCTAATTTCCCATGCAAACTGTCTTTTCTTTACAGGCTAGAATCAGTTATCCTTTCTAAACCTTTAAATTACTGCGTCTCCCTCACAGAGTTGGTAATCGCAAATTATACATTTGTACAATTTATTCAGTTAGGTTAACCACTACGGGAATGCATTAAGATTTGCTTAGCTTTTTAGAGGCTAAAAAACCATCAACTTACATTTCATTCGTTGACTCAGCGAATCTCCCGTGCGGAATCCTTATCTATCCGATGACCTAATTCCATTTGCTTTGTGCTATGTGTGTGGACTGTTTGGGAGTTTTAGGAATGCATTTTATTATCCCCAAGTGTGAAATAAATAAAGCAATTGCGGGAGTCAATATCTTTTATCTCTCTCTCTATCAGCACCATGTTCTTCCTACGACCCAAATTCTTCTCAGCAAAAGTGCTTAAGGCAGGCATGGTTTAGATACAATGTAAGTGAAATTTTATATTGCTGTAAGACAAATAATATAACGTTGTAAATGTTATTAAAATTTGCTGCAACTTTCATTCGGAGCCTTTTTCGGAAATTTTGGCTCTGTGAAGTGGTAATTGCAATTAATCTGTAAAATTTCGAGAAAAAAGGTTTTTTTTTCCCGGTTGTTGAAAATTGCAGCAAAACTATTGGATATATAGTATAAATGAATCGAACGAAATTTATAGATCGTACCAAGAGGAATAAATTGCCAGCACCATGTTCTTCCTATGACTTAAATCCTTTTGAACAGAAGTGCTTAATGCAGACATGGTTTAGATACAATGTACTCTTCCTCTGTGCAAGTACGCATTTCCTTGAAGTTCAATGTCTTATCATTTCCGCATTTCGAGGATTTTTTTAAATATATGAGATCTTAGTGATATATATCAATTATGACACACACAGTATTTGGTAACACAAACTATTAATGCTACATAACTTCACCGTTATAAATATCGGTTTTTCTCAGACGGGAAATATTCCATCGATGACTTTCGCATGGACACTGGTCCATATGATTGCCCATACGGCCGTCCGTGCATATAGACAGACGAGGACATGTTGCAAATCTCTCTGATATCAAGCATCACACTAAGATCTCATATATTTCCTAGTTCTCTTGATTGTGTTGTATTTCGAATAGTAGAAATCTCATGTTCCCAGTTGAGAACAGAATACCAAATTAATAACACAAAAGAACACATCTGAAAAAATTTTTTTTTGGCAGAATGCCAATTTCAATTTCCTAGTAGAGATAGGATAAGTACCGATTTAACTTTACCGAATATATTCGATATAATTCAAAATGTTTGAAACAAAATACTGAAACATACGAGTTTCCGTATTTTGAGCAAATAAAATGATTTGCAAAGATAAGAACTACGATGTTGTAGTAAAATTTCAATACTATTGAGCACTTTTGGGAAATTGTGTTTGTCTTTGGTGTTTACACTTATAGTTTCGTTAACATTATAATATTCAGATGTTACACTCATCTTCAAAAAAGTAGTTGCACGCAGAAGGACGAGACGGATTGCAATGCTATTCGGAAGGAAGAGAAAATTTGCCAGAAACAATGAATTATTAAACAATGAGACAGGTATGGGCAATATATATTGAGATAGATGCCAATAAGTAATGTCTCACAGTACGGCTTCTGGCTGCCATGTTTGCTTACGCAGCGTACCAGACGTCTCGGTATGGAGCTGTACAGGTTCCTAATGTCGTCCTGCGATAAGTTATCCCATGCAGCTTGAATCTTCTCAAGCAGTTTATGCAGATCGCGCAGAAGGGCTGGAGTGTGGATAGCAAGTCGAATATCATCTCATTCAGTCGGCGATAGGTCTGGCAAAGCGGCTGACCATGGCAGAGTGTCAGTGCTTTGAAGACAAGCTCTCGAGACAGCAGCAGTATGAAGACGAGCGTTGTCCTGTTGGAAAGTCTGGCGATGCGGCTGACCATGGCAGAGTGTCAGTGCCTTGAAGGCAAGCTTTCGAGACAGCAGCGGTATGAGGATGAGCGTTGTCGTTTTGGAAGTTCTGGCAATGCAGCTGACCATGGCAGAGTGTCAGTGCCTTGAAGGCAAGCTCTCGAGACAGCAGCAGTATGAAGACGAGCGTTGTCGTGTTGGAAAATCGGAGACAGGAGTGAGTGTTAAGAAAAGGTAGGCCCATTGGTTGCAGGACATGATTAACGTAAAGTTGTGCTGTCAATGTGCCTGTAATGAACACCAAAGGTGATCCGTGATCGTACGCAATCCAATCCCAAACCATATCATATAGCTGAAAATTAGCGGTCGTCGGTTGGCAACTGGCGATTCAAGTTTCAGTTTGGTAACAACATTTTCCCAACATTATCGCCACAGTGGCTACCCAATGTTCGTTGATGAGATCGAACTACTTTTTCTTTTGCTTCCAGGGTTACGTCCAGATTTTCAACATGTCCTGCGCGAGTGTATTGCGTAAAGCGGTTACGGTAATCATTTTTCGGTCTTTGGAATGTTTCAGGTTTCAGATCATACGCTGCGTAATCCGATGTCGTCGTATTCCATTCCGTTTTCGAGACGCTGTGCAGACTGGTAACCCATACCGGAAATGCCTTAGTGATAGATGGCACTTTAAACGGCGTGGGCTATTTCCAAAAGGACTTGCGCCTTTTACCTCGTAGTTACTTCGCTTCCGGTAGCTATACTTTCAGGGATGTTTAAGAAATGTGCCATTCCGTAAGGCGTCATACATCTTGTTATCGCGGGACATCGGAGGATTTGTGAAAAGAGAGATGAGTTTGAGGGAAAGTGTGCGTGGCGGAAAGAAGTAGTCAAGTATTTCAGCTTTGGGAAATGTGAATGTCCCAAAAATAACAAAGTATTTCATGAATAGAGAATGCAAGTAAATAAAATGTATATATACTGTATATAATTATTTTCATGATATTGTCTGTTGTATTTGTGTTTATGTGTTTTATATGTAGAATAGGGGTGGCGGAATCACAATTCAGTTTTCGGTGGCACTTTCTTTCTCATGTTACTGTCGCAGAAATCAGCGCAGCCCCCCCCCCCTCCACTCCTCCAGTCAGTCGCTATTTATCAAATGGCATAAACGTTTTCCCTCCAGAATTTTACTTTTAATTTTAACTATCCGTAATTTCTAAAAAAAAAAAAAAAAGACATGAGCTTTCATTAATTTGATTGCAAAAGCAGGTGTTTCGACGTCAAGTCGTCAACTATATTATCAAGAAAATCTACTTTTAATGTTTCAAAATTTACACGGATTCATCCTGGAAATTTCTTCACAAAGCCTAAATATTATTTAATGTTTTTTAGATTACAAAATTAGATGGTGTCATTTAAAGTTACTTTTCTATTATCCAAATATATTATTATTATCAGTTATATAGACTATATCAAGTAAAATATTGTTATGCCACAGATATCAATTCAAAAACTATGAGCTTCAACATCTCATAAATTTTCACGAATGGCTTCCAGTCTTCCCAATAGCAGGAAGTACTTAGAACTGTGACGTGCACTAAAGAATGAAGAGGACCCGTGAAACTTTTTATTATTATGATTTCATTTCAAAAATTTCTAAAAGGAGCGGATGTACTGTCAGATTGTGGACATGTGAAATGAAAAAAAAAGATTGCGAAAACCACATAGTCGCGAAGTTCAGAGATTGGTCATAAAATTTAAAATAAAATCGTTATTATTTCCTTTTTCGGAGATATGTTTTAGAGAGAAATACAAGGGACTGCCGTAAATCGCAATTGTTTTTGTTGATACTATGTAATAAATTCAGTAGCAGAATAGCTTTATTAGCTGTGCCACCATAATTAATTTACACATTATATACAGTGTTTGATCATTAGATATAGACGTATATATATACTGGAGCTTGTCCTTACTTTTTTGAATAATTTTGATTTAAGGATATTCAAGATGATAATTTATCTGAAAGTACGAATTCGGACAGAACCTTGCCATGCATTGGGTATTTCACGGCTGTGAGTGTATCTACAAGTGGAATCACAAAGGAAAGATAATTTGAAAATGTAAAGGAATCAGCAAGTGGGGGCATTTCTGAATTGATTGCCATTCCTAGCAACGTTGATAAAAAAACAATGGGAAAAAATAAGTCTGTAAAGAGGAGGTTGAGAGAAGATTGGAAAGTTGTCCTAGGTGATCTTAAAGCGACAAAGGACCAGAAAACAAATCTGATGTTGAACGGGAACTGTGAATGGGGGATGTCGAGTAAATGCTGTACCGAATTTGCAGCATCATTTAGAATTTCTTAAAGTTTTGTGAGAAATGATCCACAATTTTATCCACCAGACAGAAAACGTCACAGTGAGAACGTGCATTTTTTTTAGAAAAGCATATGAATCATGCTATATGAAGTTCCAAAATCGTACTGAGTTGGCTTCACAATCACATGTATATACAAAGATGACTAAACTTAATACAAAAATTCAAGAAATATTGTTAAAATTTTCCGACGGGTATATGAAACGTTTATTGAGGACAGAACAGCATCTAAATTTGCATTGGAGTTTCGATGGCAAGAACTCAAACGAATTAATATTGGCAAGGCTTACCGGAATGACATGTAGTTTAAAACGTTCCTTCACTTCTTTGATGCTGATATTCAAAAGAAATGTACAGATGAAGTTAACTATGTCAGCGCTTTTGTGATAATGACTGACGGATCCACAAGTCGTGCATTCACACAATATAAATCTGTGTGTGTGAGGTATGTGGGAATATCAGCTGAAGGAGAATCTGCCATTCAATTTTAATTTCTTGGTTTAGAGGAGATACATATTAGTGCGGATGCTGATGGATTATTGAAATTCATCTCTCAAGTCTTGAATATTTGAGGAATTTTAAACTGGAAAGATGAGATGATGTGTATCACCGTTGATGGAACAAATGCTAATGTTGGGCAGAAAAGAGGACTGATAAAAAAATGTATACTCCAACTTACGCAACATGCTATAACCATGTATTTGATATTTTTGTAAAGCATGTAATTGAATGCAATCCTGCAGCATCTGATGTAATAGCACTAATTCGGTCTTTAATTTCATTTTGTCGTACAAGCCCAAAATTCACACGTGAACTCAAAAAAGCAGCAGAAGCTCTCGAAAGTAATATGTTATCATTCAAACACATTTGCAATACAAGGTGGTCCGACTTCCTGCAAGCATCACTTGAACCCCCAAATCGTAACTACTGGCTGTTACAAGGTATTTGGGGCAAAGTTAATTCCACCGATAATACGAACAGATACTCCTCAGAGAGAAAGTCAACAGCAAGCGGACTTTTAAACCAACTTACTTCATACGCGACGATGTTTTCAGTATTTTCAGTTGCTGATTTTATTGAAATAATGGACCACTCAGGTTTGGTTTCAACTTTTTTCTTTTTTTCTTTTTTTGGAATTGCGAGACATACTTTTGAATGTTGCCATGAGTAATATGAAGAACTCTCCCACCAAACTGAATGAAATTAAACAACAGCCTGAAAATTGTCCAAACTTGATTCATTTCCTTGAAGAACATGAGAAAAAGCAGACTGAACAACAGTGGCTTTTCCGTGGTCAGGTTCTAAAATTGCTTGTGAAACGGAAAGCTACAAGTGTTTGAAACAAAAGTACCCCATGGAGAATTACGGTCAACGTTTTTGATGGTTTCTGCAAAATCTTCCAGAAAAGAGTATTAGACTCGTCTTCATCACCTGTACTAAAGGCATTTCAAGCTCTACATGTTACATTCATGCCAACAGAAAAATGTGAACATCGAAATGCGCATATCGAAAAAATATGAATTCTATTTCGTTGGAGAAAAGGAGAGCTCTGGAGCAGTGGGTCGATTTAAAGAAAATCGTACGTTTTCATTTTACGCATTCTACCAATTTCCTACGATTACGAAATATGCAACAAAGCGAATCACTTCAACACATGGCAGTAATCGAGCAACTCCTAGATATACTTCTTTGCATACCAGCAAGCAATGTAGAAGTTAATCGCGTGTTGAGTAGGATAAAGGAAGCGCCTGGTGAAAGAAGTATATTGATGCGAAAGAATACTCCGGCACCTTGGTGTAAAAAGGAATGGAAATGATTTGTTCAGTCAGAATTTCAACAACTCAGCAAGCGACTGGTAAAGTTCAACAGGCCTCGTTTGTTGTAGACGGCCGAATATTTTCAGTGAAAATAGAAATTGAAAATTTAAATAAATATATTTTCTGAAAAATTAGTCATTGTTTTTTTGTTTTTTAAATTATATCACATGCTGTTAAGAAGTTTGCATAGAAGAATCCTGTGCAGGTAAGAATTTGTTTAATATTTTGTGGGTAGTTACCAACCTGAAAAATTTTGGCTACTAACTTTTCGATCCTCAGTAGCCATTGTTATTGACATAAATTTCTAGTTTTGATGTATAATTGTTGATTGATTTTGTTTTCCCTTATGATGTAAATATTCCTGTAGTAAAGTTAAAAACACTGCGTGCACTTATGCAACAATCCAATAAAAGCACAACACTTTCGGAAGCGATGTTGGAAAGCAAGGGAAGGCAAAAAATAAAATGACTAACGTCTACTGATAAACATTTGGTTTCTGATGTTTTAGATTGTTTGTATAGGCAAATATCGTGAGTATGTGTGGTACATCTCAAATTATTTTGTTGACCTTGGTTAAAAGACAAGTGTTGCAGTTGAATATACATTAGAAGCATCATACATGTGCCTTTGCTTAGTTACTAGCTGATGCATTTTCCGACGCGCGCATTTATTGTTTATGCAAAGTAATCATGGAGAGCATTGGACATTTCCGTCCTGCCGAAAAGGTGTGTGTAGTAATTAGATATGTTTAGTTACGCAGCAGCTCACATTATTAATTACCGTGGAACAAAAATAAATGGAACTCGTCTTTATAACTTAAATAAGTTGCTCGACATCAAACATGCGCTTACATACTTAAATAAGTTGGAATGCTTAAGATTTCGAAAAAAGATCAACGGAAATACAACCAAATTAGTAGTCATCAAATCTGAAAAAAATATACGTCTATATAGTTTGAAACTCATTGTCGTCGATATGAAGGTGTATCTCGTAGTAAAAATCACGAAATGGGATCGCTGCTAAGATATTTGTTATTAATTATTATTATTCATTAATTCAGGGAGTTACACTTTGCTTTTACTAAATAATTCGAGAAATAATTAAATAAATGAAAAATCTGTTGAAAATCTCCACCTGTAAATTCGGTCGTTTCCGATGTTTAAGTACGGTCTGAATGGACTGCTTGTTGTAATAAATGGTTGTCCACAGTGAGTGTAAAGAACGCATTTAGTGGTTATTCTGCAATACGAAACCAGTGTTATTAGCACTCACCCAAAAGATCAAAATGAAAACACGAAGGCCTGCGATACTACATAATAATCTCTGGTTTCACATTTACACGTAACTGATGAATTTATCGTAAATTATTTCCATTCATCAATTCTTAAGGTGGAAAACGATAAATTCAATATACATTCATTTATCTTAAAAAATTGTCTGATCTGTAGAGCCGCAGCTTCCGTTTTCAAATCACCTCATCTTGTAGAAAAATTCAGTTACACTATTTTTCTTATTAAATCTAACGAAAATGCTTATCATTGAAGTTCTGTTCACAAACCTTTAGCATTACTCTTTCTCATTAGAACACAAACCAAAGCTGTCCGCGTGTCATCATCACCATCATTGTCAACCATTATCAATCCATTACCGGACGAAGGTCTCCCAAGTTTCTTCCACAACGGTCCGTCTTGTGCCAGTCTCCTCCATGTTACTCCCGTATACTTTCGAATTTCATCCACCCATCTCCCATGTGTTCTTCTTCTGGCTCTTTTCCTGTCCCTTGGAATCCAATCTAAAATTTCGGCTGTCCATCAATGGTCCGTCCTTCTGGCAGTATGTCCAGCCCATTGCCATTTTTAGGGACGTAACTCTGATCACGATGTCTACCACTCTTGTCATTTTTCGGATCCACGAGTTCCTCTTCTTATCTCTCCTGTTCACACCAAGCATGCACTTTTCCATGCTTCTTTGAGTTGTCTGCGGCCTTTGTATGTCTCTTTTAGTTAAAAGGTCCACGTCTCTGCACCATATGTAAGAACTTGAAGGATGCATTGATCAAACACTTTCCTTTGGAGACATAACGACATATTGCTTTTGAAAATTATGCTGTTTCTTCCAAAAGCTCTCCAGGCAAGTTTTGTACGCCAAATAATATCTCCATTAATGTGACCCTCACTTGATATCTGCTGTCCAAGATAAACGTACGTGTCTTCTATCGCTAACTTTTCTGCATCAATCGATAAATCTTCATTTCTTGTAAAAGCATTGAACATCACCTTTGTCTTCTAAAAGTTCATTTTTAATCCCACTTCTTTACTCTTGTCAGCAAGTTCCTGGATCATACTCTGCAGCTCTGACGGGGCAGTTCCAAAAATGACTACGTCGTCACCAAAACGAACTTGGTTAGATAATCTCCATTAGTCTTTATCCCTTTGTTTTCCCAGTTCAGTGATTGAAAGACGTTGTCCAATGGGGCATTAAAGAGTTTCGGAGATATAGTGTCACCTTGTCTCACTCCCGTTCCAATTTTTATGTGTGTTGAAATTTCAAACAACCGAATCTTTGCACTTGCATTTTCATAGATGTTATTAATAATATTAATGTATGCATCTTTAAAAGCGCAGGATTTCAGAGCCATTGTAACTGCTGATGGTTTCACCGAATCAAAGGCTTTTTCATTATCGATAAAAGCCATGCACAATGGAAGTACATTCCGTCGCTCTTTCAATTAGTTCTCTCAGTACGTGGATATGATCTATTGTGCTGTATCCACTCCTGAATCCAGCTTGTTCTCTCGGTTGAGCCATGTCTAGTGTTACCTTCAAGCGGTGTGAAAGAATTTTAGTGAAGGTTTTATTAAACACTGATAGATGGCTGATAGGTTTGTAGTC
Organism: Macrothele yani; assembly: GCA_039090855.1. Taxonomy (NCBI): domain Eukaryota; kingdom Metazoa; phylum Arthropoda; class Arachnida; order Araneae; family Macrothelidae; genus Macrothele; species Macrothele yani. The sequence goes on from CM077033.1 coordinate 31,494,136, forward strand.
CCTGAGATCCTCAATATGATCTTTTTTATGTAGCAGGATCATTGTAGCGTAGTTCCAATCTCCAGGAATCTTCCCTTTATTAAGGCTTCGAGTGAGAATTTGGGCTATTACTGTTTCGATTTCTCCACTTGCTTTTTGTATGATGTCTACAGTAATCTATCTTCTCCTGGAGCTTTTCCCCGCTCCATGTTCTTGATTGCATGTGCAACTTCTGCTGGGAGGACTGGAAGAACACGGGTACAGGTACCTTTTGTGATGTCTGGAGTACATGTATCATCCTTTTCATATAATTTGGAGTAGAAATCTTTCATTCTTGTCAAAATTTTGCCTCTATTTCTTGTTACAGAACCATCTACTTTTCTCAGTGCCATAATCTGTTTTCTTCCCTTACTGAGATGTTTCTTTGCTATCTTTAGGATTTGGTTGCTTTCAATTGCTTTCCTCACTAGTTCACAGTTGAATTTCTTTACATCTTCAGTGATACTTTTTCGTACTATCTTGCACAGCTCTATATTTGGAAGTCACATCTTCTTCAGTTGTCCTCATCTCTCTTCTTTTTGCATCAAGATTTCGGTTTTTTCCTGATAATTTGTGCACATGCAACTTGTTCTTAAACCCAGCTAATTTTGTTCCTGTTTTCATAAGAGCTTTGGTTACTTTTCGGTTAACAGCAGAAATATCCACTTCTTCTTATGTTAGGACTACTAAAACAGAGAATCTGTTCTTCAATTCCAACTTGAAGGTATTATGGTGTTTTTTAAGGCTGGTTATGTCAATACATTTTGTTTGACTTATGAGCTTGCCACGTTTGAGTTTAGTGTTGAGGTGCATCTTACATCTCACCAATCTATGGTCACCGCCTGTGTTCAACTTGTTTAGCACACTGCAGTCTTCTATGACGAATATTTTGTTACACATAATAAAATCAATTTCACTTCTCGTCCCATTTGGATGTCTCCATGTCCATTTCCCATGTGGCTTTTTCTTGAAAAAGGAGTTTAAGATGAAAAACCCTTCTGCCTCTGCAAACTCAACGAGAAAATTTCCACGCTAGTTTCTGTTGCCGTGACTGAATTTACCTACTGAAGATTCCTTCTGCTGCTGTTGCCCTAATTTTGCATTGAAATCTCCCATAATTATCTTCAAGTGCTTCTTACCTTTATTATTTAGATGACGAATTTCTTCATAAAATTTTTCAATTTCTTCTTTTGGATGACTTGTGGTGGATGCATAAGTTTGAATAATCTGAGCCTTGTATCTTCTCGAGAGTTGGATAAGCCGCTCCGGTGGCGCAGTGGTCTAAGCGATGGCCTCTGATCAGTCGTTCGAACGGGGTCCGGGTTCGAATCCCGGTGAGGCATGGATGTTGTGTTTGTCTTACGGCACTGGCTCTCTCCCTTCCCTGGAACCAGTGACCCTAAATTAGGGACGGGCGACTGCTTATATCCCATTGAGTTGCTCACGGTGGTCGTTAAACCTCAAATCAAAAAAAAAAAAAAAAAAAAAAAAAGAGTTGGATAACGCGTCATGCAGCTCTATCAGAAGAACTTTCAACTTCTACAGCTTTATCCTTCAGTTTCTTGTTTACTTTAAATACCACACCACTAGTTCGGCCAGTATCTGTCCCACGATAGTAGAAGAGATGTCTACTTTTCAGTTCAATAAGATTTTCTCCTTTTCACCTTACCTCACTTAGCCCGACGATGTCCCTCTTGATCCTTTGTAGTTCCTCTTCCAATTCCATAAGCCTTGAATCAGAAAATTGGGAACGTCCATTATAGGTAGCCACGGTCAGCTTCAGATGTCAGCCTAGTCCGGCCCCCCGGTGATTCTTAGCACCCTCAGCCTTCATGTCGCACTGGCCGCTGTCCGCGTGTATCAGTCAATAAATTCCAAATTTTCCTATCATATTTCATATCTATTCCGGAATCAAATTTTCCTATCTATTCCGGAATTTTTGGATATAGTTTTTTAAGTTATTTATTATGATTTTACCTGTACATTTTTCAAAATATCATATTCATTAAATTTCAGTAATATTATTGTCTAGAATAGCATTTACAACACTTATGTCACTTTAAAACAACAACATACAGTACACATTTAAGGTACCCAATGAATGTCCATTGATTGCGACACAAGCCGTGGGTACATTCTGAAACTCACCCAGTAGGATTTCCACATAATTTAATAACGAAAGCTCTCGTTTCATTCTTTATCTCAGATGAGAAAATATTTCACAAGGTGATCAAAAGCATACTGAAAGGAAAAAAATATTTTCCATTAATTTGCAGTCCAACGATACGGTTCGTTTTGCAGATTGGTACCCTGCCAAAATAATATTTTCCTAAGGAAAACAAAGGTAATAATGGTTTCCTGGAACAGCGGTAGAGAAATTGCTGTCTTAGTTAAAACTGATTGGAATGTTAAATATGTTGCTCGAAATTTTGCTGCTGCTGCTGCAGATTTCGGCCGCTCGATATATGTCTCACACATATCAGATATCCATTTAGTGTTACAAAACTCTAACGCTTATGCTGTAACTAAATGTGAATTTTTTATGTAATTTGCTGCCACATAGCTTTAATTCAGTTTGATAAAGAAATAGGCCTTTTGTGTTTGGAATTAGAACACCTTTTTTTACTTTCAAATTGAACACATCTCTTGTACTTGTTACCTTAGGTTTATTTTCTTTATATGGTTTTCGGTTTATTAAACTACCGTCTCTCTCGTTTGTATGGGAGCATTTTCCATTATGGATGGTCCACAGTTGCGGTATCTTCCAATAAATGCATAAATACCGTGAAGGAAAGTATTTGTACTTATTATATATATGTGCTTAGTTCAGGTTATCAGCTATTTGCAACCGAGAAACACTCAGACCCTCTCGCCCCGAAAACTGGGAGCGTTCCAATGGTGAAATTATCCTTTTCCACGTTTTCCTGCATTATGGCATGCTATCTGTACCGTTGATCAGGTTATTTGGAATTTCTCACCAGCTTTTAGTCCAATAATCACAAACAACTCACATCAGTTGTCATAACTGCTTCTTTTTCTGCATCTGCTTACCTCATGTCTGTTAATAAACATGCTTCCATTACAATAAGTCAATGTTATCTTGGGAAAACGGCGCTATACCTGCAAAAGCGCTGTTCATTATTTGAAGATGTATTCCAAAATTTCTTTCACATAAATTAATTAGGTTATTTGGTCATAACTTTCAACAAGCTAAACGTTCCTAGTGTTCTATTAAACCTTTATATTGACATTCAACGTCTTATATTATGATTTGGGTAACTGAATTTGTATTCGAATAACGGAGAAGAGAAGTGATTTCCCTGTGTGGCACATTCTTCAGTCTGGTATTTTCAGTGAGCCAATAGCTCGCAATCGGGAAATGCTGGATGGAAATTTAGCATAAATACAGTATCAGATTTCCGCAAATATCAGTGATTTAGAAATTCTTATCAACATTTTTCTAAAGAAAAAGCTCTAATTCCATTTGTGATAGTCGGTCGAACTTGAAGAATATGTATCTGATGCTTTCCCCTTTCGAAGCTGCTAAATCAATCCAGGCAGTTTACGCTGTTTTATCTAAATCGTCTGGAGAACATTTCATCTGCACGTTTATCTTCTTCTGCTTCAACCGATAGATGCATGGATGCGGCAGTCACATTCCCAAAAAGAAGTCATTCCGCATTAAAACATGACTCTCTCTATTTACCTGATAAATAAATGTCCAATAATACGTATACCCTGGGACTCGACCTAACATTTTCAGTTTTTTCAGTATCCGTCAGTAATTTAAAAATATTAAGTCCACAAACTTTATCTGCGTCTTGAAGCTCCATACACTAACTGCTTGTGGTTAATAACGCATGTGGACGCTTAAAAAAATTTCCTCTGCCCTTTCTTTGATACACAGTTTATACTTCATGTTTCTCTACGCTTTATGAGTACACGTTGAGCCAGATTATAACCGGCCGAGTTTCATATCTGTGAATTGTTTTACGAGTTTCCTCACTGCAAGAAATGGCTATAACCAGAAAAGGCAGCTGCCAGAACAATATGACGAACTTCGGTAACATTAATGTCCCAACACTTTAAGACGCCGGATCTCACAGTCGACTACATTCTGGCTGCTGAACATTTGCCCAAGGTAGATCTGGTTCCTCCCGAACGAACCATAGATGGTGTACCTATCTCAAGGCACTACTCTCTCATTCTCTCTCTGTCTGCCTTCCCTGGAACCAAAAAGCTAAAACCTAAGCTATGGGCGACAAAACATGTTTGTGCCCATATCCCAATTCAGTTGCTTACTGTGGTCGTTCCAGTACCCCCCCCCCCCAACACCTTAAGTTCTGAAACACTGTTGTGAAGTATCCAGATGAAGCAACAAAATCAGTGGGAACTTCTCTTACTACACAATACTTCTTTTTAGCAAGCTTCTGCTCGCTTTCTTTCAAATTAGTTTTATATTTTCATTGACGAACAACTCTTCAAACTCTATTATATATATAATTAATTTTTTGAATACATTTCTGGTTTTACTAACATCAACTCACTTCAGCAATAGATGTACGCAAATCTTCACGACTTTATTTTGTTTCTCATATATCGACATTTAAAAGAAATGTAAATACGAAGTGTGGTTTGAAAGAAGGCATTTTTTTCGCTAGTTCCTTCAGAATACATAAATACAAAAATATTAATTTTCTGAGTAAAATTCTTCACTCTGAATTTTACAAAATAGCATCACATCAAAATATGTTGTGAATAGATCAACCCAAAGCGGACACCTGTATTTTCTTTGACATATGTACTTATTCGAAAAAATCAGAAAACAATATGTAAAAACGATATATTGCCTGTTATCTTTTGAACTTACCAAATTCATCTTGGTTGCATCACGGAAAGAAATCTGATTTGATGTATTTAATATTTTCTGCTAAACGAATTAGGTATAAATTCCAAAAAATTACTGAAAGAAAGCACTGAAACCATACCTTGCATGTCCACTTTACTATAACAGAATTTACTTGGTTTAGGATAGCATCTAAATGAAGATTGCAAGCCAAAATAAAGTGTTGCTTTATTTTACCTCACTGGTGGTGTAGACACGCCTGAATTTCATTTCACGTGTTATGATCCCATTTCCTTTGTACGCAAAAGCTTCTTAATACAAAACCGCCTTTTGTGGGTTTTTTTTTCAAAAACTGATACTTTCAGAATTGCACTATGTTAAGGAAAACAAACTTCATGTTCCATAAAAAAATGGAATCCTGAAACAAAATGTGGTGCAAATAACTATAGACAGACATATTCATATTTACTGTATTTAGGAATATTGTTCTCAATTTCATTTGCACTTTTAAATACTTCGATTATACAAATTTCGTGATTTCTCATCAGAAATGATCAAGTGTATGGAAAAACTTGTGTTTATATCTCCGACAGAAAGTATAAGATGAACTGAAGCTTGCTAGCTGGTGGCTAATACGTTTAAATAAGTTGCAGATTTGTTTACTTAAAAAAATAAACCCTTCGTTTTATACCGATAATATAGGCCAATGAAATATTCTAAGTAGATTTGAGCTTCAGATGTTTACCGAATAGGCCATACGTCTAGTAACTGAATTTTGCTGAAATACATTGAAATAAATAAAATGAAATATTTACTCACGTTTTCAAATGATCACTTTTATTCTGATAAATTGAAGTTTCGATATACTTAAAATACTTCTGCTTATCTCGTGTTTATTAGTCTTTACTCATACTACAATATCATAAAATTTTAGAGCTAAAACATGTCGTTAACATATAAACTGAAAAAATTATATTTTTATAAGTAATTCTGAAATAGATTGAGCAAATGTTCATATGCTATAACTTGAATAGATATGATAAAGCCGGTTTTTTTGCTAATTAAAAACTTTGGTACAACATGTAGTGATGACAAAATTTTCCAAATAACGTCAGTTTGCTTTGCTCTAATCAGATTTTGTGGTAGTTACGTGTATGTGAAAAATATATGACTTATGTACATTAGTTATTTCTTGCGGGTTAAACATGAAAAGAAGTTTTTTTCACAGTTTTCGAAAATATTAAGTCCAATGAATAAAAATCTTAGCAAATGTTCACAATATTTAGGCCCGTTACTCGTATTACGGAGACGTCTATTAATTTATCACATATTTTAAGCACGATACTGAGCCATAAACGCCTTTAATTTTATGGCAACAGTGAACGCTTTTTTCAATATCTTTGCTGTAAGAATGGCTGTTGTTTAGTTCTCACACACAGACACACCAGCGGTAAAATATTGACTCTTCCTTGTGTAACTTAATTTCTTTAATTTATAATACTAATTTGCGCAGTGCATTTTTAATATTCTCTTTTAATCATCAAGTTCTTTCAATCTGATGGAATGATATTTCGAACAGCTCTTTTATCTTTATTTTAATTTCATTTCATTGCATTTGATAACAGAAATTCATTTCTTTCTCCTTCATTAACCTTCAATGTCGGTGTTCCTGTTATTTGGATGAAATCAACTTATAAACATATATTCCGTAGTTGCATTTTGTTTCCTCATATATCACATAATTGAAAGATTATTCAAAACTTTGATAACTGGTACTATTTTCATTTTACTTTTGGACGTTTTCGGCTAAAACGTCCTTGTCTTTGGTACAAAACACATTGTGGACTTCTAAAAAAGTAGTTTCAATCCATTACAATAAACTCCTTATTACTTTACTTAATTCTCCGTGCAACTAAACTGCTTCATAATTTTCAAGAGAAACATTTTGAATTTGTCAGCGAAAGAGTTGGTTGTTCTCGTGATTCCTGTTTTAAGTCTCGGCTTTTGTAATATATAATAATGTGAGTGACCGTTTTTGTTTGGTAGTAGGACGCTCTATTGCCTACTGATTTTTCCTAGAATTTTTTTCGTTCTGTTAAAAATTGAACCACAAGACTGAAGAAGGGAATATCGACAAAATATTTAAAATTGAGTTTTTGGCAGGAATGTTGAGACATCGACTCATTAGTCCTCTTTTTCAGAGAAATTAAAACCATAGTAGTTATGAAGCTACGGGTTCGAGTATTATTCGGACGTTTTACGAAAGGAATGAATCCTAGTTTTATTCCATTCTTCAATATATGTTGTATTCAGCAGCAGATGTCAGCACACTCACGTTCTTCTGACTTATTCTGGTTCAGTTAGTCATATTCGGCTGAGGCGGAATTGATTGCTTCATATCAAGATTCACACAGCTGTACCTTTCATAATTTCTTAAAACCATTCCCTGTACTGTGTTCTTAATTATCATAGTTAAACAACAGATAATTTAGTAAGTTATTTCAATTACAATTTCATTTTATATAGACTTTGCGGTCTCGTTTTCTGAAACATAAGTTATGTAAAATAATTTGAAATTTCCTTAAGTGCTCAAATAAAAAATTCAGTACTTTATTCAGACAAGTTGATTTAATAAAAGAAATACAAAGAAAGTTTTACTGGTATTTCCGCACAAGCCTTTTTTGTAAGTGGATGACCGTTCGTTTGATGATTCAGAACACAGTACGTAGACACTATCTGGAATGTTATTTTAAAAAAAAGAAAACAATTTCTTTTAAGGTTTGATGAAAACCTAACTGCTGTGCACACGATCTTGACTTTAATAAACTGTGGTACTGGACATTGGCATGTGCGATGGCTGCTGGATTGCATTCCGACTGGGATATCTCACAGTTAATTCAACGGTATGATAGTGACACACACTCAGTAGGGCTATCGGCTATTATTACGAATTCAAACAATTTGTTTCATGTAGTGGATAAGTTTCAAATACGCTTGCAATCGATCATGATTAATAGACGAAAAGTGAGCTTCGTACACGGAGAAATTTTGTATAAATAATTCAAAACGTATTTGAAATCTCGAATGTTTCGGGAAGAAGGACACATACACGCGCGCGCGAGCGCGCGCGCACACACACACACACACACACACACACATACACGCACACGCAGAGTAAGTGAGTGGCCTTATGATCCCTGTAGTTTTTGACTGCAGGTTTAACATGCTCAGTGGTTAAAATATTATTAACCAGGCTTTAATTTTCCCTTTTACATACTGCAAAAAGAACTTTTCAAGTTGCGTGTTTCTACGGCAAATTTTCTAAATATTGAATAAAGTAAACTGACATATCTGGTTTTACCAATAATGCGATTTTTTAAGAATAAATTAAAATCATTATGCACCCCAAGCAATAGTAATCTACGTATGTGGCGAACTTCAGCCACCCCAAGTGCAATAGATGACCTCTGGCCAGATGCCTGGCATTTTTGCTTACGAGCTCTCCCAGCTCAGTCACAAAATTTTCAAATTTCTTAGTTGTTTCATATATTTTTATTTCGCTTGTTATACTCTATAAAAATTAGAAATACAGCACCGGGACTTAAATCTGAATTTGTTGTACAAAACTGATATCAATATGATGGATGCCTGAGACACTTCCTTGCGGTTGCTCATCCATTCCGCAACATCCCTAGAATCCGATCTTCTACAAAATCTAGAATATGATCATCCTGAAGCTTGATATGTCACTTTTGGTTCAAGTGTGACGTGACTTCAACCAAAGGACCTATATACTCGTACGTGAAACACCAACAGAACCTCAAAGAGTCTCCTATATCTTAAACAGCACTTTAAACATAGTCCTCATTTAAGGCTACATGCGTTTTACGAAGTACTCGTCCCATAGAATCATTCCAGTGTATGAATATATATGTGTAATCATGGCATATGTGGAATATTTATTTCTATAATTAAACAATTAGTTAAAGCATGAATATGCATTTTATTGACGCAAAGTCTTATACAATATTTGATACACAAACACACTTGGTAATTATTCAACGAACTAGCAATTGGCGTTGATGACTGCCTCGATACTTGATCGGAATCTGTTCCAGACCTTTGGGATCTCCGCGCTGCTCATGTGGATCATGTCGATGGCGAAGACATACTGACGTAATCAAGAGTTTTACGAAGATGTTTTTTTGGCTCTCTTTCATCTACACCTCACATATAGTAACGTCGTAGACGCTGGGCCCAAACGTCTGGAAAGCAATGGTAATGCACATTCTCTTCAAGCCATTCCTTGGTGTCTTAGTCATTGTAGGCAATGGTAATGCACGTTCTCTTCAAGCCATTTCTAGGTATCTTAGTCATTGTCCTGTTCGAAGATGTAAAACCTCTCATACATCTTCCAACAGGACTTATGAAAATCTAATTCGGCAATGTCCTTTGGGACACTTCCTTCCCTTCAGGGCTGACAGCCGGGATGATCTTTTCATTTCTTGACGATGTTATTTTCTGGATGATCTTTCATTTCTTGACCATGTTATCGATGATTCAGCCGGAAGGAAAATAAACTGACCTTTTAAATGATGATTTCTTAAATTTTCTAATTTAGGTAGACTTGAAAGTGTAAATTTAATTTTAATTCCTGAGTTAAAATCTTTAGATAACTAGGTAATTCTTTAAATAAGTAGTAGTGTTTCAAATGTAAAGTATCAGTAATTGTTGGGGGAAAAATATTTCGTTGTGCGAGGTACGATTTTTAGGGTATCATTTGGTTTCTCTATATTTTATATATGGAAACCAAATGAATATTTAATCACTCAATGATTCGTTTGGTTTCCCTTAGTGGGTAGTATTGAGCAGACGTACTCCAGCATGTGTTTCCTTTACAGGACAATTAGAAATATAAGAAACTGTGCGGAAGGTTTAGTTTAAAGCGTCGAGTAGTATTTAACACAACTTTTTTGTGCGTTAAGAAAGATAAAGGTAATAATAAAATAAATGAAAAGAGAAAAAAATATTGTGAAAAGCCTAGAATTTCATCCAGTGACTGAGTTAGAAAATTCTAGATCCTTGAGTAATTCGTAAAAACCAATGGAACTGAGTGCTTCTATGGTGAAGTGTCAGTCAATGAAGGACGAAAACGATTATGTTTTGCTATGTATGATTATTCGTGGCAAAACAATCATACTATGCAAATGAAATCGTTTTGCAGCGCATCATCATGTGAAAGTTGACAAAATAGGCAACGTTATACACGGAATATTCCGAAGCAAAATTTTCTGGCTGACTCGCTTTATAGCCGCGCCTGTGTCTCGGTGGTCTAAGCGATGGCTTATGGTCATTCGTCCGAGATGGGTCCGGGTTCGAATCCCGGTGAGGCATGGGTTTTGTGTTAGTGTTCCGGCTCTGGCTCATTCCCTTCCCTGGAACCAGTGGCCCTAAATTAGGGACGTGCAACTGCTTATAACCCCTTGAGGTGCTCACGGTGGTCGTTAAACCTTCAATCGAAAAAAAAATTAACTTTATAGAGAAGATCAGTTTCTGAAAATAAAACACTCGAAATCAGAAATCAGTAGCAGGTGCTTCAGTGTTAACATATTAAGCTCTCAAAGCCACAAGACTTCGTGAATTAAGAAGCCAGAAAACTACAAATACATATGTGTGGGTGTGGGTGTACTGACCATTTCATTATAAAACACTCAGTGATAGAGGCTTTAGGCAGTATGTACATTGAAAACTTAGAATTCCTTACCTATTCAAATGTTAAGATTTTGAACTAATGCGACATAGGTCTGGTGTGTTCGTGTGTCTTCGTTATACGATTGCAAGTAGTAAAGTGAATCATATGCTAAAGCGGGTTCACTATTTTACCTGTCTGAAAAGAGAATCGAAGCATGTAAAGGCCCAGAATGTCCATCAATGAAGTTCAGAATATGAAGCAAAGTATATACGAGCACATATACGCAGCCAGATCTCTCCGTCAATCTATCTCACTGGAAAGCTTGACACCACTGTAACATCTCTACCGTGACGCTGGTAGAAACTTAGTCAAATACGCATTATTATCATACATTTGCCAAATATTTGCTACGAACTTACTTAAAAGTTGAAGTTGAAATCACTTATGGAAGATCGAACATTTCATGTTGTTTTGAAAAATTCTACAGCTCATATATACAGGACTGATGTTCAAAAGCGATTACTTACACATTCTTACATTTAATTGTTTTACGAGCAGAGAACAAAGTTTTAACTACTCAACGTATCGATTAATTTGCGTGTGCTATGATTCCAGGACCTGATGAAAAAGCCGCGCTTGCATGAATTCGTAACAAGATACATGATGCATGGACCATGTGGCATGAATAATCCTGGAACACTTTGCATGAAATGCGGAAAGTGCGAGAAAATGCTTCCCAAGGAATTTCAACCGAAAACATCACAGACTGTGAAAGTCTGTTGCATCCTTAGACGCTTATGTGTCACAGGTGAAGTACGAGTAGACAACTGTTCGTTGTGCCTTTAATAATCCTCATCTGCTGCTAAAAATACGACATGTTCATTAACATCGAAGTTTGCACTTCTCTGTTTGCAGTTAAATATATTTACGAAGAACACAAAAACAACATAACAACAAGAAAAAGTTAAACAACAGCAAATTCTTTGCACAGAATGTTATTAATCCTGACGTCTTTGAAAAATAGAAATAGATGGCATATAATTTTCAGCTCTTACAAGAATCGGTTTTTACTATAATTCCCTACCAAAATCTAGCGTCTATTTGATTTGTTTTCATTCTGTTTCAATTAAAAATTTCACTCCGTCTAAAGAAGTGCAACATCCCCAACATATTAATATTTATTAAATGTTTAAAAAATAACCATCCTAGTACGGGGTACAGGCTACAAATTAATGATGTTGAAAGCGAACGATTTTTGTTTCGTCATTTGTAGCCTTGGAATCTTGCGTGTATTTTAAGTATTTATTTAGTACTGTTACAATCGCTTGTGGCAATTTATGAAAACCAATATCTGGAATAGATTAATTTTTAATTTATTTCACATCTGTTAATACTCATAATCATAATAATAATAATAATAATAATAATAATAATAATAACAAACAATATAATTACCTTTGTCTGAACGTTTGTCCCACTTTATTGGCGCATGGGAAAGAGCGTTTGAATTTTTAATTGTTGAACCCCTGCGTCAACCAATACACTTTATTTTTATTGTTGAAATGTTCAGTTTTGCAATGTACATGAAACATATTTTCGCATTTCGATATCAAAACAAAAAACAGTACTCCCGGTTTCAAAAAATTACTCTGCATAACTTATTTTTTATTTCTTCATTTTTCACAGGCTTTCATCTATACTGTAATAAGAAACATTCAAGCCTCACTTAACTCTCACCGGGTAGGACCGTCGTACATGTATCGCGGTAAGTAAAATACTAGGAACGATCCGATTTCACTGGTATCTTAACTTGTAAGTTGTCACAGAATTTATACTTTCAATGTAAATGCATTTTGATTTTCAGTATCAGATCTGAAAAGGATAGAGTTGAGGAAATGAGACCTGTAAATTTCAGAGAGGAATACAATATTTCATAAATTGTCCTTTGCATGTTGTTTTTTAGTTATTTAGGTACACTATCTACCAACAAGTAATTGGACACCTGTGATAGCACAGGAAAACGAAGTTTATTCACCTTCAATAGTTGGTGGAGCCACCCGAGTGGCGATTACAGCTGCGACCCTCCGAGGCATACTCTCAACCAGGCGTTGTACGACGGCTAGCGGTATTTCCTTCCACTCGGCTTGAAGAAGACAGGTCAGTTCTTTCAACGATTTCGGACGGTGGGGGCGCCCCTTAAGTCGCTCCAACTCGTTTCAAAGGTGCTCGATAAGGTTAAGGTCCGGGCTCTGCGCAGGCATGTCCATTCGATTAACCCTATTGTCACCATACCAAGCCATGGTGGACCTCGCAACATGACAGGTGGCATTGTCATCCTGAAAGTACCATGGGTCCACCCCGTCAAACTGCCACAACGTAGGAAGCGCATGGTCATCCAAAATGGGGCAGTAGGTCTCGGCGTTGAGTCTACCAGGAATTGCGACCAAGGATCCCGTGCCATACCAGGAAAAACACCCATATAGCATAATTCCACCGCCACCGAACTTCACAGTTGGCACAATACATTCCAGCAGGAGGCGTTCTCCAGACAGACGCTAAACATAGACCCTGCCATTCGAACTGTACAGGGTGAACCTTGATTCGTCTCTCCAGATAACATGTTTCCACTGTTTAACGGTCCACTGTCGACGTTCTTTGCATCACGTTAGCCGAGCAGCGCTATTGGACTTGGTGATCAAAGGCTTGTGGACGGCAGCACATCCATGATAACCGACCAGATGGCTTCCTTACGGATGTTATTCATCGAAGGAACACTCCCGGATGCCTGTTGAAACTCCTCGCGGATGTTGGCCATTGACTTGGTGCGGTTCTTCCGAATTTCTCTGGCCAGCACCCGTAGGTCTCTAACTCCCACTTTTGTGGGTCTGCCGGGTTGGGGCACATTCTCATCTTCCACTTGCCAATCACGTAAGCCACTGTCAATTTTGGGTACTTCAACTCGCTGGATATGTCACTTATGGATCGGCCAGTTCTGTGATACCCGACGATTACGCCTTTTTCGAAATCAGAGAGCTCCGAACTGCGTCACATTTTGCATGCGAGTGATTGCGTTGTTGTTTCCCGCACGATATTTAACGGCTGCGGCCGTGACGTGTTTCAGGACCGCAGATATTGTCGATTGCAGGAGTGCCCAAATACTTCTTGGTAGATAGTGTACATTGTCATTGGCACTGAAATATGACCATCCCATTATAGGCCTTATCTTTGCAAAATATTTCAATATGAAATTTTTTAAACTGCAAATCGTAGATAACACAGTATTCCGTTGCAAAACGTACATTGATAAATTCAGCAATACAATTTCTGTTAGTTAAAATTTGAGCTTACACTTATTAAGGATTTTGTCGTCTTGCCAAGAAATATCAAAATTCGGAGTTTGGTCATTGGATTTTATTTATTTTATAATAAAGCGCAGAGATTAGTTTAAGTGCTACTTCGTGAATACGGTGCTAACTATAACTGCTACTCAAAAGTAACAGTGATTTTTTAACGTGATTGGATTCACAGTTTAGGACCTGTTCCTTCACTTCTGTTTAGCAGTAAAGTAACTAATAGTGTAATCAACTAGAAGAGCGGTGTGTGCGTGTGTGTATATCGCGGTCATGTGCAGTGGATCATGAGTTATATGTTTTAAACTTTTATGCGTATTTCTGCGCTAATACTATTGTTTTGCTGCAGTGTTTATGCCTTTTTCAGTTGAATTGTGCCTGATTCTTTTATACGTTTTTTCGGTTATATGTTAAATTTTGAATTCAGATTATCAAAAATACACTGTTTTTTAATATCTAACATGGTATGTTAGAACTTTAAAAGAAAAGAGGCAGCAATTTGTTTTAGCCTTGAAATGGATGAAGAAACTAAAAATTTACTAAGTAGCGTTCACAGTTCACTATTTTCTCCGATTTCAAAAAAGGTAACCTCACTCACTGAGAGAACGACGTAATGGTGAGCTCACAAATAACGCTGTGAAAAAAGCAAGAAGAGCAGGCAGCTGCCAAATTGCAACAAGTAACAACTAACAGCTACAGAAGCAAGACTCACTCGCTAACGGTTAACACGGAGCTGTGAAAAATCACGAAGAGCATGATGGGTAGGGACGTTTATTGGACGATCACTGTTACTCACGGTTTTCAGTAGTAGGTGCAATCTATGATTTTTCGATAACCGTGATCAAATCACAGGTAAATCAAAATGATAATTTCTTCGTTTGGTTACGTTCTGCTCTATATGTTTGGAAACATCAGATTTCTGTTCTTCGGTGATATTCTGCCTTATTCTCATACTTTTCCGTGTTTAAGAACCAGGTGGAAGACTTTGGGAGTAAATGCCGTACACTACTTGAAACTTCTGCTTGAAAACGTAAAGCCATGCTTGCAATAACATGATTTTCTGCACACAGTCATATTTATGCAGAGTGGTGCTGCAGATCGTATCAAATCCCCAGTAAAGAACTTTCTTTTTACCACATGAGGTGATGAAAAACTAATCAGCAGGTCCTGCAAAATCTCCTGACAACCTCGGCCTCCCGATATGATTCTTGTAGATTTCTGTTCGTGGAGTTTTTAATGTCAAGGGTGTACCAAACAAGTTATTCCACACTGCCACAACCGAAAAAAGCGATTCACCGAAAAGGTTTTGCACATAACTAACATAATTCGACATTCACTGGAGATGTGACAACATTGAATGCTTTATTATAGTGCGTCGCATAAATATAGAGACAGAACAAATTTTTAAATGAAAAAGAAACAACAAAGAGCTGAAATGTACACCTCATATTTATAGCAAAAATAGCGTAGGACACGCAGCTGCACAATAGTTTGACGGCAACTTAACAATTCGAATGCCAAGTGCAAGAAAAAAACAGAAATACGCTGTCTGAAAAATATAAGGACTTACTAGTTATGAGCACCTCGATACGAATATTGCAGACGTTGCACCGATTAACATTGAAAACCCGACTGGGGATGCTGTCCACCAAGTGATGTAAGTTTTCTAAATCTGTTCTTTCAATGCCACCACACTTGAGTAATGCAGTTCATTCGCATGCACATCACGAGCGAGGATACTCCAGAGATTCTCAATAGGGTTCAGATCTGGACTGAGTACTGGACAATTCATTACGGTCACATGATCAGTGTTAAACCAACTTTTCGTTGATGTAGACCGATGGATAGAGGCATTGTCTTGCAGGAACAGAACACCCGCTAGACTTTCGGCAAACGGTAGAAGTTGGCTGCTGAGTATGTCCTGATACGTTTCGGAGTTTTGCCTGCTTTGCAGCAAGCGATATCCGTTTTCCCATTAGACGCAAATACTCCCCAAACCGTCACATGTCCCCCTCCTTTCTGTCTGCTGAAGAAGGCGCGTGGCTCTCGTCGTAAATCATGCCAATAGCAGTTTTAACCGCCAGGGCCGTCCAGGTGGAACTCTTTGTCATCGGAGAAAATAGTTGTGACCCACCCGTCCGTCCATTGTATGTGGCTTATTGCCCATAACAATATAGCTTCTTTGTGGAGCCACGTGAGGTGTGGCAGACGGCGCATTTTACGGAGCACAATGTTGCGACTTTCCTTGATTCGTAGATGAACTGTGTCCTTTGAGACGGTGACACCAACAGTCCGAAAAAGTTGACGTAGTGATAACCTTTTGGATGAAACTAAACGCAGGATGGCACGACCATCTCCTTTGGTTGTTAATCGAGGCCTTCCAGGCCGTTTTCTGGCAGTTACCGCATCGCGGTTTGATAAAGTCTTATAAATGACTGCCCTACTCCTTCCCATGGCTTCACAAATTTTCGCTACAGGCAACACATTTGCTCTCAGTCTCAAAATCTTCTGCACCTCCTAACCAGAATGTTGACTGCTGCGTGGCATTTCGGCAAATGAATGTCTGACGGCAGGTCCGCTGTCTTTTGTAGGCTGGACAGAATCATATCCCGTGCGCGTGCGTACAACATGCTAATTTGTACAACTCATTTGCATGTGGCTACTTTATATAGTTGTCTTTATATTTATGAGACACCTGAAATTACACTATTTAACTTTGTCATGTTCTTTTCACACAATCCGGTCATCTCGACTGATCGAAACGTTTGTTGTAATATTATGTCTAATTAGTTGCCACTTCAGCTTCCTATCTATTTTTCGCATTGCGTTCACGGAGCAAATTAGCCTGTCTCTATATTTATGCGACGCACCTTACGTTGTGATTAAGGACATGTTAAGTAGTTGCTGTTTTGATAATGACACAAATTAGTGCAACGTAAGTATTTTCATTGTTTTCGCTACATTTAGAAGCCTTTAAGTCTATAGCGCAGTCGTTTGTGCCTATTTGAACTAAAATGTTTTTCTGTTGTCAAAGAAAATCCCCTACTAGGTGATGCTTTGTTTATAAACCGCATGGTAATCAATATACGCATTTGTTTTTCTGTTATAATTTTTAGAACAGTCTGTATCTGCTTTGGAGAATGCTGACAGAGTTTCATCACAATTTAGAAAGCAATATTTTTGCCACTATTTTGTATTGCGAGTACCTAATTCGAAATATCTGCTACGGAGTCACCTATATTGTCTGCAGACAAATTAATGCACGTTTAAGGAAAGTGATCGTAAAGGTAAAGCTTCAAAAATATGTTTTCCATTTTTTTTAATTTATTTCCTATTCAATTAAAATCACCAAGCATTTTCAGTTAAACATCAATGTATTG
Organism: Macrothele yani; assembly: GCA_039090855.1. Classification (NCBI taxonomy): domain Eukaryota; kingdom Metazoa; phylum Arthropoda; class Arachnida; order Araneae; family Macrothelidae; genus Macrothele; species Macrothele yani. The sequence continues at coordinate 31,511,422 of CM077033.1, forward strand.
TTTTCGACACGGAAAGCCAAAATTATGAATAATCAAGTTCAAGCCAAAAATCTGTCATCTTCAGTAAGTTGATACACATAACTCCTAAGCGATATACCTTTCTTTAAAACACACATGAGAGTTAAATTCTTTATTTCCGAAATTCTTCTGAAATTTTTCTTTGCGACTGTATTACCTGTGAGAGCGCTATCTTTCATCGCAGTTTCTTACTAATGCAATCACATCCATATAAAAAAACTTAATGAAAAACGCTTTTCGTAATATATAAAAAAAAGAGTTATTTTAACTTTCATTACAGACCAAACTGGAATTTTATGAGTTGTTATGGTGTTTATTACGCATGATCCTATTGTGGATAATGTCTATTATTAGGTTGTAACTAATTATCAAAATTAAGTAATGATAAATTATGCTAGTTTTGGAATCCTTTTGGAAATAAATTTGCTTGGAAAAAACTTAACTCAGAGTAAGTCTTTTAAACAGTAACGTGTTTATGGAAACTTGAAGCAGTAAATATAAACCCCAATACACAATCTTTCTATATCCGCACATAAAATATTTTTCCCTACTTCATAAATACGAACCGCTTTAAGTGACATTTGCTGCATTTGAATGATTACGTTCTGTATTATAAGTTTGTAAGACATTTTATCAACGGAATGCAATGCAAATTTCTTAAGAATAGCAAATTTTTTTTATATTGTCACCCATTAATGTAGCAGTTTAGAATTTGTTATTTGCAACGGAGACTATTTTAACATAATTTGTATTTAAGATACCAAACTACTTTTTCCTCCAGATTTTCATTTCCCTTTAGAGTTTCACTTTTGAAAGGATTATCATGGATAGATATACAGTACAACAATTTATATGCGGGGATTTATTATTATATCACTCGTTGGTCACATTAGTGAAGTAATTAATCTTTGTATAAATTGAGGTTTTTCGAAGCAACTGTACAATTTTCAAGAGCAGTTTACAATTGTGTCTTGAAAGAAAACTGTTTAGTCAATTAATCATTCCAGTGCTTTCGTATGGAGCAGAGACGTGGACCTTAAATAAAGATGAAACACAATGATTACAGATAACACAAATATGCATGGAGCGATGCACATTTTGACGATGACGTATATTGGCGAGTTGTTTCCACGCATTTGGAAGAAATAGAGTTGATTATCTTTGAAAAGCCTTGAAGAACTGGTTGCGATATATGTGGAAACCTTTTAAAATATCGAACTTCAGTTTCGAATCAGGTTTATTAATAGTTTTAACGTTTTCAATACAAAATTTATTGTTATTTTATGGTTAATTTATGGTAATTGTTTGGGCTATATAGGACGCCTTAAGTTTACTGTTGAGTAAGTAAATCTTGGATTCCTTCACATGGAAAATCAAAGCCTTGCTGATCTATCTTAAGTATAAAATTCCACACTTACAAGAGACCTGATAAAATCCGCAGGAGCTTATGTCTTTATTATAGTCTTTTGTTCCAAAAAATTGATTTTTTTATTGTTTGAAAAATATATTTGAAATTAAAACTTTTGAAAATTGTGAAATTTTGAAGCACGTCTTAGGAGGAGCAACTGAGGTTACACCCAAATTCTCTTGTACCGGGAGTCCTGTAAGTGTGAATGTAGAGCCAGGCTTTGGAATTCTAAATATTTGGCCAGGTTTGTCTATCACGACAGTTTTTTTTAAGTAATTTAATTTTGTGAGATTGAAATCGAAGTCTCCTTACGATTTTTTGATATCCTTGTGTCCCTCTCTGGAGGACCTTTCACCAAAACAGTTTATCGCAAACCATTTGTTGTCTCCTTATCCACGCATTTAATGTAAAATCCTCATGGAAACCAAAAAAAATGATACTTTCTACACATACGTGTACGTGCAAACATCTGCTCGACAGGCAATTCTTCTCCGAAAGAGTATGACTTTCTTTGAGGAATTGCAGCACACAGAAGAAATTTCTTTTTGCTCATCGGTATTTATCGGTTTCAAGATGATGGCGATCCAAAATAAAGTTTGAGATTTTACAAGAAATGCGTTTAAATGATAGCATCATGCATTCTCTTTCTGGTTGTACTGTGTTTACTGAAGTAAACCTTTGAATATTATAATTTCCAGCACGTTTAAGATCAAGCAAAATGCTATGAAAACAGCATCGGTTCTACATTCAGGGAAGAAAGGGGGCTGTAAGTAATACGATATCGTGGTTTTTCTTGTAGAACTGATAAATCTGTAGAATCAATATAACTTAAAAACCTGGCTTCTGAGCACATTTTACTCTAATTGTTGTTAGACTTACACGAGAAATTGACTGATTTTATTTCAAATGTAAATGGTCTGATATAATAGTTTTCAGCTCAAATGTAATGGTCTTCAGCTAAATATGCAGATCAAATAATTTAAATATTGTGTTTAAGGTAGTACAGAATATACTAATGTTTCAAAATATTTCATTGTAAATTAGTCACCACATTAAGGAGAACCTGAAAAAAGAAATGCATTTGAATTTACATTTCTTTCTTTTCAACTCAGAAAAATAAAAGGGAAAGTCGTATAACAAATTTAACTTCTCATCTTTCATCAAATTCATATTTAAAAGGATCTAAATGTATTTCTTCATTACGATAACAACGAAGTTGTAAGAATGTGCTAAAGTTAGACGTTAAAATATTTAGTGGGGTATGTTATCATGGAAAGGGGGGGGTTCAGCATGTGGAGTTTAAATAATTGGCCATTTTATTCAACGGAATAAATATTTCGTTCAGATCAAAATATAATTAATTATCTCTGTTCATGAATATTTGATATAAAATCATACCTGACAAATGTTAATGGTTCCCTAATTTATTACAGTCTGATATTTTCTCATCACATAGGCAGAAATACCTGACCCCATGCCTGCACCTTAGAGAAAAGAATGAATGCTATTTCAGATAACTCTCCGCTGCGTGTGTTTCGCTCCTTTGCCGAAATTTTGGCCCGTAATGCTACCTGTGTTTCTGCTTCTGTGTTTCACTTAGAATGATTGTAGGGGCAGATAGAAGCATATCTCCCAGATACCTTTCCGCATACGGGGATTTCTAGAGTTATTCCATTTTTCTTTGTCACGCAAACCAAAGCAGGCCAATGGTTTGTTTGCTGGAACTTTGGAATCCAGTTTGCTATCAGGGTAAAGCGATTAAAACATATCATTATACATCCAATGGTTTTCGATAGTGTTAAGCCAGAAATAGATACAGAGTATCCAGATTTGTAAGACTTCCATAGATCTTATCCCCTGCCATTAAAATCTCAAGGCAGATTTGTTTGTTCACGACGAACTAGATTTGTACGTTACCGGGTGGCCATGGTTTTCTTCAGCATCACAATGATTTTAGAGATAATGCTGAATTGCGTTAGAACAACGAATAGGTTTGCTATAAAAACGGCTGGCTCCTTAGGCTCATAGCATTCACTATTCCGAAGACGAGAGTGTACAGTACCGCATTTGAACATCACAAACAAAAATAATACCTGGTTATTTAAAAATCACTCTACATGTCTTACATTTTGCCGGCATTATTGACAGGCTTTCACTGTAACACGACAATTTCAATAAAAAAATGAACTAGAATTATGACGAAACACGCATGGTCCAACACATGTACACTTGACTTTGCATATCAGTTGAAGAAACTTGAACGTAAATATAACACCATTACAGCTATAAAATCAGCGACTTCTTTATCACGTTCCATATCTACCTTGATGGATAGAAAGTTTCAGAAAGAAAAAAATAGGTGTACGCTATTCCGTTAATTTTCCCTGACAACAAAGAAAACCTATAAATAGAAATGTCGAACGTATCTCTAGACAACAGATGTAAAACTATATAAGTGCCTGAAAAATTATGCAGAGTATGACGCTTTGTAGGGAAGCCATGCACTTCTTAAGCGTACTCACAGTATATGCAATAATTTTAATTTAAAGCATTTCGCTTACAACGAACTTTAAAGAGAAAGCCGCCACACTGGTAGCGCAGTGGTCTAAGCGCTGGCTTATGACCATTCTTCCGCGAAGGGTCCGGATTCGAATCCAGGTGAGTCATGGATGTTGTGTTTGTCTTACAGCACTGGCTGTCTCCCTTCCCTGGAACAACTAACCCTAAATTAGGGACGGGTGACTGCTTATAGCCCGTTGAGTTGGTCATGGTGGTCGTTAAACCTTCAATCGAAAAAAAAGAGAGAGTAAGAGCCATCAAATTTATAAATGGAATGTTCTTCATCCAGTTGCTACGCAAAAAGGCGGACGTCACTAAACTAACACCGATTTGGCTGGCATTGCTGGGGAAGGAAACAAGTATCATATGTATTACAGACCACTGCACTGAAAACGTTTCCCAGCCGAGAGCGAATGCTAGCCGACTAGTATACATTCTGCTGTGCTACTAAATAATCGGATTTATTCTACGCCAGGGAAAGCGCTGTTGATCGCATTGTTCGCAATTTTCATAAAAAAGTAGTTTTGATGATGAAAAAAGTTATGGCGAAAATATTTGTAATTCCCTTTTAAAATTACGTCCTAGCAAAATCAATCTTTAACAAAGAATGTTTTTCCTGAAACGTCATGTTGTATTTTGCTTCGGCAATGTCAAGGATATTTAAAAAAATGTTATAGAATTGCTTAAATTTGATCATATATATGGATTTCTTGCGTTTTACTGTGAACCATCTAGCGATATTTCACGACATATGAAAATATTGAATTCTCGACAGTGTTATAAGAAATAAAACGAGTTTTTTTTTAAAACACATGCATTTAATTTTTCTTTACACTGTCCCTTTTACAAACGAGCGACAGAATAAATGTAATATCCAATTTTTTTAATTAATTTACGATTTGTCCTGTCAATTCTTTGTTTAGAAAAAAAAATCTTAATTCAAACATACACTTTTTTTTTACTATTATTTCTTAAAAATAATTTATAATATAATAAAGTTAATATAATTTTGTTACTACTGAAATCACATAGAATATTTGGTCTTTGCGCCAAAAACAAATATATATATGTATTAACTGACCATGTGTTGCGATTTATACTGCATAGCAAATCAACTGATAGCATTTCAGAATTATTAAAGGGATATTAGGTATCTTGCGTTTCTACAACAATCGGCACGCTAAATTCTGTAGAAATTTCATCGGTGTATTTCCCCATTGTAATGTTCGTAAAGGTTCCATATTTCAGTCCAGGTGCTATCACAAAAGAAAGTCTGTTGTGTGTAAGACACGCTGAATTCAGATGAAAAGATATATCGAATGAAAAGATATAATTAAATGAAGTTTTTGTCATTTTCAAAATAATTTCGCTAGTGATACTGTACGAAACAAGAAGAGTTCCTTACGTAGATATACCCAGCGGAATCAATAGTACAGAAAATGAAGCAAATAAATTCACAGTATAGATGTTCCGAATTTATAGTCACAGGATAGCTCATAAGTATCAATCGACAGGTCACATCACATGAGTCAAGAAGAAGTAGAAAGGAGATAGAAATCTAGTAATAATTTATACAACATAGTAAAGAAACAACACAATCAAAAACGTACGAAGTAAAAGTAATTAAGTGTTTTCCGCGCGTAGGTGGAAAATAACATTTACATTTTATTCATCTCGAACTGATTATTTTGTAAGGCAGTAGGAACGTTTAAAGATGAACAAGAAGTTATTTTGTGAATGATTGTACCAGGAAAGAATGAATTTGTCAGGAAACTATCCTACTAAATCTATAGCATTCAAAGTGTGAGTTATGTCCGCTGCCCAGATGGTCCAGTGGTCAGAGGCGGTGTCTTCCTTAAAGTAGCTCAACTCGGTTCCACCTCTAATTGAAGGTGGTTGCGGAGGCATTGTGTTTGTCCCGGAACAGTTTCCGATTACTCCCTTGAAGCAGGACCTCAATTTAAGAATGGATATTCCATAATTCGATGTTCTCTCAGGTCTTCAAGTCCTCCAAAAGAAATCTTTATTCAATAGATTTAAAAGCAATTTGAAATATAAGTGTTTTCCTTAAATTTTTTGAACTATAGTTGTGTTGCAAAGAAAAAAGCGAAGAAACCATTTTTCAAGCTTGAGCTGTTTTGAAATCATATGAAAATATGAGCTTTAGTTTTTATTAAAAATGTATATAGGCATATCCCTTGAAGGCTTACTGAATCGTTGTGCAATAAAGAAAGATTTATGTAAAGCGTTGCTGAATCTTTGTACCGTTGATTAGTGCGTTTTTCAGTAGAGGTTCCCTAGTTTCAGACTTGCGTGTTATTCAGTAAGAATCAAATGCTACTCTAAATTTTCCAATCCCAATTTGTCTCCACTGCTTCAAGGAAAGTGGTTAGCGCAGACATATGGGAAAACCATTCCAACAAAGACTCATGTGCAATCCAGGCTTGTTCAGCACTATTATTGAAAAGGATGGTCAATATTGTAAAAACACGGCATCCTGAGCCGCATTTTAAAAATGGTTTCCGAAGATCCAACCAATATTCCTAAAAAAAGATCATTCGAATCACTACTTTCTTGTTTCTCAAATGAAGGGAACTACATTATATTTCTTACTGTTAATCTTGCATGTTCTTATCTCTCTTTTTTTCACGAAACAAGTATGCAAAACGTCAAATGTAGAAAATTTTTAAATAATTCAACTACGTCCACGCCGGAGAATTCGTTGAATTATTTAATTTATTGGCTTAAACATGTGATATTTTATTTTCCTGTTTCGCTACTGATGCTATATGAGGTACTGTCTGAAAAAAACGGTTTTCACGTGTGTCTAGTTTGTAAGCGTGTAACGTCCGTATGGAGACAAACTAAATATAATGGTGATATAAAGATCATAAAGAAAAAGTAATAGTGACGTAAATATCATAAAATCAGAGCACAGGCGTGAGCTCTAGCGTAGTGCCATATATCATCGCTTTGAAAAACTAGCTCGGGACCAAACGTGGAAGATTAGCTGAAAAACCGTAAAACTACATCCCTTCCATCCAGCTATTGAAAAACTGCGGGCTAGGTTGTTCTCCACAAAAGTCGCGGGTTAATTTCAGATTTACGAACAATACAAGCTCGTCTTCGTTTCTGAATGTAAGCAACTCGCATTCCATCAAAATTTTGAGGAAGAAATATCAACTTGAAGTGTACGAGAAACTGCTATAAAATTTTCAATTCCAGTTTTAAACAAGCATTTGTTTTTGCGCCCTCTCCTTGGCTACAGGCTGGATAGCAGCTCCATCAACCCCACCTTAGTAGGCCTCTGCTCAAATCACTACTTTGAGGTGTTGATTCCCATCATCAGACAACTCTTTCCTGACAGGAAACCAATTGATTTTAAATTTATGTAATCCACAGATTCATTCCGCCACATAGACGCCTTCCCATCTTTGAGGAAACAAAATTTCCAGTCATATTAAATATTTCAGAGTAGGGACACAATTAACTTTCATAAAAGTAGTTTTAAGGGTCAGATAAAACAGTGCGAAACAGCTTATTAAACACCTCACGCGCCGCCTCTTTCACAAATGGCGATAGATGGCTGCACGTAAATTCTAAATCATGAATCGCAGAGAGAAGGTAGCCAAATAGCAGCACACATATGGGCTCTTTGGGAAGATTCGATTATAGGAAAACACTATTCGCACTGTCATAAAAATCTTGATTATGCAACATCTCTCTGTCCACGTCTTAATTTCGTGCTCGTAGTTGGATATTCAGAATTTAGGATTGCGTCGAGTAATCGTTTCTGAGCAAAGCGCACAGCTGAACCGATTATAGTGTTATACCAGTAGAGAACGTGATTATCATAATGTCACCTGACTTATGATCACCGATACTGAAAAACTTCATTTTGGGCAGCACTGAATGCACGCGTCATGAAATGTCGATCAGCTTCACGTCATGACAGGAAGAGAATAAATATTATGACATAATGTTGCCTTTTCTTATGAAATGCATGATGTGAATTTACTGAAGAGAAGAAGCTGCTTTTCAGTTCTTGAAATGGAGCAGTGTCCCTCCTTTTTAAAGTAAGAAATCCGAAAATAGTTATTTGAAAATATGTAGTTGACGTGAATTACAAATCTAACGATACAGTTCTACTGTTATTAAAGCACTGATCTAATACAGCTAGTTACTGTTTCGTTTCGAAGTAATAAAAGTATGTATGGGCAATGCATAGCGTGATTTGTTAAATTTCCCTGTTTAAATTTCGTCATAAAAACCAATCAGGAAAAGGAACTAAAGATTTATAAATTGTCAGTGTTTAGTTGAAAACGTTTTACTATACATAATAAACATTCAAACAGAAGTACGGCCAATGAGATTTTCAGGAAAAATTCTTAAAAACGATACATGTCCGAACGGATGTGTGCCTGTAATTTAGAGATTAGATTCTATGAAGAATGGGTAAAATAACACAAAGGGCGATACGGGAGGGTTTGGTGTGTGCAAATGGTATGCAGGACGGAGGCTTTACTACTGGGAATAACGTATTGATCTCCGGCAGGCCGCCTCCGCTGATGGTGGCCCAATTTTTGTTAACCGACGCCACGTATTCAAATGACTTTCAATGGTGACAGCCCGCTGGGCGACGTCATGAGGGTTCTCCTCGTATGAACTGAGAACGTCTGCTTGACATTCTCGCCGTCGGTTCAAGAGTTCCTCTGCGTTACTAGAGTGTTTCGAGGGTTCGAGTTTTGGTGTCTGTGGAACCGTGCTCTTTGTATCGTTGTCCGAGTGGATCAGAGCCCATGACGCACTCGTGTGGCGATGGGAAGCAAGTGTCTTGGTGTTGTTGGGCAACAAACCTTCGTTGTGGGAATAAACTATGAAGTCCATCTCTTCCAGTTTCCTAAGTAGCCGTTTATACCGAAGTATATCTAACTGTGAACTAGTTGTGGTTCAGCGAGGCGTAACTAGCGCCGATGAGATACACGATTTAGTACACAGAAACCAACATTCAGGCTTATGCCGGGGCACTGAGAATTTCAAATCCTGATAAAACGGGTGACGCTGGATAAAGACATAGAAAAAGGGCAAAAAGTAAGAAGTCTCAATCTCCCCCGTGAATTTAATGGCGTGTAATTGGGACGACATAATTTCAGCAAAATGATTTAGAAGCTCAAGGGAATGAGTCCAGAAGATCAGTCCATCATCGATATAACTAATGTAGAACACAACGCCAAAATCACATAGAGCAAGAAGTTCAATTTTGAGAGCTTGCAATATAATTTCCGCTAATACCGCCAAGAGTATTAGCGGAAATTATATCGCAAGCACTCCAATGGGTTTGCCACAATTCTGACGGAACAAAACATCGTTGAAACGGAAAAATGTACGCCTGGCAGCTAGTTTAAGTGCTTGTAAAACAGTCTGAACTTCTGCCGGTGATAAATTCCCTAGGGCATTTGATTTGTTCTCAACAATTTCGTGTGCCAACGCAATTAGCACATTTGGGTAAGAAGATGTTACATCCAGTAAAACCGTAATAAATGGCACACCAAGAGATTGAAAGGTCTTGATTCGGTTCAGTGCTTGTATGAAACTCGAGATGGACCAATCAGAGGTCAAGTCCTAAAGGGCCAGAAACTTGGCCAATACTTTTTCTAGACGCCGAAATGGATTTGCGTAACTTGAAACTAATTGTCTTACTGGCTTACGGTCCGAAACTAATGGTCTTACTTGGGTCCATCAGGGGAGGGGTTGCTTACATGGGGCTATGCAGTGAGGAAAAAAACCCTGGGTCTTCAATTAGTTCAGAGTAGTAGTCGTGGCAGCCGCAGGATCCGATTTCATGATAGAGTGAGGGATTTTTGAAAGAGAATCAGACGTTTTAGCATTGTAATCAGTCTTATTTAGAAATATTATTTGCTCTGGTTTATCAGCTGAGGTAATAACAAGTCTTGGGCTGTCACGTAAGTCTTTAAGTAGTTTTCTCACCTCCAGAAACTGTAATTTGTCAGTCCTATTGCTTCTTGTATCAACGCCACTGATAGTCCCAATCACCTTATGCCTAACACAATCGTGTTCTTGCGGTGGTAAAACCATAATGATGTTTTCTGCTTGCGGGATAACTTTCAATTTACTTATTCGATTGAAGGGATAACTGAACTTGTATCCTCTTTCCAAGGCAGTTTTTTGAGTGGAGTTCAAAGCAACATAACTTCAGTCCTGGATTAACGAATCTACTGTGTAAGTAATCTATTATGCCACATTTTGATCGAATTCCACTGGCCAAGCGCTTTACTTCTACGGTGGCCTAAACAGAAGCATCAGGTCGTGAAAGTGATTAATCTGAGTAACCTTAATCTGAGTAATCCGCAAGGGAATTTTTTTCGAGTGACACAAGATTCACGCCAGTTAATTAGGGAAACAAGCTGAGTAGTCTCAAAGTCTAGTCTACGACTCACTTTGCAGAACATTTTCACAGCCCACTCCATACGTAGTATTATGTTGATGAAATAGCAAAGTTACATGCCATTTATCCAGCAGCAACAAGATGCTGAATTTAGTATTCGTGTAAAACTCAATATGGTTCGTAAGAATAAACTTTCACTACACGATTTAAAAACATGCGAAGATAGCACTACACAATGTTAAAAGATTTATTAGATTAAAGAAAATTACATTATTCTCGAGCTAGGTTGTACTACCTTTTAAGGGGTTTTCTTTCATTCGGACAAAATTTGCCCTTCGCATTTTCAAATTGCGAATTCTAGCTCGGCTCCTGAAAAGAATAAAATTTTCCGATCACAGGTGAATCGAAGCTTTAGGACCGTACTCCACTTTCCTACAACTTTCGCAGGCGGAAATTATAAGGTATGGCTATCTTATTAAAGTTATCAATCAACCCATCAACTCTATTGAGCTACATATTGGATTTATTCTAGTAATTTGAATAGACGTTCTAGATGCTCCCTTAAATCAGTTCAATTTGGGTTTTGGATCCTGAACCTCTGTTGAAAAGTTTGTTTTCGCATTCTGTCCTTAGTGTGAAAGAAATTTCTATGTGGTGGATCTAACTTCCGTTGTTCAAAACTTTTCATTCCTGGATTAACGAATCTGAAGATGTGCGAGTCACAGTGAGGTCGATCCACGACGAAATCCTTGTTCCTTAATACATTGGAGGCTGCCGGTATCTTTCCTAACAACTCGGATTACCCTGCGAAGCTGAGGAACTTCCTCCCTGTACCATTCTCTACTTGGTCAACCCAGAGAGGATTCTTCGAATTAAAATTTTCAACTAGAACTGTATAAAATACCAAACAAAAATGATTGAGCCCATTTTTGATAATTCAAGTATTGTTTACCTTTTGCAATATAATTATCTCAAACAGAACGATGTCGTTACTTACTTCGAAATCTTTCCATCTTCCACAAAGGAGCTGAAATCAGTTTTGAACCGATTATCAGTTTTCACTTCCGCATCTACTATACCCAGTATCTCATTTCAAAAGTTTTTACAATTTTCACAAATTCATCCTGCAATTCACTGGCTTCATAATGCGTGTGATGCTTTGCTATCAGCGTCTTAGTTTCAGTTCAATAAACACTCTGAGTTAGGCTGAATTTCATAAGTTATATTAGAAACCATTAAAACGCATTAAGCATACAATATTGCCCTGGGAAATTTACACAAAGCACTTGATTTTGGTGGTAATTACTATGAAAATGCTTTCTTGTTTTCTGGGAGTGTCTAATAAACAAAGTTATAACAAAAACTTCCTCACTGTTCCATTCAAAGATTTAATACACATTATTAGTTTACTTCATGCATCACAGGTAGAAATTAGCAGTCAATTTACAAAATTCATTAGTTCTACTGATTTCTGTACATAATGATAATTATTAGTTGGAGGTTATTTAGGATTTATATCCGCTATACACCATTTGAACCATTATAGTCCTAAAACGTTGCAGACATTTCTACCTCTACCAGTAATCTGGAGATTCCGTTTTTCTGTAAAAAATATTAAACAATTTTGTATTTGTACAATTAAGTTCCAGAAACTCTATTTTCCGTGGGTAAATATTGAATGTAAAATACTTGTAGCATTTCATTAAACGTTTTCCAGTAATGTGTTGAAAAAATAATGATTGAAATAAAAAACATCGTATGATGTGTGTTTAGTGGCTACAGTGGTGCAGGGTCTACTGGTTTTCAGATGTATCTACTAATATACTTACAAAGTTTTCGAAATTGTTCAATTCTACTGATTTTTTGACGTCTTAGGTGGGATTAAAATTTTGACTGTTTGAAATACTCTCATTTACTTTACCCTGCCTGTATTCTGCGGCCCTAGTTTTAAAATGTAAATAAGCTTTAATTGTATTCTGGGATATTGAAGTTGGCAACGATTCCTCTTACCTCCTAGGGGTAGGGATCAGATGGGTTTCGATTTCATTTCAAGTGGCGGGAAAATATAGTTACAAATCACTTCATTGTATCTTTCATTACCTTTGATGCTTCTGCTGTGCTTTTATGTAACTGTTTTTCCATCTGTGTGCATTTTTTTTAACTGTGGAAAGATTGTTTTTTTACAAAAGTCATGTAAGAAGGTCCTACAATTACGTATATATTTTTGCACCTGTGTTTATCAGCTGCATTATAATGAATATAGCTTCCTAATATTATAATGAATATAACTTGTTCTAATGGTTGTTCAAATGGTTGTTGTTTGTTAATTATATCATGAATAAACTTTCCTGCTAGTAGTGTAGTAATAATAATGAACAAGCTTTTAACTGCTAGTAATGTTGTAGTAGTAATTAAGATGAATAAAATTTTATGCTGGTTGTTAATAATAATCAACTAATGAAATAAACCTAACAGCCAGACAGAGGTCTGACAAAACTATGAACTGAGAAAAACGTACTTACTAAGACAATCTTTTATTAGGCAACTTCTGTTATTTATCCACACTCACTTCTTTGGTCACACAACTACTCAATATCCGGCTCTCACATAAACGAAGATCTCTTTACACACGAAACAAAGCTCTCACGCACATAAACAACCGCTCTCTGACACATAAACAACTGCTCTCCTACGTATCGTTCAACGCGCCTATTTATACTGGCTACCACCACGTCATGACTTACACTCATTGCCAGATCTCATTCAGCGGGAGAAATAACATCTCGTTCAGTAAGAAGATAATTTACATAGTAAAACAAAATAACCAGAGATAGTAAAAATCAAAGGGAAAGTGAATTAAGACTATACGTTACATCATCTCCCCCTTGATTTTTTTTTTCGAAATACCTATCAAATTTGGAGTGTAAGTCTTACACTTCGTTGATTGACGTTTATCGACCTCGTTTTTGTTGTTGTTTTGGTCGCAGCAGTATGTACAATCTCAAACTTGGCATGACAAAATCAAGAAATCTGTATTCGTCTGGGAAACACTTCGTATACTTGAACAAAACAAACCTGCATCGGCATACCTTCCTTTTATTCTGTCTAGCAGGAATCACTTTTTTAATTTCAAATTACGTTCTCATTTTATCGTTGAATACACACCAACTGTATCAGCAGCGAAGATTGTCTGTAGCTGCCTAACAGTAACAATTTTATTATTTTACCCCTAAGCACATAGATATATATAAAAGAAATTTGGATTAGTAGATGGACATAGAAGAAATATAAAAAAAAAAGACACATACATACACAAAAAATGCATAGGCCCACACGAAAAAAGAAATTCTGACACGCCAACTGGTCGTGCAGGAAAAACAACAAACGGAGAAAAGAACCTGTCCACGAGAACTTACTTATCTCGAGGACGCATAAAAAAATCTAGTACGATAACGTTTTCCAGGCCTAATCGGACTGGTAAATTCAGGTGGCGTAGATCTCTTTAAGGACGTGAATGGATCATCTGTAGTCTGTCGGTCAAGAAATCCCGGCAGCTGACAGGAACGGTCCGGAACGGCTGACGTCCGTCGGTCAGGAACGGCTGAAGTCTGTCGGTCCGGAAATCCCTGCGGCTGACAGGAACGGTCAGGAACGGCTGAAGTCTGTCTGTCCGGAAATCCCTGCGGCTGACAGGAACGGTCAGGAACGGCTGAAGTCCGTCGGTCCGGAAATCCCTGCGGCTGACAGGAACGGGCTCCCCAGGCTTTTGATATGTAGTCTCTGTTCGGGCGTCAATTATAATGAATATAGCTTCTTATATTATAATGAATATAACTTCTTCTAATGGTTGTTCAAATGGTTGTTGTTTGTTAATTATATCATGAATAAACTTTCCTGCTAGTAGTGTAGTAATAATAATAAACAAGCTTTTTAACTGCTAGTAATGCTGTAGTAGTAATTAAGATAAATAAAGACTTATGCTGGTTGTTAATAATAATCAACTAATGATATAAACCTAACAGCCAGACAGAGGTCTGACAAAACTATGAACTGAGAAAAAATGTACTTACTAAGACAATCTTTTATTAGGCAACTTCTGTTATTTATCCACACTCACTTCATTGGGCACACAACTACTCGATATCTGGCTCTCACATAAACGAAGATCTCTTTACACACGAAACAAAGCTCTCACGCACATAAACAACCGCTCTCTGACACATAAACAACAGCTCTCCTACCTCTCGTTGAACGCGCCTATTTATACTGGCTACCACCACGTCATGACTTACACTCATTGCCAGATCTCATTCAGCGGGAGAAATAACATCTCGTTCAGTAAGAAGATAATTTACATAGTAAAATAAAATAAGCAGAGATAGTAAAAATCAAAAGGAAAGTGAATCTAGAGTATACGTTACAGCATATAGTTATGGAGCTTGTCAGGAAAAAGTAAAGTATGCTCAAAGGTGTAGTGAAAAATAGGAAAAAGACTTGTTTAAGGATTGGTTTTTTCTTAATAAGAAGGGAAATGACTTTGCTTATAGTAAAACATGCTCTGTTAATCTTTATGTTAATGCTTCTGGAAACGCAGATTTCGAAAGGCATTCCAAGACAAAAAACGAAAGCACCAAAAGAATGTCGAAGGCCTTCCTAAATAGCCTAACCTGCTGAACTTGCGTGTCTTTAGTGTACAGTGCAAGATAGAAAATGATGTTAAATAAGCAAAATTCAGGTTGGCAGCTTTCGTTGCAGAACAAAATTTGCTAAAAAATATTATGAACCACTTACCAAATCTTTTGAAAAGTGCCTTTAAGGCTGATTCTGCAATTGCCAAAATAAGATCGTGTTGTCGAACTAAGAAACTGGCACTAATTAAACACATCACAGGGCTAAGAGCTAAGGATGAACTAAACATTCTTCTTCGAGAAAACAGATTCTCATTAATTGTAGATAAGGCAACGGATTTAGACTGCGCATCTACGTTTAGTTGCCAAAAAGTTCGCAGTCTGTTGTGGAACGTCTTGGATTGGTTCCCCTTGTAGATGTCAGTGCCAATACTGTATATGAAGACATAACAAAAATATTCAATGCAGAAAATATTTATTTTAAAGAAAACATGACTGGATTCGCATCTGATGGTGCAAATGTTATGGTAGGGGAAAGGACTCCCTAGCAGAAACATTGAAGGAAGACGTTCCCTAATTTATTCATTATACGATGCGTATGCCACTCTTTAAATTTATGTGCTTCCTATGACTGAGAATAATCACCCCATGCTATTAAGGATTCGGCACGTGATGTTTTAAATTATTTCATGTGTAGTCCAAAACGTGTTGATGAACTACGGAAGCTCCAAAAAGTTGCCGAAATTAAAGCATACGGATGCTCCATCCGTGCAAACTCGTTGGCTATCATCAAAGCGGTAATGACGAGATTTTTAAAACAGATGCCAGACCTGAAGCTGTATTTTACCAATGTGGTAGTTACTGAAAGAAATAATTCTTCTCAGACTATACTTCAAAATCTACATGACCATGTCATTAAACTTTTTCTGCAATTTTTAGAGTTCGCATTGGAATTCTTTCGTAGTTTGAATGCAGAAATGTAGGCAGAAAAACCCAAAAATCATTTTTATATAATAAAGTTTCAAGTGCGTTTCGCACTTTTGTAGAAAGTTACATTGATGAGACGTACTTGAACCGTACACCTTTGGAAAAAGTCCAATTTAAAGATACGAAATATTTCGCACCGATTGTTAAGATCTATCTTTAGGCAAACGTTGAAGCTGTAATAGTCAATACGAATCATGACTTAACTGCACAAGAGATCCTGACCTTTCAGCAGTGAAACACAACTTTCCTAGTTTAAAGTGCTAATCAGGATTATAAACGTTTTGTTCTTAAAGATGCAGCACCGGGTGGCTCAGTGGTCTAAGCGATGGCCTCTGATTATTCGACCGAAGTGGGTCCAGGTTTGAATCCCGTGGTGTGGCATGGACGTTGTGCTTGTCTTACGGCATTGGCTCTCTCCCTTCCATGGAACCAGTGACCTTAAATTAGGGACGGGCGACTTCTTATAGCCCATTTAGTCGCTCGCAGGTGTCGTTAAATCTCCAATGAGCCGCCCCGGTGGCGCAGTGGTCTAAGGCGTTGGCCTCTGATCATTCGTCCGTAAGGGGTCCGGGTTCGAATCCCGGTGAGGCATGGATGTTGTGTTTGTCTTACGGCACTGGCTCTCTCCCTTCCCTGGAACCAGTGACCCTAAATTAGGGACGGGCGACTGCTTATAGCCCATTGAGTTGCTCACGGGGGTCGTTAAACCTCCAATAAAAAAAAAAAAAAAAAAACCCTTTAATAAAAAAAAAGGAACTGCAATCAAAAGATTGGAGTTTTTGAATCGAAAAGTTTCGCCCAGGTGGCGCAGTGGTCTAAGGGGTGGCTTCTGATCGTTCTTCCGAAAGGGGTCCGATATCGAATCCCGCTGAGGCACGGATGTTGTGTTTGTCTTATGACACTGGCTCTCTCCATTCCCTGGAACCAGTGACCCTAAATTAGGGACGGGAGACTGCTGATAGCCCATTGAGTTGCTCACGGTGGTCGTTAAACCTCCAATCAAAAAACAAAAAACAAAAAATCCAAAAGTGGTATTGAACAAACAAATTTCCAGCATAGTACCGGTAGCCGTGAGGTTCCCAAATTTGGTTAATGACAATGAAATGCAAATATAGGACACAAAGTGGAGGCTTTTAAGAAATACACCATTGTATCTTAAAGATGACATAACTCTTGAAGAATTTTGGAAAACTGTGAGCGACACTAAAAAAGAATACGGTACAAAAATGTTTCTGAATTGACAAGTATTACATCACAGCGTCTTTTTTTGTTTTGTTTTTTAATTTTGAAAATTTGTGTTTAATATTTGAGTGGTTTTTATCCACAAACGTTTCTTCAGGTGTTTTGTCTGCATTTCCCACAATGTGAACCATTTACTAGATAAGAACTCTGTATTACCTGATGTAAGTAATTGCTATTCATAGTTATCTCATTTATAAGACTTTCTCTTTTGATTTTTGCTATTCCCTTTTTCCAGATGTATTTTTTAATACAGGTAAGTTTTGAATGTCCCTGTAGATAAACACGGCTCTCTGCATTCGTATAATTAAATATGTATTTATATATGATTTTGCAAGATGCAGTTATTATGTTTGCTATAAATGCAGTATGGCACATATTCACATTAATAAGTGCATGCCTTTTTATTCATATAATTGAAAATTGCGTCTATATCACACGTGCCAGAAGTGTCTACTGATTTCTACTGATTTTTTGCAGTTCTTTGTACTGAATTTTGACGTCAACCAGTTGGCAACACTGCAGGGGGAGTCATTTCAATGTGCAGTTGCAGTCTCCGTTTTCTCTGATTTGCGCATGACGTGATATTGGGAGCAAACGACGCCGCACAGAGTCTTTGGCTTAAGAATGCAAACTAAACGCGTTCACGTTCTTAGAAAGCCAAGGTTATTAAATGGAAAAGCATTTCAATTTGGTGAATTGACCTGTGTGGATGTTTTGCAATTACTGTGTCTTTATACCTACTAAGTAATTTTGGCGGATTTCATTTCGTTCACATGCTTAGAAAAGCATTTCGCTTCGGTGAATACGCCTGTTGATATTTTGCAATTCATTACTTTTCGTCATAATTGGTAAATATACTTCATAACTAGCTATTTTTCAACATCAGTTGTGCATATTATTGTCTTATATCAGTGTAGCATAGTATGCCTGGATGTGTAATAGCAGGATGTTTATCCTACAGTAGGAAGACTCAAGGTTCGGATATTATTTACATTCTTTTCCAGCAAATTCTGATTTGGAAAAACTCTGGGTACTAAAATGTAAACAAAAGGATAATTTTAAAGTTAAAAATGCAAGAGTTTGCTCGAAACATTTTACTGTTGACAGTTCTGTTCGTGACTTAAGATAAGAATTACTTGGATTACATGGCAGAAAGAAATTGAAAGTAAATGCTGTACCTATAGTCAATCTTCCAGGTCATATTGGCCATAAACAAATTACAACTGCTAATCCTCATGAATAGTCATTTACCATTCCTAGCGTTCTGAATGTTAGTCCTGCAGCAAATAGATTACATGGACTTGAAGTAAGAAAACGAGCATTGGAAACCTTTCACAATGTGTCTCCAAAGAAATAAATGTTGATAAATCTGTGTCATCTGATATTACGTCATCATCTTCAGCTGATATTCAACTTCTGATGACGAAAATAAGGTCACTGGAAATAAGAAACAAAAGACTAAGTGTTGAGTGCACCAAATTAAGAGTGAAAAATAAGTGCCTTAATAACAAACTTGCATCTACTCAAAGGGGTTTGCGTGAATATCTGAATAACTCAGCTTCACACGTGGCAGCTGACGTGAGTAAAGTCTTACGTATAACATATACACAAAACCAGATTCGTCGTTTGCTCTATGACAAAGAAAATATGCACGGGATAAAGGATGGCATATGTAAAGCAATTACATTGCGGGCCATATCTGTTAAATCCTACAACTTTTCCCTCTGTATTAAAGTTGAGATACTAAATCTAAGTTAAACAATTGAGTTCAAAAATTTTATTGTTTTTTGTGTGCTGTCAGTAGCTTAATATCATGTCCACATAACTTAAGGCAGTCCCTTTCTGTGGATTTGAGCTAGCCTTGGATGGGAGGAAGGTATACGCAGGGACGGACCGTGGCACACTATCATAAGCCTTATTTTTATTTTCAGTTAAATTCTGCCTGCCATTGCAATAGTATTATATAATTTTTGTTAGCTTTTTATGGTTTAGTGCCACATGTTAGAAGAAATTGAAAAACGAACATTTCGTGCGAATTTTTGTTTGTATTTGAAGGCTACTTTGTGGAATTCTGTATACAGCAATAAGGCTTATTTTGCAAAAATAAAATGCTGAATGATGAATAACATATTTACTTCTTATTTGTTTACCCCGTTAACGGGACTACTTGATGTGTGAAAAAGCTGAAGGCTAGACGTTAAATAATTTAGATTTGTAAGAACTTACTTTCTCACTGACAATAACGTTTTGCAAATGTGCCTTCCTGCGAACTACGGAACTACGAAGTTCAGCAATATGTTTGTTTACAGCAATGCCCTTTATACAAAAACTGTTAATTTATTTTATTTTCAAAATTAATTAATTCATGAAAGAGAAAATCACAGATCACTGATAAATATGTTAATCTTTGAAGTTTGAAATTGCTAGTATTTGAAACCATTTTTCCATCGCGTTTATTTACATTCCTTGCCAACGTGTAAGCCGTAACAGCCAGCAGCGATGGCTCTCCCCTCTCTCTGCTTTGCTCCCAGTGCGACGTCATTTCGCCATACAACAGTAGCTCGTATCCGAAGTGGCTCAACCTGAAGAGATATCTAATAACCTTGTTTGTACAAAAGTCCATGACAATATCTTTTCTCAGTTCCGGAGGTTTTCCTCCCTGATCCAAATATGAATCTTTGAAAAAAAAGCTAGGAATTTCTGAGCGGTTTCATTGAATAGATGTATAAATGGATAACAGTCATATTAGACTTCAGTTTGATTTCAAGTGACTAAACTCGAGAATATGATACCATAAAATTCAAATATCATCTAAAGAAGTAGAATTTAAATGTAAAAACACGTATAACACTGCTAAAACATCAGATCGGAGAACGCCGCCCAGGTGGCCGATTGGGCAGAGGCCCTGGTTTTTAACTTGGAATGAAATGGGCCATCGGTGGTGAGTTTGTCAACTGGTCCTGACTCTGTCCCTTTCCTGGGATCTGTGACCCTAAATTACAGACACCTATGAGTCATTCGCAGTGATCATCGGACAACGAAACGAAACAAATTTACATAGGATAAATATCTGTGCTACGGTGAAAACTTTAATAATGCTTATTGATTGAACACCGCATTACCACTGTTAGAATGTCACAGAGAAGTAATTACGTAAAATAAAAATGTCTTTGGTGTCCCTTTAAATTTTTAACTCTCCCAAATGAATATTAAAGAAACAGATTCGTCGTCCTGCTCATATTTTAGGTGAATGGTTTAAATAAATAGCCAAATTCACCTGCCTCAGTAAATCCGATGAGGCGCAGTCGGAATAGTGACGTCCATATTTTTGTTTTGCCTCTCAGTTTATTTGATTTCATTTAACTAAAATTTGCTAATGGTATCGACGAGAAACTTCATTCTTTATCGTCTTTTCGAATGCCATAACGTCTCCGCTAAAAGAAGGAACGGTTCTTAATATTTTTCCATGGAAATTCTGAATGCATCAGTTTTTCATTAATTTACCGAGTTACAAAGCTTTTTTATAATTAAATATGGGATTCAGGAAGGAACGTGAACTATTTCATCTTTTCAACTCTGTGGACATTACCACTCCACGATAGAACGCGGTAGTTGATATACATTAACGAACTGAAGAACGTACATACTTTTATGTGACGTAACAGTGTTTGGACTCTTTACAATATTCCTCTGTTAAATTTAAGGAGTGTTTTAATTGCCGTTTAAAACAGCGATAACAAGGGCGCATTATATATTTCGCTGTTTTTCTTTTTGTGGCCCTGGGTCCAAACAAAAAGAAAAACAGCGATATACATATTAAAAAAAATATCGAGAAACCAATCATCGAATACCTTACTCAATATTGCCGGGATAAAATATGATATGTAGAGTAATTTTCTAAAAAGCACCTATTATCTTTGTTTGTGATGTCCAAACGTGAAATAACGTTTTGTGAACATTAAGTATATTGGTTGAGACAAGGATTCAACAATTAAAACCTGCAAGCACTCGTCCTACTGAGAAGCAAAGTGGGATATACGTTCAAACGTTCAGACAAACGAAAATAAATTGTTTGTCATAATCAAATAACATATGAACATTACGTGTAATAATTTTTATATGTAGTTTATTTTTAAAACGTTGAGTCTCTTTATTTATACATATTTTTTTCCAAAGGTATTAGGTCAGAAAAACCTCCCCTTGGTTCTACCATATTAATATGTTTTTTCCATTTGTAGAATTCACAATTGTGTATACTATAAAGGTTTTTGTACGTTAAAGATATATCTTTGCCAGTGGAAATTAAATTATTTTCTTAGAAATATAAATCAAAGTTAAATATTTGCCTTGTTAAAAACATTTATATGAATAAAACTTATTTCTATACTCCTTTTTCTCTTCAGTTGCGTTTTTTGAAAAATACATGTTAAAAGTCATGCAAACACTAGAAGGCAGGCCTTAAAGAATGGAAACCCTTTCTTCAAAAATGTTGGTGTGCATTTTACACCTAGTAAAAGGCTGATCATTTAAAGTATCTTGTACATTTTTGCATTTGAAAGTAAATGGGATTCAGATACATAGCTAATGAATTTTTATAAGGTTGTCCCGGAATTTTCAGATAATTTCGAGATTCTCTCTTGTTTCCTGCACAAGATTAATTTGCGATGCGAAATACGAGAGTTTTCGGTGCTGCCGATAATAAAATACTTCTGTGAGTCTGTGAACACCATATTTCCGGAGAGGATTGCTTTTGTCGTTTCCCACTATGGTGGTAGAAGATCATATTTTGGATAATGTAAAACGTACTACTAAGGAAAATTTAAAATTCATTTTTAATTGCTAATAACACACCATATCAGTATTTTTATTATGACACTGGTCCACAGTTAAAAAAAATTCTTACAAAAGCAAGAAGCCATCAACGCAATTAATAGACACATTTTACTCATCATTTGCCAATTATTTTACATTCGTTACGATTAGTAACAAATCATAATCAGTAACGTTTGTTCGATGGTTATTTCGAAAAGACCAAGACAAGGTTTTAGGGGAATATCTCGTACCCGTACTTATGAGGTCATGGTATTTGGCAGCGTTCGGTTGCTTCTATCAGATAAACACATCTACACGACACGCTCTCTTTCTTTTAAATTTAAGAAGCCGTAGAAAAAGATGTGTGTAACTTATGGGATTTATTTTTCCTCTCTGCTACTGTACCTATAATTCGAATAAAGTTAACCCGTCAGTTAGGTAATTTCCTTGCGATTTGGAGCAATATGTTTAATTTGGGTTATTTCAATATGTGATCACCAAGACGTTTGCTTTTAAAAACACCACAAACTCATCCTTTTCTTAGAATATCGCCGTAATGCATGCAGCTAAGGGATATTTCCTGGAACAACGATTGGGCCTACACCACCACATTATCAGTCCTATTTCCTTAATCCTTTTGAGGGCCGAAACATAACACCTTGGATGGTACTGCACGAAGTCTACAATAGCGAGCATAAGCGGTAAAGCATAATAATAAAAATGCTACTAAAATGATACATTGTTATGTTTGTTCTAATCACTAAAGCTAATACAATTTTATTAGTTTGTCGTATTGTTGTTTTCACTTCTCTCCGTTGCATTAAAAAAATAAGTTACCATTTCTTTTCTCTTGTTTTTTTTTTAATTTTAAGCGCAGTTCTTCATATTTTCATTTTCATAAACTTTTTCTTAAGGAAACTTCAAAACACAAGTACTTTATCTCATGACATTGATATTGAAAGAATCTGACATTACTGAAGCACTACCCTTCGTTCTCCAAACTCTAAAAGCAGCTTGAAAATAGATGGGAATGAAACTAACTGGATAAAAATTAATGGAAAGAGTTATTCATGTAAACGTTTGATAAACATTCACTGTTTGAGAAAAGGGGAACATAACAAATCAATACATTTCGAGCAGCATTCTCATTATATTTTTGAACAAAGGTATTTTGAAATTCGTACAGAAGAATGGGTGACCGAAATATAAGGGAAGATAATTTATTAAAACCGTGTTACTTGTTGAATATCAGCGACACTAACCGGACAAATACAGTTTGAATACAACAAGAAAGAAACAGTTCAGTAAATACATACATTGTCACCACAGATTCATGCGATATTATGTTCACATTTGTGTGCTCCAGTATTTATATAATACTATGGAAATGGATCATTCTTATATTTATCCAAAACAATTTTTCCGATTTTTTTCGGCCAAATTGCTTAAAATACAAACGGTTCCCAGGACAAGAAATACCACACAATCTTAAGATTGCAATAAGAAAAAACTTCCTCCTGCAAAACTGTTATTCCACAAACACTCTACCGGAAAAATTTAAGATATGTAAAACAATCAGCCAGCAAAACGGTTCTTAAACAAGAACTTTACCTGAAAATTTTAAAGTATGTAACACTTTTCAGTGGAAAGATCGGTGTTAAATAGGATCTTTAAATTTTGTTACAAACTGAAAAGCAGATTGGCGAATTTGCTTACAAGTCGAGCTTCCGAACTCCATAATTCTGATTTGCATACATATATGTTGGATTTACTGAAAATGTCACCTTAATGATTTTATAATTTTTGAGAAAATAATAAACTGCAATTTAATGAATTTTATTAGTTTTACAAAAAAACTTATGCTAGGTTTCAAACAAAGTGCGTATACTAGTTGACATATTCGTAGTGTAAAACACAGAAGACATAATGAGCGGAGATTGTATGTATCAATTCATAATCGCAGAAAGGAGATAAATTATTTTTTTTTTTAAATATAGTAATGAATACAGTTCGGACAACTAGAATATTCGATCCTTCAATTTATTGTTCTAAAAATATAAAATTACGAACAACACGGAGCTTGTATGATACATTCTCATTGCAGACATTTGGTCTCGTCAGCATCTTCATAGATTCTCTCACATAAGCTTCTTGTATTTAGATATACACTGAAGTGCCAGAAAAACACCAGTCTAATGTGTACTTGGTAAGTCCCACACGAGAGCGCAGTACTGCAGAAATACGACGGGGCATGGACTCCACTAGCTTCTGGAAATATGCTTTGGGCGCTGCACACCATACTTCCTGCAGATCATTCCACAATTCGGGTGTATTCCGAGGTCTCGGATTCCTGTGCTCGGTAGCGCGTTGCATAGCATCCCAAATGCGTTCTATCACGTTCAGATCTGGGGACTTGGGTGGGAATGGCAACACCCCAAACTCAGATGAATGCTCCTCTAACCATAATGTGGCATCCCAACACTTATGTGGAGGTGCGTTGTCCTCTTTGAACAGGTCCAAACCATCTGCATGAATACAGGACATGAACGGGTGTGCCTCGTCAGAAATGTTGCACAGATGGCGTTGGCCGGTCACAGACGTTTGTAGACTTACCAGGGGTCCCAGTGAAGTCCAGCTAAACACACCCCTTACCATTACGGACTCCACCACCTCCCCCCAGCCGGTACAGTTCCCTGTTGAAAGGCGGGATCCATGGCTTTATGGGGTTTGCGCCACACACGAATCATTGCATCTGTCCGATACAGTTGGAAACGCGACTCGTCAGACCAGGCTACTTGTTTCCAGTAATCAAGTGCCCAGTGGCGGTGTTGCCGTGCCTAAGCGAGGAGCAAAGCTCTGTGTCGGGCACCCTTCGAGCGGATTCGAGTTGGACGTCGGTTCCCAAAGCCCATATCATGCAGGGCACGTTGTATAGTCCAGACGCTGATTCTTGTTGAGGTTCCAGCATTGAATTCCGATGATACCTGCAAGAGTGCTGCACGCCTGTCGCGTGAAACGATTCTTGACAGCCGACGGTGGTCACGTTCATCCAATGTCTTTTTTACTGCCACACTGGTATCGTAGGTTGGAGGTTTTTTCCGGAATTGTTGTAGTCACGAAAAACTTTTGCAATGGTCATCCATGAAAATCGGAACTTCGATTCTACCTCAGAAATGCCATCGCCCATCTCACGAAGGCCAACTATGACACTGCGTTGAAAATCGCTAAAATCGTTATTACTTGTCATTCTCATGCCGAAAACAGCTGTGACATCTGGCAAGGATGTCTATCGCTCTATATACACACTGGCGGACGCAACCGAGTACTTGCATAGGTGACGTTGCTATGTATTTTTCGGGACCTACCGGTGAGCGCTTACGCCACAGCACGGCATAATATGCAAATTATCCTCGGTGGTATTTAAAGAGTACGGCGAAGTGTATGTAATCAGTCGTCGGTATACACACACGTACGAAGACCCTGAAGAAGCTGCAATGCCTAGACATGGAAGACGTGTACGAATTCAGCAGTTATCGAACTTTGAGCGAGATCGTCTAGTCGGACTCCGCGAGGCCGGGTGGTCGTAAGGTCGTATTGCGGAGCGAATAGGACAGGAAGTATCAGTGGTGGTACAATGGTGCCGTAGATGGTACGAGAAACATTCCCACACGAGAAGACGTTTAACCAGGAGTAACAGACGGACTGATGAGCGGACCGATCGACACACAGGAAGAGCGGCGTTGTCAAGCAGAACATCTACTGCGACACAAATGGGAACTGCCGTTGCACCTGAGGTGACTGTGCGAACAATCCGCAACCGTCTACTGGATGCAGGACTACGTGCACGTGTGCCTCTGGCATGTGTACCTCTGACCGTCAGGAACGGCTGCAGTGGTATCGCCAACGTCTGCCCTGGAGAACGCAATGGCAATCTGTCGTGTTCAACGGTAAAAGCAGATTCTACTGGGAGCCTCCGATGGCCGTATGCGTGTTCGCCGACGCACAGGGGAACGTCTCCACCCATATTGCATCCACCAGCGACACACAGGGACTACACCTAATCTTCTGGTGTGGGGAGCGATCAGCTATCACTCCCGTACACAACTAGTGTTTGTACCGGGTACGTTAAACAGCACCTTCTACATCAACAACATCATTTAGCCAGTTGTTGTGCCATTTGTAAGGTCGGTTCATCGTGGTGTTTTCCAGCAAGGTAACGCACGCCCACACACGGCACGTGCAACCCAACATGTTCTTCAGGGTGTGAGACAACTTCCATGGCCCGCACGTTCACCGGATTTGTCCCCCATTGAACACGAGTGGGATTTTATGGGACAAGGATTTATCCGGTCTCCACGGCCAGCCACGACCATCCCCGATTTACGCTTCCAGGTTGAGAATGCTTGGAACTCAGTACCCCAATATACATCCAACATCTGTACGACAGACTCTATGCCAGAATTGCACAGTGTCACGCAGTTCATGGCGGTTCAACCTCGTACTAACCATGTTACATGGAAATGTTATTTTTCTGTTTACCAGCAAATACAGCTGTATTTTACCGTAATGTTTTAATCACGTTATCCTCTGTATTCTGTTAGTATGCTGAATAAATTTCGTTGGTATCAGACGTCTCCTTTTTGGTGTTCTTATTTTACTTTCCGCCAGTGTAATAAGTGTAGTAGCTTTGTGAGCATCTTCAAGAAAAGGCTGTTTATATTTCAAACCCAATTAAATCGATTGTAAAATGTTTTACAGCAAACCACTGGCTATAACATAGTCTGTGGTTGCTACATGGAAGGGTAATTAAGTTTTTATATAAAACTACCACAAATACTCAGTATTACAGTTCGCCTTCCTAATTAATTCGTTATTTTTTTCCCATGGACGTATTTTCACACATCCTTTTCCTTTTAATACGTATGAAACACGTGACTGGATGAACAAATACTCATTATTTCCCAGTATTTGTAATTTAAGGTCTGCATAATACACTATAAGTAAAAGAAACTCTTCCAAATACATTTTAAAACGCTTAATCAACAGCCCGTGTACAATGACGTAGCAAGTTCTGAAAATTTTGTGATAATAAAAACAACTCAAATATCTCAGTTTTCTCAAAATAGTAAAACGAACTTTTTTTCTTAAAAATGAAACGAAGCGAATATGATTTCATTTCTTCTGTTCGAAATAAATTTATGTAAAGCAATCTACACGAAAAGGTTCGTGAAAAAAAAAACGAAAAATTGTAGCGTTATACTCAGCATTGATAATGAACCAAGACATTACATTTCATGTTTCTGAAAAAATAGAAGCACTGTTTATGTTGAGAAACAATTTATTACATGCATGCATTTATAGAGGAAATTCGGGAAATATCGAATGTCTGAATAATATTACTTGTGTACGAAAGTTCTACCCCTTTTCATAGTTGAGAACAAAAACTAACTTTTTAATAAGTAACATCTCATTCGTTTACATAATTTGATCTGAAGCCTATTTCCATCTTTCTCGTAGTTGTTAAAATCATCTTTCCTAGAAGTCCATTTTTGGGTCAAAAAACTGTTGCAGTACAAGTTCAACATCTTCATCGAGGGTTTTTCCAGCGGTGTTCTTCTGAAAAATCTAAAAAGGTGGTAGTCCGTACTTGCAAGTTCTGGAGAATACGTGGGGTATGGTGACACTTCATATCCGGTGTCCAGGAATTTTCTCTGAGTAGCCAAAGCTGTATAGATTCTTGCGTTGTCATGGTGCAAGATGACGCATTTGCAATTAACAAGTGCTGGTTGCTTAGATTTTAATTTTTCTTTCAGCCTTTCCAACTGCTGGCAGTACGTTCAGTATTTATCGTTTGGTTATGCACAACCAGCTCCCAGCAGATTTCCTCCTTGACATCCCACCGAACACTTAACAAGGCCTTTCTCGGATGCAGTCCTCCTATTGAGTTCGATCGAGCAGTCCTTCTAACTCGGCATGTAGTACTTTGGCGCCTAACATTTCTGCAAACGACCAACACCTTCGTCACCCGTTCGACAAAACGTTTATTTCTGTGACGCTCAAACAAATTAAGATAGTTCGTCATTCTGTGCTATCCATTTCTTGCGGATATGGCATGTGATACTTACTAGTTCGAAAACCAAGCACAGGTATCTATCTTTCTTTACTGTTCTTCTGTGCACAAAAACACCTATCTCATAACTCTTCAACTTTTAGATGCTGTTCAAGAAAAGGTTGAGGTCTCTTCGGAAACCTCTGATAGAAGTCCAGAGTGGTTGATCTATTTACCTTCTGCCTCCAGTAATTTCCTCTACCAAAGGTGGCATGTGCTTTCGTATACAGCATTCTCATCATAATATATCTGACAATTCTAGCGGCAGGCTCCAGCTGCACTGCTGTATTTTTCGAACTCAAAAAGCCATCAAGTCCTCATGTGTTCCATCTGGCTGGACACAGTAACCCTTGTGGGACTTATTTACAAATGAAATTCACCTGCATACTTGGTGCCATTTCATAGCACACTCCGCGAAGCATTTTGTACATCACACACTCCGTCTGCTGTCGAACGTGTTACTTAATTCTTTACTTTGAATTTGCATCATGAAAAAACGGGAAGAATATTTGCCCACACCTTATACTTAGTTCCAAAGATGAACGAATGCGAAGGAAGTGATATAATCCACCGTAAAAAACTCCGTTGTTTCAACACCTTTCAGTCCCAAAAAAATCTTCCTTTTGACTTTAATTTGTTCTTTGGGATTAAAACTATGAACGTTTGTAGCGATAAAAAGTGGAAACAAATTTGTGCACTACATATGGCACAATTCATCAACTCCCTCACTTGCTCAGAGCTAAATGGTTGAGAACAAATTTGCGAAGCGTGTCGCTGACTCATCGCAAGAGTTACCTTCCCAATTTGCAGGCATGGATTTATTTAAAGTAGTGGAACAAAGCTCACTCCTTCACATCAGTTTACAGAATCCAAACTAAACACAGTAGTCACAGAATTAAAACAATTTTGAATCATTCGGAAGTCGAAATATTCATGAGGAATTTCAAATAATCTTGGTAGAAAGGTTCTTTACATAACAACTTAGATAATTCAAGGAGAAAGACATCATGTCCTTACAATTTCTTTGTGGGGTAATCATACAGGACACCACGTATTTTATAAATATTCTCGAAAGAACAATCCATAAAATGATATTTAACGTCTTTGTTTATGACATGTGGTATTTTAATGTTGAGTATGATAATCCCTGGCAGCCATATACTTTACAGTACTTATGAGTTATTGTTGAGGTCTCGAATTAATGACCAGTTTTCTACGTGAAGAGTTTTGACCTTTTAAGTGCACTACGATAAAATCAGAGAATCAGAACGACCGGGTAACGTGTTTATATTCACCTACACTGCCCGGTGTACGTAAGCGCCAACATATATCTTAAGAAAAGCTGACAACCTGTCCTTTCCTAAATAAGAGCGTCACCGGTTTTAGAAACGCACACATAATTTAATTTAACAGGTAGTTGTTTTTCCGAACAGTGACTAGGCGTTTCTGTCGAGCTACCTTGTGGAAATGGAAACTGCCAAAACCGTTAGCAGGCACTATCGAGAAAGAAAAATGACCATGCAATTGAAGGCATGCGCGAAAAATGGAGGAGCCAAAATATTATTCAGGAAAAGTTCATATATTCGTTAATACTGTTTCACCTAAACTGCTGAATCTTTGTTTCCAAGTGCTCTGAAGAATTTTCTCTACCAAAGAATAACATAACGTCATTTCTATTCAGAAAATTATTGTTCTGATGCTGTGAAATTGTATTTTGGAAACCAAATTTTATTTGAACTTTGAAATGTTTTAAAGTTTTATAATTTGAACTCCGAGTAAGGCATGAAAATCTGAATCATTTTAGTATAATCATGCGCACAATAATTAAAAAAAAATATTGTTTACAGATTTGATTAAACAAATAAATCACAGACCTAATCGTGGAAAATTTATTTGCAACTAAATTTGATAAAATTTAGTTGCAAATAACTAAATGAAACTACTCAAAATGTGTATGTCCAATTTTGGATAAATGAAAGTTGCAAATGTCGTACACAACTGTTCCATTTTAATGGAAACTTTACGCCGTAGTGATTCCCAGCATTTCAGTCTCTGATTTTGCTCCATTTCTTGGTTAATTAACTTCGCTGACAATTTTAAAAATTTGGCAAGTTCTTAGAGGCTTCTTTGGTTTCTCTTTTACCATGTAAGTATCTGTGCTCTACATTTGCATTTTGCCCTTCTCCTTTCAGTAAATAGATCAAAACCTACATCTGGGTGGACTTACTTTTCTTTCGTTCCTATTTAGGTAACTTCCTAATACAGACAACTTAGAAATCCACCTAGAGATGCAACGAAATCTCGAGGCGATGGTCGCAATCAGACACGACTGCTATCTTTGGTGACGATCGTCAACTATTCAACCACTAAGACGGCCGTCTTCAAATTGCCTTTGTTATAGTAACCCAGGAAACCGCCGTGATTGGATGAGTTTTTCTCTTTTAAACAGAGCACATATAGGTATTATACACTAATATTAAATTAAGCGTGTAACATTAAATGCATACATGCTGATTATCAAAAACCTTAAGGAGAAAAATAGTTTTATTTTCTCCTGTTTCAAGTGCAGTTGTTCAGCGGGGTAACGAGCGAGACCACAAATTAGAAAACCGAGGGATCAGTCTATGCCAATGAGTGGATACCAAGGGTTGTCTCCTGAACTAAGGTCGACACTGAAACTTAATATCATTTTTTTACGGCTCAGGAGAAGTGATATCTGCAATACATTGTCAGAGTGGATCCTAGGCTAATACGAAAAATGTCATTAATATTATTTCTCTGACAGCAGGTAAAACAGTAAGGCAAACAGAGAAAATAGAGCTAGTCTTCAACTTAAGGTTCTCATTATCAGCATGCATGCATTTCATGGTACACGATTGCTTTCGTATTAAAGTACTGTACCTATTCGTGCTATGTTTAAAGGAGAAAAATCGGTCCCATCTTGGCTGTGTTTTAACTACTCTTTAAAACGCAATTCACAGACAGGCCCTTTTGAGGTCACAGAGTCGACGATTGTCATGAAAGATAGCTACCTTGTCTGACAGCAGTCTTCGCCGCGACACTACGCTGCATCTCCCGGTGGGTTTCAAAGTTTTGTGTATCAAATTTTTTTACACCCATTTATATTTTACAGCGTGATGAGTTTGTTTAAGTATATTAATTTTGGCTACGGAATTCTGTCTCTCTTTTCACTGATTCCATTTTCACTTTATCTTTTTACATTCAGTTTTTGTATAAGAGTTCTTCCTTGCAGGAATATCGCCAGAACTGAATATGCCTTGTTCTTATTCAATTTCGGAATGAACTTTAGTTCCTCACCCTTTACCTCTGTCTCGTTTTGGCATTAATCGCTGTAATTATATGTATGTACTCAAGTAAAGATCAAGTATTTTAAAAATGTAATTCTATAAAGACCTGTAATTAAAAATTAAAAACAGAATCCGTTACAGAAAAATCGAATCTCATTCTGAAAAATATGTTAAGAATTAGTATTGTTTTTGGCAGTAGCAGTCAAAAGGAAATAAGTACCCTACAGTCAATGGAAATAGCAAGGTCCAAGTTGATCTGATGGTTCAGAAGTTATGTGATTCTGTAAAATAATTGTGGCTATTTATTTGCACTTTTTAGTTCGAAAATTTTATTTCAGTTTTAATTGTGTAAAAGCTTCGTGAATTCATTTTTAATGTTATTGTAAGAAGTGCTTCCTAGTTTGCCGATTGCTAAGTATTTGCTCTTGAACTTGTGCCGGTACAGAAGAAATTGCATTTTTCCTGATTGGTGCCTAACGAAACAGATTTGGCCTGCACGTATTAAGATATAAGTAAGAAATGTCGTAAAATTCGATTAGAGTTAATCAAAGTTTTTGAGAACTATAACATGCGCTTGCTGCTCTTAAACGCAAAGATGCTAAGCCTGAAACGGCAGAAGCAGCACTTTACATTGCCGGGAGGAGTGTGTCGGTGTTCGCTAAATAGAATTATTGTGTTGCTCCAAATGCTGTTAAACCTACGGCAGGTTTTTCTTTTATTTATTTTCTTTGACAATTTATCATTTTACCTGTTTTACTGCCACGAATAAAAATCATTCGTAAAACTAACTACTTCTCCAAACCATGACAGTTGCTACTAAGAGCAGCATTCCAAAAGTGGAAAATTCAAAATGGCGTTTCAATAATATTGTTTCTAGATATCATTAATTTGATCTTAGTGTTATATGCTGCAAATTATTTCAGCTGATAGTTTATGTATTTAAAGAGTATTGCTGTGGAAATATAATTCGATGTCTAAACTTGCTTGTTTAAACTTGATTTTTTAAGCTTGTAATAAGTTTAGTTCTGCTAAATTCTGTAATCGGTATATACTGGTCTTTGGCCATTCGCCAGAGACGTGTACCGGTTCGAACATCGGTGGAGGTATGGATCCGGTGTTAATCTACCGTCACTGGCTTTCCATCATTCATTGAAAAAGTCGTGCTAGATTATGGATGGATGACTGCTTACTGGGCGTCGCGTTGCTCACCATTTAGTTCAAATCCCCCAAAAAGCAAAAACAAAAATAGCCAAATTTTCGAAAAGACACTAATCGTCATAAGATTTCACTCACCAAGAAAAACCGTGCGATTAACGCGAAACTAGCCAAATAGATACGGGAAGGGCAGACATGCAAATGATTAAAAGTTCGTGTGATTCCGCATGTCCGGGTGTCCGAATTCGACCCTATAATTGCAATCCTTGGGGTTATAAGGCGCCGTGCAGAGGACTCAGCATTCGTGCCGAAGTGTTCGGTAATAGTCAGGTGAGATCCCTGAGCGATAGACATGCCGAGGAGCCGCCGTAAGTGTGCATACCGTACTGACACACTTTGAACGAGACCGTATCGTCGAGATGAAAGAGGCAGGGTGGTCGGAGTGCCGAATCGGCCGCATTCTAGCCGGTCGGCCAGTACGGTGCGATCGTGTTAGGAACAACGGACACGGGAAGGCACCCTGACAAGGCAGACCTCATCTGGACGACCCAGACACATCAAATGCAGAGAAAACCGTGGGATCGTGAATGCTACACGGACAGATGCAACGACATCCTTGTGTAATATCCAGAGGCATGTGGAAACTGTGCATTAGACGCCTGTGTCCGCCAGCAGGATCGCATTTGAGCTCTAGAATGCCAAATTGACTGTTCAATGGCACACGTCCCGAACTGCAGGCGTGTTGTTTTTTGTGTGAGATTGCGTATGACAGCCGGACTTCCCTCGCACTGATCCGAGGGACGTTGACAGTCCAGCGCTACGTACAGGAAATCCTGCGTCCCCAGGTGTTGCCTTTCTTGTCGGACTGGCCTGAAGCCATTTCTGAACACGATAAAGCTTGTCCTCAAACGGCTTGGGTTTCCCAGGACTGTCTACGCCATGCTTCAACGATTCCGTGGCCTGCCAGGCTACTTGATCTCTCGACCATCGAGCACGTGTGTGACCAGATAATACGCCAGCTTTCTCCATGTCCCAATTTTCGTGATTTAGAGCGTCAGTTGCAAGACGTGTAAGCCAATCTGTCCTAGGATAACGTACGCCGTCTCTTTGACAAAATGCCGGATCGTATCGTCACATGTATGCGAGAACGAAGTGGTCCGACGCGGTAGTAACGCTGACTGGAATGTGTACCGTATGTCAGCGGGAAATCGTCCTGCTGCTGTGATATTGCAATCGCTTCTGTCCTTGGTATGTACCATTTCACTACTGAAACGCATTTGAATTCGGCGCCTCCTTCTTGGTGCGCTGATTTTTATAACAATGAATGTATAATTTCCTTAGAAGTACAGGAAAAGCAATGCGTATAGAATTCTTCATACACAAATTCCTTTATCGTAAATTCATGCAACAGATCACTGATACAAACTTAAGAATTATTAATATTTGAAAACATTTTGCCTTGCTTTGGAGTTTTATAACTCTTGTATGATATACGATCATATAAGCAACGGTTATCGCTACCGACTTCATTTTTTTTGTTGGACGCTATTGGTCTAGTTTAGCGAAAATTTGCTCAACCCGTCTGTCTGTCTAAAAGCGCTTTGTCACGGTTCCATTTTCAAGAAACTGGTTAGAAAATACACCAAAGTTTAAGACGTTTAAAATTTTGAAATAACAACAGATTTCATATTTCTTTTTTCCAATACATTACTGAATACTGGACACCAAAATTTCAAGTATATATAATA
The DNA here is from genome assembly GCA_039090855.1 of Macrothele yani. Taxonomy (NCBI): domain Eukaryota; kingdom Metazoa; phylum Arthropoda; class Arachnida; order Araneae; family Macrothelidae; genus Macrothele; species Macrothele yani. The sequence continues at coordinate 31,545,802 of CM077033.1, forward strand.
ATGAAAATTTGTAAGCTCAAAATGTTTTGTCAGTACAATCGTATGTAGAAAGCAATTAAATTCCTTTTAAAACACATAATTACAAATCCTGCAAAATAAATTCATTAGATTAATTGATCGTAAATCACATCCTAATACTCGACTTTTAATAAATTTTAGAACAAATTATATCCTAATAAAATTAATATACTTACTGTTACTCAACTATACTATTTTAATCTTGGTAAAATTATGTTCAAACAAATTAAATATAAGTTATATTCAGACCTCATTTTTCTTAATACACATGCAAATTCGTATGAAACAAGGAATAAACTACAATTACAACATATTTTTACAAAAACGGAATCAATTGTACTTCCTCTAGATTACAGAGGCCCTCAATACTGGAATTCTTTACATAGCAACTTGACTGACTTTAACAATTTTAATTTATTTAAAAAATAATTCAAACTCTATCTTCTTCAATGATTAAAAAAAGGAAGGGATTGGCAAAACGTCTTCTGATTGTCTGACTTGATGTGTCTATCTGTTGATTTATTTGTTTCTTCTACGGGGAGTATAGGGCTATGTCAGGCCATTTTGGCCTTTTCCCTTATCTTCCCTGTTGTTACAGTCTATGTTCATCATATATGTACTGTCATTTTTTTTCCCATTTGTTTTTTTTTTTCTTTTTCTTTCTTTTCTTCTAAGAGCATGTAACAACAAAAATAAATAAAACAAAATAAAATTATAATAAAAATTTAGTTAGATCTGTACAACAGGCAGTTAGGCGACGAAAATTATTATTTTGGTTAATTTATTGGGTTTAAGTTATTCACGTTCATTTGCTAAATAACATTTTCTCTCCAGCGGTAGGATATTGGACTAAAAGTTTCATTATCTTTTTTGACTTGAAAATTTTAGGACAAAAGTCAGTAAGTAGCAGCCTATACACTATCTACCAACAAGTAGTTGGACACCCCTGCAATCCACGTATAGGTCAATGGTCATCAGCTAGTCTTTAAAACAAATGCTTATGAATAGTAGACAAAAAGCACAAAAACGCCAGATATTCGAAAGAAATTATTGACTATGGCACCGATATGAATTTAACTAGTAAACATGATGGGACGTTTTGACATGGAGTCTTCATATCCTTCCATACGAATGCCGAAGGCTGTCACAGCCGTTGAAGAAATATCCATCGCTTCCAATGAATTTAAACATACCTAAACCAGGAAAATAATCAGCACCTTATCAGCACCTTAAATCTAGTTAATAACCGCAAATGTTTTAAGTTGAATGGAGACATTTAAAGAAAAAAAGTACCACCACTGGTTTCACCTTTTTTTAAATCCTTGCGAAAGCAGTAGTCAAGCCACCAAAATACCTCATCTCTCTGAATAACATTAAGAAGCACCGATTATGGATCCGCTACGTTGAAGTTATATTCTTCATATAGGAAAAGGCCGTAGGCGAATTAAATGATTTCTTGCTCAAGGTAAATAACCTGCACAATACGACAAAAATCACTAAGGTGCTTGAAAATGGTACACTAAATTTTCTTGAATTCATGCTCAAAAGTAATGAAACATTAAGCTTTGATTTTGTTATGTATATAAACCAACCGCAGTACCGAATCTTTTCCGTCCTGATTCACGCTGCCCAAAAGAAGGCAAATTCTCTGCGTTTAGAGCATGGTTCTATGGAGCGTATAACTCATGCAAACTCGATTCTCTAAAAAAAAAAGAAATGGAGATCATTTATATTAAAGGTATAAAGATCAGATATCAGAAAGATGACAATGAAAAAATACATAGAAGTGTAAGGAATAGAATAATGCCTGATCTAACAAAACCAGCTAGTGTGTTAATGAGATACGCATGGTTCATCACATAAGCCCCATATCTTACACAGTGATTAAATATTTCATTACGTATATACCTTAGCACAGTAGCCATGAAATCATGGACAACTTAATAACATACAGCATGAAATTGCAAAGCGAAACAAAGTGAGAAAGAAAAAGTGCGTGCGTGAGCTATATCGTCAGTAAATACGGACAAAACAGAAAAGTATATATCAGAATAATAAAGCGATCTTTAGACACTAGATATAAATAACATATTCGAAGTGTCAACTAGCACATTCAGAATACACCACTTGGCAGAGAAGCCATGCTCTGCTCAGTAGCATCCATGTGAAGCATTAGAAGAAATGCCCCTTAAACGAACATAAAAAAAACTACTGTCAGGGAAACAAACGAAATCGTCTTCAGCAAATTGATAAGAATTTCAGGAATTCTTTTCAACTGCTGAGCTCGTTAGCTAAAGTTATTAATCATTTAAGGAGTATCACACAGGGCTCTATAGGCACTAAACAATATTTATTTTACTAGTATTTATCGGCAATTTTTGCAATTCTTTACAACAGAATAATTCGATATTTGCCTTATAAAATAACCAATGTAAAAATACAACAAAAGAAAAGCATATTAACATAAACTTATTAATAAAAATTTTGTGTAAAGGGATGTGCTTTCATGGGAATACCGTGGGTCATATTTAAATTAATTGTAAACGGTTTGTTCCTATGAGTCAGTTTTAAAATTTCGTTATGCACGTGGAACACGTTCCGAGCTTACTTGAGATAGCTCTTGCTCTCGAATTTGAGAATTTATCTTGAATCCTGCTGTAATGTTATAAGGTAAAAAATTCTTTCTGAGATGAGATAAATCTGAAATTTTCTGATTGTATCTCTTTTCTGTGAGAAAACACATGTCGTCAAAAGATAAACTTCTTCTAATTTTAAAGGGAAAAACGAAACAACTTTGTTTCTTAAGGTAAACATTATAAAGATAGAGTAATGTAAATTACATCATAGTTAAAAATATCAGCATTTATCAAAACACGTCAAAATATTGCATTTATACAGACGACCAGGAATATACAGCAGTTTCGGTAAAATATGAAGTTATAATAACTGTTTTTCTATAGAAAAAACTAAAATGAAATTTTCTCATAATACTTTATATCACATTCATTAAGCAACCGTAACGGTTTTCACTATATATTCAAAAAAATAATTTAGAATTCTTTTAAGTCTTCTTTATTTGCTTCTTCTTCTTTATCATGATTCCAGTAAATTTGGCATTCTGCCAAATGATAAGCACTCAGATATCGTCGACAAGAATGAGATACATCTTCAGGTGTATTGCGGCCATGCTCAGTTTTTTGAGATGTAACGTGACTTTTGGCATTTTCGTAGTAATTACTCCACTGTAGAATTTATCATTATTTACTTTAAATTCTATGCTTAAGAAGTGTGGCACATTATGAGGTAACACACTGTACAAATAGAAGTTTTGAGTTGTATCTAGTTGTTTTCCATTTTGGAGGAATCCATTTCCATTAGATAATTTTGTGGCATTTCTTCTCAACTGGTAAGTATGGCAAAAATATTACTCCCACAGAATAACTTTGGTGTTTATCTACTGACTGCTGGTGGTGTAGTTTGAAAAATCTTCGTATGTTCTGCACCGAGCCATTGCATTTGAAGGAAGGAGTTTCCACTTGAGAAGGAAACAAATTCACTTGATTCGTGTGGATATAAAGGTTTAAAGTGAGTGTGATAAATCAAATGTTTCGGCATTAGATAATTGTTTGAATAATGGTACTATTAATATATTGAGAGAAAGGAATATACTACTGAGCAATACATCGGGAAGATCCTTAAGTGACTAAAATTCAATACCGTCCGTTTCGGAGCTATAATTTTAGGAACTGGGCTGCGTTTTGTTCTTTGTATGGAAACAGCTCATGAATACCCTTGTTAGCAAACTAATTTTCAAATTTTATGCGACTTTTGGATGTGTTTTTAAATCGATTCGTTTGAACACCGCATGTATAATTTCTTTCATTTTTATAACTTCGGAAAAAGGAAATCTTTTCTGATCGTGACATGGACCTCAATTACCGATATCACTAAGCAGTGGCACGGGGTTGCGCTATCCTCTAAAACATTTCAACGCCACACCTGCCACCATGCCAATGATGTGTTTTTTTTTAATTATAAAAAAATATGAAGCCCTTTTCAATTTCTTTTATTTCCCCAGTACGTTCTCTGGGCGTATTTTTGCCTCATACCATTTTTTCCTATCCCGGTTTTGATAGCCAATGTTTTCGGAGATAGCTGCCTTCCCCTTCCGCGTGTTTCTCCTACGCCACTCTTCTGCCACCTTTGATATTTAAATCTTGCTACGCCTCTGCCTTTAGCGAGTCAAATTGGAGAAGGTTTGATATCTGATGGAAATGTCTTTTTCTTTCTAAGTATTTATGGATAGAAAATGATGATACGGAAAACAAATAAGTAAAAAAATAACACTTCTTTACAATTGCTGGAGCCTCCCAAACATTATTCCTACCAAGCTAAAGAACTTCAGTGGAAAAAATATTTTTCAGAATTTAGAGATATTTTCTGTGTGTGCTGTGATACTAATTATATTTGTGTGATATAATTATAACAAAAATGTGTGGGCTGAAATAAAGCAAAGAAAGAAGGTGACATAGAATCATTTCCAAAAAATTGCTTTTCAAAGGATTCACTCAAAACTGCTAGATTTCAGGACTAGTAAATTTTCAGTTATATGACTTCTAAACTGATTTTTTTTACTGTGTATGTGTTACGTGCAGATGAAGGTTACATCAGCAAACTCTTCATTTTCTTTCGGAACTAGATGAAATATTTTTGAAACAAATATAATGGGGTCAGCAGTTTTAGCTCCAAGATTCGATTATATTTCAAACCACGGCCCACTCTCCGCGAATAATTCTAATTTATTTTGATCACAATTCGGAAGATAGACGGCAGCATGTCATCTCTTTTGCTGGTGCACTCTCAGCTCGTTGGGCAGCTTATTAGCTCTTAGTTTTAATGTGTTTATTTAAAGTGTGTTTGTAGCGGGAGAAAGTAAGTTCTTTTTTATTCTGATTGTCTTTTTCTTCGCTGTAAGATGTGGAACTGAAAGCGATTTCCGATGGAATTGGTAGATGCTTTTATCTTCAACAAGGTGTTCAGAGGGTAAGCCAATGAGTCTCAGGGTAAATATATGTTATTGTTTTGGACAAACGAAGTGTCGGAAGAAGCACGTGTCAGAGAAAGATGAGATATGTTCCCGTATTTTGCGATGTGGTTCCATAATATTCATATTCTTCTTGATACCATTATGATTCTAGTGCATTGTTTTGCCAAAGCATTTTCTCAAAATAAGGCATTCAAGGAATCGCAACAGGGGGATATTACCACATCCACTAAAACAGTTAGCCACTGCAAACAGTTGGCGACTAGAGACTGATGCAGTTAACACCTGATAAATATACTGCGGGGAACTATCATCATACAAACTTCCTTGACTCGTAATTAATTGAATTTAAATTCATGTAATCAATTGGATTACACTGAAGAGCTATTGAATTAGAGATACCTGTCTAGTAAAGTGTAGCACCGCCTTTCGCCCTGATGACTGCGGCGATGCGTCTCGGCATGGACTCGACAAGACAACGGGAGCGTTGGAAAGCCATACGGATCCAGGAACCCTGAACAAGCTCCCACAGTTAACGAAGATTTGATGGAGAAGGGTCAGAGCCCCGAACATCTCTCACGATGGCGTCCCAGATGTGCTCGATGGGATTGAGGTCAGGTGACCTAGCTGGACAAGGAAGTGAGGTCACGTCGGTGGAATGTTCATCCAAACATTCGGATACAATTCGGGTGCGATGGCACGGTGCATTGTCTTGTTGCAGGATGAGGTCTCCAGTGGGATGTTGAAGACCCACAAACGGGAGCACATGGTCGTCCAGGATATCCCGGTAACGTTGACCTGTAAGGGACGATGTCACACGTACCAGCGGTCCCATTTCAGTCCAAGTGAACAGTCCCCAGACGAGAATGCCACCCGCACCAGCTTGAAGACCACACTGCTGACAGAAAGGATCCATCGTTTCAGGTGGATTGCGCCGTACTTGTAACCTGCCATCCGCATGTACCAACGTAAAACTCGATTCATCAGTCCAGGAAACATTTTCCCACATGTCTAGGGTTCAGTGGCGATGTTCCGCGCCCATGCCAATCTTTGCACCCTCTCATGTGGGGTCAGCAGCGGTACCTTCGTGGGACGATGGTTTCTGTACCCCATAGCGAGGAGATGGTTCTGGATGGTGTGGCTGCTTCAACGTCGATAAAGAGCTCCCCTTTTCAATGCACACTTCAACTTCGGTGAGCGGAAAGTGTCTGCGGAAGCCATCTCTGGCGTGACTGTTCAATCAAACAGATCGAGCCAAAAGCACACATTCCGCACTTCCTGTAGAGCTGTTCAGCGAGTAGCATGTGATGGGTTTTTCAGCGAGTAAGTAGCGTTTGCTATTCGCCTGTTCTGATGTTTTCCGATTAGCCAAGTTGTGATTCTCTACTCATCGGCAAAAGTTTCGCTAGCCTTCACAACCTTTTTATTTGTCCGTGCAAAAATTGTATCGTGCGTTGTTCATCTTCCAGGGACTCCCCCATTTTTAAACACAGTAAACCAGCACAATATCTTTGCACGGTTCAGACAGTCATCGTCGTAAACTTCTTTTAGGTCTTGGTACATTTTTGTGGCAGCTTTGCATGATTTACCGTAAACTTTTTTCACAGCTTTTTGCTACATTAACAAATTCTGGCTTGCGCCACTCACACAGTCTTACTTTAAAGGTGGTCACAGTAAGATATTGCGTCACCCGTCTCAAAGATTTTTCCTGCAATTACAGCAGAATCCACTGTGACGGCCGCTAAAGTAAGACTCACACAGTCTTAGTTTAACGTTGGTCACAGTAAAATATTGCGTCGCCCGACTCAAACGTTGATCCTGCGATTACAGCACACTCCACTGTCACAACTATAAACATGTTTGTCATTTTTATTCAAAGGACTGTCCCGTAAAATATCAGTCTCTTTACCTAACGCACATACTGTCCATGATTGTCGAAAAAACAAAATTTCATTTCGATTCGCCGCATGTTATAACACTACTTTCACTAATAAATGCTGCAAAAGAATTGAATAAATTCACTGTTGTTATTCAAAGAAAAAAATTATCTCTTTACCAAGCACTGGGTATCTGTGCATCCTTGCCTAGGTCCCCATTCCCAAATACGCAAGACAGGTTACATATCCTAAAACTATCCCCGATATTTCAGAAATGGCTGAACAAAAGCTCAAATAATCCTGTTTAAGTATTTCGAAAAAACAATCTGTTCCGCTGTACTGGACTAATGTGCAGAATATACAGTTACTATTAACGTTCGTTGAGAGACAATGGACATGGCTTGCCTTTTTTGTCTGTGTGAGAATGCTTAATTTCCTCTCTCACCAGTCATATTTATTTCCATGGAGAAACAACTCAGTTTATCTTCTACATGAAACTGCAACGCATTTCAATAACAATTGGAGAAGATGAAAATGCGTATTATCTGTTACTGGTGCTAATTAAAACTGGACTTTTCATTCTTCAAAAAAAAAGCACGTTTCTCAAATTTAGTATTTCCAGTCCTCAAACATCATATCCCGGATTTTTTGACAAAGGTTTTTGCTTTTAATGTCTTTGTTTTTTCAACATGTTTGAATATTATCGGCAAATAAAAATTGTAAAATTAGCTAGTCTGAAAACGCATTCCAGATTTTCTTCGTAATTGTGTCACCTTGTCATCTTTACTTGTTTAAGCAACATCAAGCTGTATACTTTTCTGGAAGAGTGGAAATTGAAGCTCTGCGCATGGAGTGAAATGAAGATGAAAAAGCAATGTAGCGCTCTATTTAATCAGAAAATAAGAGAAATCATCTTGGGATATTGGCTTTCTTCATACACGGATCCCACAATTTTATCCAGTATCAAAGCAAAATTTTTCTTTAAAGCTAAAAGAAACCAACGTTTCCTAATGATGACTAGTGACATCAAAGATTGAGATATACAGGAAGAAATGCTGTTGTATATATTAGTCTATAAAGACATCACAAAGCAAAGATATTTCCGACAGCGTTTTCTTAACTTGATTTAAATCCTTCGAAAATTAGTTCTGTACTGTAATATTAAAGAAGAGAAGAACACAAAAGGTTAACTCCGCATTACTGTTAGAGGCAAGCCTACATGAAAAACTGACTTTTTTTTTTAAGCACGTGTTATGAAAAAAGCATTGCAAAAGTTAATTCTAACCTATTTCCACACAACGAGCATTTGTTATTTGAGTGGCTTGATGATCAACACATTCTTTAGGAAGTTCTAATTGTATTAACGTTGCACAAAGAAAGCTTTCACCTTGATATGTGATATCGTATTAATAGGACATATTCTTCAAAAATTACATAAATTTCAGTGTAAACATCTTTTGCAAGACATCATATATGTTTTTACGTTTTATGCAATATTTTTCATTCAAAACTGTATCATTTCACTGGTAAGACTTTATAATGTTTTTGCAGTTGGTTGTAGATAATTCGTGTTTCATGCTGTCATATTCCTTCCATTATTCCATTTAGACGATTACAAAGCTGATTGCATTTTTATTTAATATCCTTAAAATTCTTTCTACGAAACATTGAAGTACTCCTAAACAAAAATGATTTTCTCGTGAAACGAAAGAACAATTTGTTCCATTTAATGATAAACCAGATACTAAATTCTCTGTGTGCTTTAACCTCTTTTTCCTATGGTGAAACAGCCTTCTGAAAGTTTCATTGACATATTCTGTATTGGAAGATATCTTCATCGCGCAATTTTCATCTACTATATTGGAAGAATTTATGTAGCTTCTTCAAGTTGTGGAGAAGCTTTAAACAAAGTACGAAGAATAGGGTTGCATGGTTTGCCTTCGCTTTTATAACTGCGATAGAAAAGGAAAAAAACGTAAATTGCAAAGTTATTTCTACTCCACTTATTGGAATGTGCAAATTAAGTTTCAACTAAAGGTTTCTGTTGTTTGAAATATAAAACGAGTGAAAATTGCTGTTGTGCCTTTTCAATTAAAACTACGAAAGTGCGTGATCCCTAAAATGTATTTATCTATCACTATTTTTCATATCAGAATAAAAAATTTGGAAATCGCTTAAAAATTGTGGTAGGAAGAATTGGTTAAAAACCAATGGAACTTAAAGTAGTAAAATAAACACAAAACAAAAAGAAATTATACATACATTTGAAACATTTATTTATAATACTAATCCCTTCCTTATTATTTTCGTCACAGAAGCCTAACGGTTTGCTAATATTGCATCTAAATTAAATTTGTCAACGATTTCGTTAAGTTTAATCGTCAGTTAAGCAGATGACAGTTTCTGTCAGTTTCAAAAGCAAGAAAGTCTCCTTCATATACAAACATTTCATATCTTACAAAAAGATACAATATCTTTATGACATAAAAAGTATTAGAATTTATTTTTCTAAATCATTTGATATCGTCAGTACCATTTCAAATGCAATTGGGTGATACTGACGTGTCGGCAAAACTGGGAATTTTGAGAAAATGGAAAATGTTCCCAACGGAATATCAACATCTTTTTCCATGCTTTGAAAATATACTTTTCATAGAACACCGAGATAACAGAGAACGAAACACGTTTCATATTAATGCTCCCTGTGTGGAAAGGAGTCCATGTTAAGGGTTAGGGTGTTCATAAACCCTTACATGACGAATTGCATTTATTTCCAAATAACTTTTACATCACGATGTTTGGAGGCTGAGGTGCACTTCTAAATAAGGCCACTTTGGATCAGAATGTCGTATATATCGTAAATAAAGTAGTAAAAAGAAATGTGTCTATTAAGTGAATGGCTTTAAACTTTAAAAGAAAAAAATATAATTTGAAAATTTAAAAGCAAATATGTAAGAAATGTTATATATAAATTCCTCCATCCTTCGATTTGACCGGGCGTCACTTTATCATTAAAATACATGACAAAAAATTTAGATTTTCAAATAACACTTCAAAATATAATTTATTCACTAATATTAGATTGCACCTCTAGTAATCTAATTTATTCTCATGTGATTTGATTCCCCAGTGTTTATATAAAAAATACAGAAAATAAACTACCCTCCTCTCGGAAAAAGAACACTCAAAGTCCCTGTAAGTAAGTAACAAAAAATATATGTATTTGAATCGTGAGAAATATTTAAGCTAGCGGAAACGCTCTCTGCTCCAATATATATATATATATTTGAAGATGAGCCCAGTTGTGTCAAGTTGGAATCCTAAAGCTCAAATAATCAGTTGTTGCCAAGCTAACAATTTTGACTTTACATATTTTCCAGGGAAGGAAAACAATACAAACAAAACGGAAAAGCCACACTTAGTCATAACTTCCCCAGCCATCATTAATCACTGCAGAAGTCCACTAGCACCGAAAAACGAGTTATTTTAATATTTAAATTCTTCTTCACAATTCAATACTGTTTCAATGAGCTTCCTAGAATCGGATGTATTTTCGACGGAGAGGGCGAAACGCATCTAAAATATGGAGCAAAAGAACACCCAAATTTGTTAAATGTTATTGTGTAGAAGTGATATCATACAATAACATTGAACACTTGTGGAGTGGATGGGAATGCGTATGCGATAATTTTGAGCTTCTGATAAGGACAACGGATATATGTGTAACATTCATACCGTCCTTGCTATGACTGAGAAATGAACCTCATCAGGCTAAAACCCGCATTAAATATGGAAAGAACTGCCGAAGCAATGAGTCAGACTAACCCTTACACACAAAGAGCTGTCAACAAGTGAGTTTGCAGCCGTATTCCTAACATTATTTTACTTAAGTTCCATTCAAAGTATATTGTTACCTAGACTACCTCCAGTTTCTGTATAAGCACTTTCCGGAGCTTCATTAGCGTGAAACTGGGAATCAGACAATTGACAATTAGATTCATTAAAGCTAGAAAATTTACTATTAGTGTTTTATTCTAAAAAGAATTTAAAATAAATAAAAATCCTCTTTCAAATAACTTTTATCAGCATCAAAATATTTTTATCTGTCAGACAAAAACATGCGGTAAAGACTAATTCAGGCTCTTAAAAATTCTAAGAAAAACAATCATTTGGTGAAAAATTCATCGAAGCAGTAAAATTATTTCACAAAAACTATAAGCAAATGTTCCCATTCGGCGGGGAGTGAGACAGGTTTCGTCTTTATCTACTTCCTTTTAAATCCTTGATTTCGAAACTTTCTTTGAAAAATGTATATTGCAAACAACATAAACGTGCTTACGTACGTTACGAAGCTACTGGGTGCAGAAAGCGAAATGTATCACCACTTGGCAGTGGTGTTTGTAGCCCTCGTCGAATACCCCTGACAGAAGCATCTTACGGAGTTATGCGAGCATACTAAGCAAAGAAACATCGATAGTGGGCTATGACTGTTAATGCCCCGACGACTACATTAGCTATTAGTATGTTACACAGCTGGTGGGCAGCAGTAGACCTGTCTATGGCTGTGGAGTACAGGACCATTACCCTTGAGAATAGCAACTTACGAAAGCGCAGGTCTGACGTTGTTGTGAGAACAATCCTAATGGCCTGTGGCTGTTGGTATGTATGTAGATAACATGTTTCCAGCACGTTCTAAAGTTGTAAAGGGAAGTTCAGTAGAAAAATTTTGTTAACAAAGAAGTTCGGGAGAACGAGTATTTGGCCAAATAAAGGCATGCTGCTCCTTTTCAGTGATTCCAAACGTTCCTCCTGATTGCTCGGTTCCCGGCATTCTGGGAAAATATGCATATTAGGCAGATATTTTCAGGTTTTGCTGTCACATATTTCGGTGTATTACACACCTTCCAGCAGACTGTTTATGTGACGTAGGGATCAAATATTTTTTTACATTTTGTTCTATGTATATATTTTTCTTTTAGGTGGAAAATACTGCAAAATTTATGTTAAGACATGATCACGGAACCCAGCACATACATGTATGTGAATATATATGTTTCACTTAACACAAAAGTAATTCCAAATATACAGAAAAATCAATGAATAAGGAAAATGTGCCATGATACTAGATCAGCAAAATGAAAATAAATCTTGAATTTGTTAAAGAATATGATTCTCCAGCATTCGATTATTTCGTTAGGAAATTTACACTAACTTGAGGCCTAAAGGAGTGCTATGCTCCGAAACGAATGTGCCTGTATATATATCTGCGCAAGTGTGAAAAAGTAGATTCGCAAAAAGTTTCCTTCCTTTGGTGTTAATGCGTTCGCCATTTACGAATTTAACCCACGTTACACAACCCTCCGCGATATAATAAAAAAATGCATACCAAAATTCGATGTAATGCTACGAAAATATGTAAGCAGATCCCGTTGACTGCATTTTGTTAATTTGCAGTTTCCAACGCTGATTGCAAAAAATGCATGTAATGGTTAGATTAGTACCATAACTCTCCGCAGAGAGTTGCACAGCGTATGCTATCATGTTACAGCAACGGCAGACAAGTCACAGATCACTGTCGTGAATGAGAGCGCCATTTCGTGTGGTGTGTCTCCCGTCGTTCCTGAACTGTGGGCGACTGGAAAGCTGTTTGTTGGTGTAATGAGTCACACTTTTCAGTCTTCCAAACTGACGGGCTTGTTTGGATTTTGCCGTAACTGGCGAACAATTTTCCTCAAATTGTGTTTTTCCGACTGTTGAGTACAACGGAGAATTCACCGTGGTAGAGAGATGTTTTTCGGAATTGAGTTTGGCTCGTTGTTTATTATACCACAGGTCATGAATTCTGAAGTGTACGTCGCCGTTCCGGATAATTATGCCCTACCAAAAGTGCGACAGTATTAAGGAAATGACCGTTGTCCATTCCAAGACGTTCCAACACCCTGCTACATCGCACGGCTTGTGCAGTACTAGTTTCTTAAAAATGAGATGAAATTGTTAGACTGGCCTGCTCAGCATCCTAATTTCAATGCCATAGAACGCCTCCTGGATGAACTTTAGCGACGGATACGGAATTGAATAAATCGAATGTCTTCGCTGCTTTGGAGCTCAGCGGCAATCAATTTCTGTCGAGGCCTAAAGAAAATTGGTTGCATGCTTGCGGATTTTAAAGGCATGCAAGATATATGAGACATTCCTTTATTTACTTCTCTGATTATAATGATCTAGAGGTTATTTCTAGTTCAATTGAAGTATAGGACTAAGCATTTGCAAGCCATGCATGGCTTGCAAATGCTGAAATTTGTTAAGATGCGGGGAAAATTATTTAGTTAATGCAAAGAAAAATGAATTATAATATATCTAAGATATCATCAAAGAAACTGAATTCAAATAATCGTTAGTGTAATTAAACACAAATTGAATAACCCTAAGAGAGTGCAGTAACTTACACAGAATTTTTAATAAAAATAAATGTATTTATTGTATTCAGTTTCCTATGAAAAACACTTTCAAACGTTCCGTTTTTTTTTTTGGCGTCTTGCTAAAGCTTCTGTTTCAGAACTGTGAAAAGGATATATCCCGCTGCGCTCCTTAAATTGCGTCGATCCATTGATCTCGGTTATCGTTGGGATACAACTCGTGATTTTTAGTTGAGCTCTGGTCGTCGGATAAGAACTACGTTTGTGACTGTTACGTGATGCAAAAGCAGGGTCAGTAAAACCAACATCGTACGGTTTGTTAAACTTGAAAAAAATGTTTAAGATGCAGGGCTATGTAGAGAAAGCATCTATTCTATGTTATTCCTTTGGGACACAGTTCTACGGAGATCTTCAGATACATCCTGTTTCCACTAAGCTATATCGGATATTTTTTACCTCGGGATCTACTCTTCTCTGATTGATGATATTTCAAAGATCCCAAAAGATTTCTAAGGCCTTAGGTCTGCAGCGGAATTCCAATAATATGAGAGCTTATATTTAGGTTGTACAAGTTTTTTCGGTTAGCTCAGTTCCATTTGTGATACATTGAAGGATGTTTTTGTGCAAGGACGTAAGGACAGTTAATCTGGCATGTAGAAAGAGTTAATCTTGTACTTCGAGGATATATACTTTTGCAAAAAAACAGTACAAATTTCAAGAGCGATATGCCATTATGTCTTAAAAGAAAAGTGTGTAATCAATGCACACTTCCAGTTCTTACGTATGGAGCAGAGACAGGGGTATTAACTAAAAAAGCATACAAAGGCTGCATGCAACTGAAACAAGCATGGAGAGATGGATGCTTGGTGTTACCAGGAACAATAGGAAGCAGAACTCACGGATAAGAATCATAACGAGCGTGGAAGACATAATGAGCACAGAAAAATCCCTGAAATGGCATTGGGCTGCACATGTTTCCAGAAGAACGGACCACCGATGGTTAACCGAAATTTAGAATGGATTCCAAGGGACATAAAAAGATCCAGAAGAAGACAAGATGGGATATCGATGGATGGAATTCGAAAGCATGACGAAGTACCTTAGATGTGACAGGCTCAAGGCAGACAGTTGTTGGATAAACTTGGGATGTCTTTTATCCAGTAGTGGATTGATAATGATAGTTGACAATGATGACGATGATACATCCGATTATTAGAGTTTCATGTAAATCCGTTCTGAGTGTCACTTCTGTTTGCTTACATGACACCTGCGGACCCTAACCACAAAGTTGCGAATGAACTCGAGGTGGTGCTACATTTCGTATCAATTTTGCTTTGAATTGGAACAATTTCTACGCTAATGAATAACAATTTTGAAAACGAAAATTGGAATTGGTTAAAGAAAAAAACCCTGAATTATAAATAATATAAGAAGTGATGTTTTTTTTTATTTTCGTTTCATGCGAACCTGCTTTGCCATTTTCCCTGGTTTGACACGAATCAACGTTATTAAGGCCACACATCTCAAGATTTGAGTCCAGAAACTTAAATGTAAATTTTAAATACTTTATTTTCAGTAAAAAAATAATCTGATCCGTTTTCGCTGCTATATTTTATATTGCAGCGGCGTCATGATCACAGTAAAATCCCTTATCATGATGTCTTGTAAGACACAATGGTAAGGGATTTTACAGACTTAATAGTACTGCGAAAATTTGTATTTAGGAGGAAAACCTCCGAAAGAAAGGAAAATGGTCGAAGAAATGAAATGTTTCAACATGCTTTTTTTTTAAAGATTATTTTTGTTACATATTACTGAAAGCCTGTTAATTAAAGGTTAAAAATTTCATCATGAAATTTTAAAAAAGTAGGAGACGAAATTTCTAGAACTTTAATTGTATGAATAATGCATTTTTTTAAATTTTTCACAGAAAAAATTAATCCCTAAATTATCTGTTGACGTTAAGACATTTTGAACGCTTTAGGACAAAAATAATTATACAATTTTGTGCAGCTAATGTAAATCTTACATGGCCTGCCATTATTAATTCAAACTATGTGTTGGAATTGGTAGAAATAATTATTTTCATATATTGACTTTGAATTTATTCTTATGATGAATAATATATGCAATTGTTTTGTAATAAATCTTTGAAAGAACCATAAGGAAGAGTTCGTGATATCATTATTTAGTGGTTATTATTGAA
The DNA here is from genome assembly GCA_039090855.1 of Macrothele yani. Lineage (NCBI taxonomy): Eukaryota > Metazoa > Arthropoda > Arachnida > Araneae > Macrothelidae > Macrothele > Macrothele yani. Next base: position 31,561,363 of record CM077033.1, read on the forward strand.
AAACATTGGAATAATATTTCTGCAGTAACTACCACCAAAATACATAAATTTATGTACTACTTTTAACATTTTTTTTATTTCGGAACGGTATTTTAAGAGATCAAATATTTTAATTGAACTTTCGTTCAATGAGTTCCAGTGAAAACGACATATCTGATCTAACAGTAGTGGGATTCAATTATCATGTGTATACCAGAAGACAACAGTCATTGTCCAATCAGCGAACAGCTGGAAACAGGTTTACACCGGTACCGACAGACGGCAGACGGGAATTAAACGTTTTACAGCAAGCTTTTCCTCCATATATATAATTTTAGTAATGGAAGAGCAAAGAGTAAACATCTGTTTTTGCTGGAAACTTGGTAAATCAGCAGCAGAAACTTACAGAATATTAAACGAAGCGCATGATGACAGAGCTATCGAATGGTACGCACTGATTTGTGAAGGTCGGGAAACCTTTGATGATGATCCGAGATCTGGGACTCAGGGGTGTGGGTAATGGCAAAAAAATCGAAGAGCTACGGAATCAGTTAAAGAAAGATCGCCGAATCACAGTGAGAATTTTCGGTGAGTCGGTAGGCATCAATCACCGACTCAGTATGTTTTCCCTCCGTTAACGCGAAACATTTTCCTTTAACACCGAATAAAAAAAACTTGAAGCTAAACTTAGGCTACTCCATAACATGATAAGCGGTACCTACCCTTGGCGGCATCAAGTATCGTATCTGACATTGTGCACTAGATGGCTTTTGTCTATGAATGAAACCTATGCTTGTTGTTAAGTTCTACGTATTTTTATAAATAATCATTAGTACATATAATTTGTGATTACATACACTTGTGGTGTTGAGATAGAATGAAAATACCAAAGTTTACCAAAACAAAAGGTTCAACTCCCGCTAGAGTTTCGGGAAACAGTAAAAAGTGGCTGCTGAGTATGTCTTCATACGTTTCTGAGTTTTCCCTGCCATGCAGGAAAGCGACATTCGTTGTCTCATTGTACGCAAACGCTCCCCAGACCATCACAGATCCCCTCCTTTCGGGCTGCTGAAGAAGGTGCGTGGCTCGCGTCGTAAATCATGCCAATAACCCTTCCAACCGTCAGGGCTGTTAAGGTTGAAATTTTTCTCATCGGAGAAAATGGTTGTGATCCACTCGTCCGTTCAGTGCATGTGGCTGCTTTCCGATAACAATCTAGCTTCCTGATAATAATACAAACACTATAATACAAACACTCGGCGTGGATCAGGAACACCACACATATATTATCGCTCTTTCCCCGTTAATAAGTTAGTCTCGTTAATAATATGAAATGCAGCAACTAAACTATTAACTAGTACGCGAATGCATAATTAATTCAAACACGCGACGTGGATCAGGAACCCCAAACAGAAATCATGGTTTATTCCACATTAAAAAGTGAGTCTCGTTAATAATGTCGAAAGCAGCAACTGAACAAATAACTAGAAGTGGAATGGATAATTAATACAAACACTCGACGTGGATCAGGAACACCAAACAGAAATCATCACTCTTTCCACGTTAATACCTGAGTCTCGTTAATAATATGAAATGCAGCAACAAAACTAATAACTAGAAGGCGAATAGATAAATAACACAAACACTCGACGTGGATTAGGAACAACAAAAAGAAATCATCACTCTTTCCACGTTAATAACTGAGTCTTGTTAATAATATGAAATGCAGCAACAAAACTAATAACTAGGAGGCGAATGGATAATTAATACAAACACTCGACGTGGATGAGGAACACCACACAGATATCATCACTCTTTCCACGTTAATAAGTGAGTCTCGTTAATACTATGGAATGCAGCAACAAAACTAATAACTAGGAGGCGAATGGATAATTAATTCAAACACTCCACGTAAATTGAGAACCCCAAACAAAAGTCATCGTTTATTCCACCTTAATAAGTAAGTTTTGTTAATAATATCACAAGCAGTAGCTGAACAAAAAATTAGGTAGCGAATGGATAATTAATACAAACACTCGACGTGGATCAGGAACACCAAACAGAAATCATCGCTCTTTCCACGTTAATAAGTGAGTCTCGTTAATAATATCGAACGGATCAACTGAACAAATAACTAGGAGGCGAATGGATAAATAATACAAACACTTAACGTGGATCAGGAACACCACACATATATTATCGCTCTTTCCACGTTAATAAGTGAGTCTCGTTAATAATATGGAATGCAGCAACTAAACTAATAACTAGGATGCGAATGGATAATTAATACAAACACTCGACGTAGATCAGGAACACCAAACAGAAACCATCACTCTTTCCACGTTAATAACTCAGTCTCGTTAATAATATTGAAAGGAGCAACTGAACAAATAAGTAATAGGCTAAAGGATAAATAATAAAAACCCTCGACGTGGTTCAGGAACACCTCACAGAAATATTCGCTATTTCCAGGTTAATAAGTGAGTCTCGTTAATGATATGAAATTCAGCAACAAAACTAATAACTAGGAGGCGAATAGATAATTATTACAAACACTCGACGTGGATCAGGAACAACAAAATGAAATCATCACTCTTTCCACGTTAATAAGTGAGTCTCGTTAATAATATGAAATGCAGCAACTAAACTAATAACTAGGAGGCGAATGGATAATTATTACAAACACTCGACGTGGATCAGGAACAACAAAATGAAATCATCACTCTTTCCACGTTAATAAGTGAGTCTCGTTAATGATATGAAATTCAGCAACTAAACTAATAACTAGGAGGCGAATAGATAATTATTACAAACACTCGACGTGGAACAGGAACAACAAAATGAAATCATCACTCTTTCCACGTTAATAAGTGAGTCTCGTTAATAATATGAAATGCAGCAACTAAACTAATAACTAGGAGGCGAATGGATAATTATTACAAACACTCGACGTGGATCAGGAACAACAAAATGAAATCATCACTCTTTCCACGTTAATAACTGAGTCTCGTTAATAATATGAAATGCAGCAACTAAACTAATAACTAGGAGGCGAATGGATAATTATTACAAACACTCGACGTGGAACAGGAACAACAAAATGAAATCATCACTCTTTCCACGTTAATAACTGAGTCTCGTTAATAATATGAAATGCAGCAACAAAACTAATAACTAGGAGGTGAATGTATAATTAATACAAACCCTCGACGTGGATCAGGAACACCAAACATCAATTTCTTTTTCAGGATGACTTGTGGTGAGTGCATAAGCTTGAATAATCTGAGCCTGGTAACTTCTTGAGAGTTGGATAACGAGTCGTGCAGCTCTGTCAGAGGAACTTTCAACTTCCACCATTTTATCCTTCAGTTTCTTGTTTATTATAAATTTAACACCACTAGTTCTGCCAGTATATATCCCACGATAGTAGAAGACATGTCCACTTTTCAGTTCAATGAGATCTTCTCCTTTTTCCTTACCTCACTTAGCCCGACGATATCCCACTTGATACTTTGTAGTTCCTCTTCCAATTCAAGAAACCTTGAATCAGAAGATAGGGAGCGTCCATTATACGTAGCCACGGTCAGCATCAGATGGCAGCCTAGTCCGATCCTCCGGGGATTTTTAGCACCCTCTGCTTTCATGTCTCCCTGGCCGCTGCCTTGGCCAGGAACATTCTAGCTGCCGGAGACTGAGGGCCAAGATTTAAGTTGTAGAGTTATTTTGGAGAGGTTTGGCCATAACTCACCACGCTGGCCAAGCTGGTTGGTGAGTGTGAGATAGCATTTCCTCTAATCTCGATGGTATAGTTATACCGATATTTGCGGTCGTCGCAGCCCCTTTAGTGGGAACAGGATGCACCAGGAGAATGCGGGTTGACATTTGTCACTGAGAGGCTCTGATGTTACGCATCGCTTGACCTTTAATAATAAATACATAAAGTGAGAGAAGTGCTTGAAGTTATTAGCAACTAACAAGAAGCTGCTCTTAAGTACTTAGCAACACTATATTCTTTGACAACCTGAGCTGATAAATGCAATAAATGCCACCTGAGCTGACTCGTACATTAGGCAAAGTATGCTTTTATAGAAATTTGTTTCGATTTTTACAGAAAAAGTAATTATTTTCTCTTTAGTAATTTAAGAAAGGAATTTCTTCGCAAATCTTCATGTGAAAGCAGCTTGGTGTACCCTCGGTGCAGCTTTGCCCGATAGAGGAGTTATCGCTGACGTTCTGTCATCTGGTGGCTGCTGTAAAAGGTAAAATAACTGATCTTTTATATGAATCACATTTCGTTAAAGCTTTGGCTGGCCTTTAAGGCGGAAATCGATTGATATTGCTCCCTATACTTCCAATGAAACAAATTCTGCACCTATTTACTCATCGGCCGTGATACTGATCATGCGTTCTTTCAGAATACGGTCATTTTCACGGGAAGGATGCTTCAAAGAACATAACGCGTATGCCTGGGGGTGGAGAACCCCCATGCTCTACGACTACGTGCCGCGCAGAACCGTTTTGCTGTTAATGCTTGCGCCAACAATGTCGGGAACAACTTAATTGGCCCATACCTCATGCCTCCTCGTCTGGACGGAAGAAGTTGACGGATATTTCTAGAAGACGTCTTGCCAGAGCTATTGAAAGAACAACAGGTCCCTCAGCCGCTGTGCCATGCAATGTAGTTCCAGCAAGTTGGGGCCCCGCCCATTTCAGTAATGACGTTCGTTATCACTTAAACATGACATTTGGACATCAGTGGATCGGGCGTGATGGTCACGTTCATTGGCCTGCAGGATTGCCGGACTTAACATGCCTTGACTATTTCTTCTGGTGTTACACCAAAGGACTGGTGTATGACACCTCTGTTGAAAGGGATGGGGACCTTGTAGCACGCATATCTGTAGCTGCTTCGGAAGTCCAAGACACTCCCAGAATTTTCCTAAATGTGCATGATTAAATGTGACGACGATGTCAAGCGTTTGTTAAAGCTCATGGTCGCAACTTTGAACAGGTTCTGTAACCGCAATGCTTTTCGCAAATGTCTTGTCAGTAAGAGACCTAGAAGTTGCAAAAATTATGGATATTGCAGCATTATATAATTATCCATCTACCACAGTTAATTCCATAATGCGCCGTGTCTTTAATGCATCATACTCAACATTACCAAGAACGATACCAAGCACTTCATATGTCGGCAAGCTACGATACATCCCTGCTGTCACAAATATCCTAAAAATCCCATGTCGTCCACTTAATTTTGATTTTGGCATAAAAACGTGCAACATTCTCGCCCATATTAAAAATGACAGGGATCGGATTCTCCATGATTCCAAATTCGGTGTATACGCAATCCCACTGAAAGCTATGAATAATGACGTAACTGACAAGATGTACATAGGTTCGACCCGTCGCAATATTAATTTACGTGTCTCTGAACAAAGATATAATGTTAAAACATGATCCACCTCCACCGCCCTTTCAAGCCTATGCCTGAAGGGTCAACACCAACCTATCTGGGACGATGTTACTATGTTACATACGCCAAATACATGTTCATCTATCCTCCTGTTAGAAAGCCTATTGATACATAAACATAGGGCTGAATGCTGTAACGACGATACCCCTATCATTATACCGTTGCCATGGAAACTACTCTGTAACTATTACAACGAAAGAGACAATACCGGCTGCTCTAATGAAACGACATGATTATGTAGTGAGCATCCGCATGCCATAACATACTATTTCGTCAGTGTGCATACTACATAATATATACCCTCCCAGGGCATAGTGCAACCACACCATCTGATGACGGGTCCACAGAGGACTTGAAAGTGCTCATGTATATATCATTTTAACCGTAATTTTTTAAATCGTGTAAAGACGGCAAAACTGTGTTCTTAATATCCTTCAGCACGATAAATCTACTTCCTATAAAGATTTATCGATTGATGGCGAAAAGCTGGAAATAACAGACACGTACCTTTATCTTGGACAGCAGATATCAAGTGAGGGTCACATTGGTGAAGAAATTAATCATCTTACAAAACTTGCCTGGAGACCTTTTGGAAGAAAGAGCATAATTTTCAAGAGCAATATGCCATTGTGTCTTAAAAGAAAAGTGTGTGATCAATGCATACTTCCAGTGCCTACGTATGGTGCAGAGACGTGAACCTTAACTAAAACAGACATACAAAGGCTGCAGGAAACTCAAAGTAGCATGGAGAGGTGCGTGCTTGGTGTAACCAGGGGAGATAAGAAGAGGAACTCGTGGATCCGAAAAATGACAAGAGTGGAAGACATCATGATCAGAGTTAAATCCCCGAAATGGCAATGGGCTGGACATAGTGCAGAAGAACAGACCATCGTTGGACAACCGAAATTTTAGGTTGGATTCCAAGTGACAGGAAAAGACCCAGAAGAAGAGCACATGGAAGATGGGAGGATGAAATTCGAAAGTATGCGGGAGTGACATGGAGGAGACTGGCGCAAGACAGACCGTTGTGGAGGAAACTTGGGGAGACCTTCGTCCAGCAGTGGATTGATAATGGTTGACAATGAGCATGATGATGATCATCATCATCATCATCATCATTCATATATATATATATATATATATATATATATATAGGGATGTAAGGTCAGGTGATGCGTAACATCACAGCCCCTCCTTGACAAATGTCAACCCCGCCTTCTCGTGGTGCATCCTGTTCCCACTAAAGGGGCTCTGACGACCGCCCATAGCGGTATAACTATACCATCGGGATTAGAGGAAATTCTATCCCACACTCACCAACCCGCTTGGCCAGCGTGGTGAGTTATGGCCAAACCGCTCCAAAATGATTATACAACTTAAACCTTGGCCCTCAGTCTCCGGCAGCTGGAATGTACCTGGCCAAGGCAGCGGCCAGTGCGACATGAAGGCAGAGGGTGCTAAGAATCCCCGGAGGACCGGACTAGGCTGCCATCTGATGCTGACCTTGGCTACTTACAATGGACGCTCCCTATCTTCTGAATCAAGGCTTCTTGAATTGGAAGAGGAACTACAAAGGATCAAGTGGGACATCGTGGGGCTAAGTGAGGTAAGGAGAAAAGGAGAAGATCTCATCGAACTGAAAAGTGGACATCTCTTCTACTATCGTGGGACAGATACTGGCAGAACTAGTGGTGTTGGATTTATAATAAACAAGAAACTGAAGGATAAAGTTGTAGAAGTTGAAAGTTCCTCTGACAGAGCTGCACGACTTGTTATCCAACTCTCGAAAAGATACCAGGCTCAGATTATTCAAACTTATGCACCCACCACAAGTCATCCTGAAGAAGAAATTGAAGAATTTTATGAGGAAATTCGTCATCTAAATAATAAAGGTAAGAAGCACTTGAAAATAATTATGGGAGATTTCAATGCAAAAATAGGGCAACGGCAACAGAATGAAACTTCAGTAGGTAAATTCGGTCATGGCAACAGAAACCAGCGTGGAAATACTCTCGTTGAGTTTGCAGAGGCAGAAGGGTTTTTCATCTTGAACTCCTTCTTCAAGAAAAAGCCACACAGGAAATGGACATGGAGACATCCAAATGGGACGACAAGTGAAATTGATTTTATTATGTGTAACAAAAAATTCGTCATAGAAGACTGCAGTGTGCTAAACAAGTTCAACACAGGTAGTGACCATAGATTGGTGAGATGTAAGATGCACCTCAACACTAAACTTGAACGTGGCAAGCTCATAAGACAAACAAAATCTATTGACATAACCAACCTTAAAAAACACCATAATACCTTCAAGTTAGAACTGAAGAACAGGTTCTCTGCTTTAGAAGGACTAACATCGGAAGAAGTGGACATCTCTGAAGTTAACAGAAAAGTAACCAAAGCTCTTATGGAAACAGCAACAAAATTAGCTGGGTCTAAGAACAAGTTGCATGTGAACAAATTATCAGGAAAAACCAAAATGTTGATGCAAAAAAGAAGAGAGATGAGGACAACTAAAGAAGATGTGACTTCCAAAGTGGAATATATAAAGCTATGCAAGACAGTAAGAAAAAGTATCACTGAAGACGTAAGGAAATTCAACTGTGAACTAGAGAGGAAAGCAGTTGAAAACAACCAAAGCCTAAAGATAGCAAAGGGACATCTCAGTATGGGAAGAAAACAGATTATGGCACTGAGAAAAGAAGATGGTTCTGTAACAAGAAATAGAGGCGAAATTTTGACAAGAGTGAAAGATTTCTACTCCAAATTATATGAAAGGGATGATATATGCACTCCAGACATCATGAAAGATACCAGTACCAGAGTTCCTCCAGTCCTTCCAGCAGAAGTTGCACATGCAATCAAGAACATGAAGCGAGGAAAAGCTCCAGGAGAAGATGGAATTACTGTAGACATCATACAAGAAGCAAGTGGAGAAATCGAAACAGTACTCGCCCAAATTTTCACTCGATGCCTTAATGAAGGAAAGATTCCTGAGGATTGGAACACCGCTACAATGATCCTGCTACATAAGAAAGGTGACATTGAGGATCTCGGAAACTACAGACCTATCAGCCTCCTATCAGTAGTTTATAAAATCTTCACTAAAGTTCTTTCACACCGCTTGAAGGTAACACTGGACATGGCTCAACCGAGAGAACAAGCTGGATTCAGGAGTGGCTACAGCACAATAGATCATATCCACGTGCTGAGAGAACTAATTGAAAGAGCGAGGGAATATGAACTTCCATTGTGCATGGCTTTTATCGATTATGAAAAAGCCTTTGATTCGGTGAAACCATCAGCAGTTACAATGGCTCTGAAAACCTGCGGTATTGAAGATGCATACATTAATATTATTAATAACATCTATGAAAATGCAAGTGCAAAGATTCGGCTGTTTGAAAATACAACACACGTAAAAATTGAAAAGGGAGTGAGACAAGGTGACACCATATCTCCGAAGCTCTTTAATGCCACATTGGAGGGTGTTTTTCAGTCCCCGAGCTGGGAAAACAAGGGGATAAAGATTAATGGAGATTATCTAACCCACCTTCGTTTTGCTGATGACGTAGTCATTTTTGCAACTACCCCATCAGAGCTGCAGAGTATGATCCAGGAACTTGCTGACAAGAGTAAAGAAGTGGGATTAAAAATGAACTTTCAGAAGACAAAAGTGATGTTCAATGCTTTTACAAGAAATGAAGATTTATCGATTGATGGAGAAAAGCTGGAGATAACAGACACGTACGTTTATCTTGGACAGCAGATATCAAGTGAGGGTCACATTGATGAAGAAATTAATCGGCGTACAAAACTTGCCTGGAGAGCTTTTGGAAGAAACAGCATAATTTTCAAGAGCAATATGCCATTATGTCTTAAAAGAAAAGTGTTTGATCAATGCATCCTTCCAGTGCTTACGTATGGTGCAGAGACGTGGACCTTAACTAAAAGAGACATACAAAGGCTGCAGACAACTCAAAGCAGCATGGAGAGGTGCATGCTTGGTGTAACCAGGAGAGATAAGAAGAGGAACTCGTGGATCCGAAAAATGACAAGAGTGGAAGACATCATGATCAGAGTTAAATCCCTGAAATGGCAATGGGCTGGACATACTGCCAGAAGGACAGATCATCGATGGACAGCCGAAATTTTAGATTGGATTCCAAGGGACAGGAAAAGACCCAGAAGAAGACCACATGGGAGATGGGTGGATGAAATTCGAAAGTATGCAGGGGTGACATGGAGGAGACTGGCACAAGATAGACCGTTGTGGAGGAAACTTGGGGAGACCTTCGTCCAGCAGTGGATTGATAATGGTTGACAATGATGATGATGATGATATATATATAATATTAACATACAAGAAATCTGCTTTCATAAACAAAAGCCATCAAGAACTCATAAACAAACGAATAGGGCCAAAATTCTCCTGCTTTTTGCCCTATTTGTTAGTTTATGAGGGTAGATTGCTTGTATGTTAATATTCTTTTTCATACACTAATAAAATCCTATACTTGCCGCACTGCGCAGTTTTGTTGTGGTTTATATTATATTACATGGTGAAATTTAACTTTCCAAAGATATATATATGTATATATTATTCCATATATATTTGTATATTTATATGCAATCCATTTAAATAAGAAAGTCCTGGACTATTTCAACTTTATTTTTTAAAAACAGGGTCACATACCCTTGGCTTCATCTTCCGAATTAATACTTGCAAAATAATGTGCAATAATACTCTGTCCCTTGTTAAATTTTAATTACAGGCCAGCGAATAATAGAATAGCTGACAAATTTATAGACAACCATGGAAAATATGTTTGAAGTAATGAGAAATATTCAACAGTTTGACATGATGTCCTGCAGAAAAGAACACGAATTCCACGTTTGTTAGGTATAAGTTTCGGTTACATTGCTTTCCATTTAACACATGTTAAATAAAGATATTTTGGGGGCATTTGGCTTCTAAAGGCCTAATGAAAGGCGATAGTTTGTTACTTCTGGAAGACTATGGAAAAATTTTGTTTGATTTTAAATAGTTTTCTTTTCGGAATATTTACTGATTGCTTAAAATTTGCAATTATAAAAATAGAACTAAGAGCCATACATAAGCAAAATTTTCAAAGAACATGATTTCAGCCTACCATTTTTCCTAATACTAAATATGAAACAGCTTCAGCCTGGAATTCCCTAGTTGCAAAAAGATACAAAAAGATGTGATTACAAGAGAAACAAAAGATGTGATTACAAGAGAAACAAAATTTGTATTTAAAAGGGAACAAAAACGGTTTCCAAGCACCGGAAGAAATAGAGAGATTAGCTTTTATGTATGGCTCATCCAAGAGGCGGCATAGACGAAAATGTGGCCCGTTCAAATATAATCATCATAATGCAACCAGTCGTTTCGCAGCAAACATTTTGGTGCGAACAATGTGGAATTTTTGTTCACACCGGACAGCCCTGAATTTGCAAACGAGAAAAAAACATCAAGGAAGAAGTGACTTCAATAAAGGAGTTTACTTCTGATCCTGTGCTTGTTTCATTTCTGAAAAATGAATCTAATAGCAGTGTGCTTGTTTAATAAAAATAACAGGATTCAAATTGCACGGCAGGAGAAAAGTAACAAGAAGAATATAATTTCAAATTGTATTACGCGTGGCATTAGAGCTTTCCCGATCTGAAGACCTGTTTGGGTTTCAACCTTTTCTGCCATTTCCCCGATGAGAAAAAGGGTAGCACGAAGAGACCTGATATTTCGGCTGAAAATCTATCTTTCAACTTTTGTACTAACTGTAATGTTTCCTAATGAGCATGGAAACCGTCCATTTTACAAGTAATTGTTTTGATGTGCTTATAGGTGTTCAAATCCGAAAAATATGAAATGAATGAACAAATAATTACTTTCCCTCCGATAACAATATGCAAAGCAGATGTTATTGCGACTAGTCATGCGATATTCCCTTAAACCAGTATTGCCTGTAAATAGAACATGTATCATCGCTTTAGAAACCAGTAACGAAGAATCGATCATGGGTAAAAGCAGAATTTTTTTCTGACGCTAACAAAATATCATCTGTGTGGAAGTCTGGTTTCTCAATCAGCATAATTACTGAATATTAATAATTTCCATGAGCTGTGCTCTGCCCACAACTTTTTGGCTGTGGGTGGTTTTCCCTCTTCGGAGCACCGCCAGGGATCATGAACACTTCATAATTTTTGGTATGCTAAAAATGCTCTGTCGAAGTTGTGTAGCCATTTCAATTTGGTCTTTGTGGAACTCGCTGAAGTTCACTACTTTTCTCATATGAAGAACAAGAAAATAACATCGATTGATGCAGCTCAGTGTCAGGTGTTTTCTTGTATCGTTTAATGACCTTCACACACACCGTCGTTTACCTGCAGTTGCTTCGATTTGCATACGACGTACTGGTCATACCATTGGCCTTTCTGCGTTAATATGAAGCAGTAAAATCGCAACTACCAATAAACATGTGATTTCTATGATTTAATTAAAATTTATCTGGTTAGTTTCCTTAATTAAAATTTATATTCACTAAGAAAAGTGTTAAAATTTCAACATCCATGATTTTCTGGGTTTTTGAAAAGTACAATTGTATTGTGTTTACATTGTTACTCTCAACACAATTCAAAATTAGTAAATATATTTTATTTTCTTATTGCTCTTGCATGACGGGCATTCAAGAACTAATTTTAAAATTTCCTTTCAGATGAATGACAAACCATGCACGCCTTGTTGGGATAAAGATATTATATAATATATCAATTTACATTAATAAAATTGGCAGCCAAATATATTCTGAATGGGAGCGCACGAATTTTCTTTGTGAACATCGTGTCGATTTTGAACAAACACAAATACTCTAAACGCAAACTCCACGAACAGCTGTTTGTATTCAATTAAAAGTACACCACCGATTTGTAGAAGCCTAAAATTTTAAGAACATGTCTTTCCTTTTCAAGTTCAGCTGAATCGCGATTTTGAGTGTGCTTTTTAAACAAGTCGTTCACATATGTCAGTTAAATCTGTGGCCATTCTTTCTGCGAAGTACGTCCCTAGCGTGGCAGTGATGCGGGAGGTACGAATGTGAATCCAAGGCGAAAGTCTTTCAGTTCTATTTCTTATGCATGCCCGCTGAGTGGAATTTGAAATTTCACTTTCGGGAAATATTTCAATATAGAAAAACTGAGAAAGAGAATAAATTAAGTTTTCATCTGCATTGAAGTAGTCCGCAGAAAGCATCTGATACTTTTTTGGTTTTAATTATCTTTTCATAAAAATATAGGTTTTTTTTAAATGTTTTTGTAACAAGAAATAGAGTATACAAATTCTAACTACAATAGAAAGACCACTACGATATCTAGAAGAAAAAGTACATCTATTATATTCTTTAAACAAATTTTCATATAATTGATTGAGATTTTGAAATTTCAGCAAACGTTTTCTGATGTCCGTTGCGACATCAGAGGGGCCGAAATTTTCAGTCACTCAAGCAAAGGTAATTTCATCCTGTGATTCTTTTCTTTGCTTTTGTTGATAATTCCCCGGACATATTACGTTGCAAATTGTTTGCTTCAGTTGGTTTATAAATGTGCAAAAGCATACAATTTATGAAAAAGCATTGATTGTGATACTTTATTTCTGAAGCCGAGAAAAGGTGTTCGCAATTAAAACTTATTTCAACCAAAAAAAAAAAAAAGCTATTTCCTTGAGTTTGCCTAAAGCAAAAGTTTTGATCAAAGGAGAAAAAAAAAATGTAATTTTTTAATTCATTGTTTACTCAAATTTGTCAAACATTTGATCAGATCTGAAAAAGGAACTTTGAACGTGGCTAAAACGAATAACTTGATTTAACAGCAATGCTCATCGTTGAATTTGCTAAAAAAATTGTAAAATTTACATCTGTTGTCCTGGTTCCGTGTATTGTATTGATAACCACATTATCTCTAACATGTTAAGTAGCATAGAAATAATCTATATTTATTTTCTCCTAAGATTAACATCTCCGTGTTCCGTGACATGATCTTTCCTCGTCGGCAACGAGATATCATTGCATGGCTTAAGCACGAGAAAATTTTAATATTTATTTCCTCTTTTAAATGTTATTTTTCATTCAATCTATGATAAGAATTACGGTTTGTCTTGTAGGAAAGCCGAAATGTTCAATTTTAATATTGATGTTATAAGCAATGGTATAAAACTAGTTTTCATCTCAGTCGAACATGGGAATCCAAAAAAAAGCTCCTTACATTCATTACACAGTAGTAACATGATTATTCAGAAATTTTTGGAATTTAATTTTCAACTCTATTTTTCCTGAGCATGATTTTTAATTGAATCAAAACTTACGGGATTCAGTTTAAAATTCTATTAAAGTTGTACGTGAATTTGAGGTATTGTTGCTGCTCTCCAAAACTTATTATTGTTAATCACAGATCAAACAAGCTTTAACCAAGACAAGACCAATGATAACCGATATATTTAGCTTGGGAAATCCTTACTTGACCACTTCTGTGCATAATATCATAGATACATGCTTGTAAATCATATTTTAACGTTCTCCAGAAAGGGTGGATGGACTAGCCTTCTTGATGAAAAAAAGAAAAACTTACTTTTCTCCCACTGTCTTCCAAAACTTGGTTTTTGTTTGAATTGCATTTGCATATTACTTCCAAAATTGGGCTGCGATGCAGTATTTACATTTTACTTTCCTTATTAATGTTTGTAAATGGAACACTAGTTTGACTTCCAGGTTGCATTTATAACGTCCTATTATTGTAAGACATCTTCACAATAAGGTATTCCATTTTTGAAACTTAAAAGTGACCAAAGTAAAATAAGAACTTTAAATGGAGTGGATCTTTTAAGAATGAGGATTAATAGCGTTTGCGCAATTCCTGATTCGCCCTAAATTTTTTCAGACAGGCCATTCTGTCAGTTCGCACTAAATTTCTGGCGAACCTGATTCTCTAAGCTGTTTGCTCTTTGCAGTGTCACAGCCTGTAGTCTAAATCTAGTGCACCTTCGTTTCTAAGAGTACTAAGAGGCGCAACCCGATGATGTGTTTAAGAAAATAAAATGTTTAGAAGTTAACCTTATTTAAATATGATATAATTATTTTTTAAGGATATAGTACTAACACTAAAATAACTGCATCCATTATTGCATTATTTTGCAATGGTAATTCCAACAAATCTGATTCAGAAATGTATTACTAAACATCAGATCAGTAGGTAAAAATACATTTAAACAATGAAGTTGCAAATTATAAAAACCCCTGCCGAAACACATGTCAGTAATAAAAGGAGCCTCGTTTAAATGTTCAAGAATTCAGCGAAGCGCTCATATTTTCTTATAGGTAAAATCATCTGTGTGGATGTGATGGTGTCGAATGTTCGTTGGAGAAGGATTTTTATTACCAATGACTTATTCATTCTGATCCCGTAGGTGTCCAATTAAAGTTCAGAATACTGCAGAGTCCAATTTTAGCAATCTGAAATAAATTTTATTCTCATGTAACCAGTGTGTAAAGATCCGAGTCTTGGGTTGTGGTGCATTATCGTATACACATACTTTAATGTTCATGGTAGGCAGTAATACCGAAAGACCACGTGATGCACAAGTGTTGCTCCAGCGTTATTAAAGCCAACAATCCCGGCCGCACGTATAGAACACAAACAATTACGGCGCTGCCACCAGATGGAAGAAAAAGCGTTAGAGAGATGTTACAGATCGATTTGCTTCCTTTGAAACCACATTTCTTGCTTTTCCAAATGAATTTCTTAACTAAAAATGGGATTATTTGCATCATGTGATTTAACCTTTTCAGTAATGAAGGGTCCCACTTTTGGACTTATCCCATATAAAAATATCACTGCATTCTTTTGTTCATACACGTAAGCTAACTAAGGGTTGTCACAAGGATTAATCTCTAGCATCGACACGAATATTTTCGAACCAGAAATTGTGAATGCAATTTAATCAGAATAGAAACTGAACATAAAGCAATATTATCCTTAAAGTTACTCATCTGCTTTTCTCAACATTAAAAATCGATTAACTAAAAGGGTTTGGCACTTCCCTTCATGTCCCCGTAGCTGCAAAACTTTTCGAGGGTCCATCGTGCGTGGGTTGTTATTATTAGAGGCTACACACACATACGCAATTTACACGGGATCATTAAATCCAGCTTTGAATGATTGTAATAAGGTTGCCTGGTCGAGTGAATATCGCTCCCTGTTGCACCACGTGGACTTCCAGTTGCGTATGCGTCATTTACCTGAAGAGTTTTGAAAACAAGATGAACCGTGACGCTAAAACTAGACTGTGGTGAATGAATAATGCTTTTCGGAATGTTCTGCTAGCATACTCCGTGCAGTAAACTATGATGTCCACAAATTGTCTAAACATCATGATTGACAAGACATCCTTCGTGTCAACGGCATTCCACTATAGTAATGATTCCTTTAAACAGTAAAATGCGCCATTTCACACCGCCTGAATTGCTGGAGAATGTTTCGCGGTTGATGCTTAACCATGAAACTTACAAGAGTTATAATATCTCTTGGCAAATTGTTTGTATCAAATACAACAAAAGCATTCGAAATCTTGAAACGTCCATGACGCACCCGGTAATAGCTAATTTACAAGCGCGAGAAAGACGAACACGAAGTTAGGCAAATGGTAATAGTAATACTTTGACTCTTTATTGTATAATTAAACAGTAATTTCGGAAGATATATATGTATTAGGAAATTGACTAAATCAGTCAATATATTATTTTCAGTTTTATATTGCAAAATATGGCTTAAAAATTCTCACCATTTTCAAGAAACTTTGGATTTAAAGTTATGTTTGGTTTCGCACCAATTAAAGCTGATGTTAACATTATCTAAAAGTCTTGAGCCAATTTATAGGAATAAGTGTTTTTTATATTGTAGATGTAAGGATGTAGAAATAAACGTCTTTGGTGAAAAAGTAGCTTTGGAATCGACTATGAACAGGTTAGGAGCAATAATTGCGGACGACCTGTTGAGGGTATTGACATTTAGTTTCATGACATCGTTAAAAAGATTCCCAACAGATTCATTGTACACAACATAGCTCAAGTGCACGCACGATTGAAGGAAACGGCAGAGCACTGAACTAGCTACAAAACGAGACAGCAATAGATTCGCACATCTAGTGGGAAGCCACTCAATACGTGCAACTGTTCGTAGGGTAACGAAAATCAATACTGCATATAATTTTTTATCCATGAGGGGATTGTGATACCTTTGTCAGAAGTCACGAAATTATGCTAAAGTTAAATCACTGAACTTCGGGAAATCATTATCTTCCCATTTAAAGATTTCGTTCAAATTTCCATTCTTCATGAAAGAAATACGGGATTACGCCGTATATTACAAATTTTGAAGATGACAATCCGATTTTGGCGTAAATGTGACAACGATGGTAAGTCAGATAATATCCGAAATCTTGAAAATTCTCATCGTCCTGGAGCGGGACTCGAATCCGCGTCTCCAAAAAATGCCCGTGTATGCTAACCACTACACCACCCAGATCGACCAAGTTCCAAGTTTCCGATCAATTTGAATTTAACCATCACAAGATTCGCTAGTCGAAGCAACGGGCATTCATGTTTAGCGAATCTGGAGGTTCAGAATCTTATCCCGTGTTTGCCCGGATAAGCAGATAAATCATGAAAGATATACGAGATTACGCCATATAATAAAAATTTTGGAGATTGTCATCTTCAAAATGTGTATTTCCATTCTTCGTTTACAGCACATATGCCATGGAAAATAGTATGCTTATACAGTATAGTAGCTGTTGGAACTCACGTATCTCCGTCTTAATCGACAACAAATTAATTCGAAAGCACCACAAGTAAAATTTGACCATATTTGAAATGATCATTGGTAACGGTACTAAATTTTATTTTGATCAAAAACTGAGCAAAAGAAAACTGTTTTC
Organism: Macrothele yani; assembly: GCA_039090855.1. NCBI lineage: Eukaryota > Metazoa > Arthropoda > Arachnida > Araneae > Macrothelidae > Macrothele > Macrothele yani. The sequence continues at coordinate 31,578,822 of CM077033.1, forward strand.
CGTCTGAAACTTAACGTAAATATGCTACGCATTTTAGGGACGTAATTCTTATAAATTGTTAAGTATAACGTTAATACATGGAAATTATCAAAATTTCCGGCCACACTGTCTAACAATGCCTTAAAGCGTTTTCAGAACAAATGTATTAATATCAGCAATTTTTACGAAACTAATTTGTTGTGCTGTTTTCAGGAGCTGACGCACCGAAAATTACTTATTTTTCTTAAGTGTAAAGTACACATATTCTCTCAGTGAAGTTGCTCAAGCGATACACAATTTAAGTAGATCGAAAACACTCATTACCGTGTTCAACCGTCAAGGACTATGTCGCAGTTATGATGATGTACTTCGTCAAGACCAAACGCTAGCAAATAGAGCTATCATCAGAGCTGAAGGACACCGTGTCCCAATATCACTTTCAATAAAACCTGAGAACCTTGTCCGTGGTGCTATGGACAATTTTGACTGGGAAGAAGCGACAATGTCAGGCATGCATGGTACACATGACACAGTATTGGTTTTGTTCCAAGATTAACACGTTCGTGATAACCAATTGAATGTTTTACTAGAAGAAACTGATGGTCCAGAAAAGTACACAGGAATGTTATGCATCGATGTTACAAAACGAAGTCTCAATAAATTAATAGGCGCTCAATAACTACTGTACTATCAAAAGCCGAAAAAAGGTGCACTGTTCCTAATACCTTCATTCCAAGCAGTGACATAAACACAGCACATGAATTAAAAAAGGCAGGCCAAGATTTGGATCTTGTATGGTTTCTATCTCAGTTTCTTACAAAATCAAATGTAACTGAACTAGATTTCCCTGAAGAAGTTGACATTCCATCCAGAAATGCTTTTATGAGTGCATTGTCTAACCATTCATTTCACAGGACATTTACAGGATTTACCCCAATATTGCCATATCCTGGCACTCAGTATGATTCTATATGTACAACAATGTATAACATCCAAGATATTCTGTACCAGTTGAATCTTCAAGAGGGTTCATTGTGGTGCGATGAAGGAGTTTATCACGTAGGAAAAGAAATTCAGCTTCTTCATCCAGAAAAATTTTCCAACATATTCATTGGTCTTGGAGGTTTTTATCTCCAAAACGTGATACTCTTATGTATTGGGATGTACCTCAAAGACAGTGGGGCGTCGCAAATCCTTGTTCAGACTGAAACGATGGGCCCATACTCTGCCGAAAGCGCTTTAAAAGACAACCACTACTCCAGGGGAGTTAGAGCAATTGGAATGCTTTGTAAAGTAATGCAAACACTTCAGTGGGAGGCATTCATGTAAGATAATGATACAACTAAGTACTCTGAATTGTTTTCAGTTGTGAAACGCCTACAGTTATCAGTGTACGGAAAGCACCGTTTGTTGGACGAAACCAAAATTGATATCGATAACTTGAGCGACATTAAAAAAGATTATGAGAAATTCAGAGAAAATGGCAAACACAAGAGTAAGGTATTTGCTTATTGGGACCAGTTTGTGTCTACATTGCCACCTCTCCTTCGAGACCTAATCCGAGCTGACAGAGAACATAACTGGGACCTACATGTATTCAGTATAAGAGAGCGTTTGCCACTTTTCTTCTCCTTTGGCAGAACAAATTATGCTCGGTGGTGCACTCTGTACTACAATGATTGCTTGAAGCTGGAAGGAGAACATCCTATGATTTATAATTACTTGAAGAATGGTCATTTCACGGTTCAACGAACTAGCAATAGATTCAGCAGTGTTGCCTTGGATCAAGCTCTACAGCAACTCTATAGCAAGCCAGCAAAGTGATCAGGAGGCATAATCGGCATTACGAGACAGAAAGACGTGACAAAGCACGATCTTATTAAACACGAAAAAGAAAGCCGTACACATTTTTTACGAACGTTAAAGAATGACTTACTGAAACATCCAAAGCTATCTTATATCCTATACACAAGGAATTTCCCAAAAAGATGAAAGACAAATCTGGAGCTGAGTCTGCACTCCAAGCAACGAGTGATGCTCTTCGGTGCGTAGAAGTAGCACGTTCCAGAGGTTTAGATATAGAAACATTACCAAAATACGAACTGACATCTACATCTTACTACCTAATGTGTGATGAATATTTGAAGAAACCAGACAAATCACAACTAAGCAAATAACTTGAACGCCAGTTTTTAAATAAGGATGATGTAATTACTCCGCTACAAACATCACAGGAGAAAATAGCTGTGGTGATTGACTTCATGGCATACGCGCGAAAAGTGTACGTCAAACGGCTATTGTGCAAGACATTTGGAGACTACTTTGACTACTTGTGGAAAAAAATCGCAAAACTTTCAGAAGGCTTTGCGCATTGGTATTGTTTTTGATTTGTATGAAGAGAAAAGTATTAAAAACTGGGAACGACTCAGGCGGAGAAAAGTTGATCCTATCGATGTAACTACCAACAACCCAAGCACGCCGCTTCCTGTCAACATGGATACCTTCTGGGGTTCAAACCAGAACAAAACCTGTTTTAAGGAACTATTCATTAACTGGATTAAAAATCAGGGAAGCAGCGGAAAACCTTTGTATTTAGCAGGAGGTCACAAACACAAACCGAAGAATATGCTTGAAATTGGTGGAAAGTTCTGAAAGTTTGGTATTATCACTTAGTTGCGAATGTGAGGAAGCTGATGATATGATCATTAAACACATTGGAAACATTGTTGAACCAGGATCTATTGAAAGAATAATGATTGTCTCAGCTGACACAGATGTCATGGTCTCTGCACTATACCATTTTAAAGAGAGTTTTCAAAAAGTCGGTCTTAAGGAATTGTGGATAATCAAAGATATCCGAGCTTCTGTCCGATACATACCCCTTCACAAAATGATGGAAAATATGGACGACATTCTTTTATCCATTCTACCTGCCGTACCCAGTTTATCTGGTTGTGATACAACAAGCAATATAGGAACAGACGTTATGGCACTTAAAACAGCAATTTCATCAGGAAAACTTTTGACAAATTTTGGGGTTGCTCCTGTTGATAAAGCAATGCTACAAAATGCTGAACTGTTTATTGCAAAAGTCATTGGTTCATCAAAAACGAACTGTGATGGGGTTCGATTTGAGCAGTACCACAAAGCAAATAATATAATTTTTTTCAACTGTGCCCACCTTCCTCAACAATGCTGTTTCATATCAAGCGTGCATACCTTCAATGCTACATGTGGATCAATGTGCAGAAGGGAAACTCATCACTGGACCCTCTACAATATGGTTACACAGCAGAAGACGGAGTTTTTAAGCCGATCATAACGATGGAACATTTAAGACCCCTGAATTTGTGTCTCCCTGCACCTGACAGAAATGTGGAAGAGCTATTATTTGCCCTTGCAGAGTTGAAATGATACCTTGCTGTCAGTTTTGTAAATGTAAAGAGAAGAATCTTTGTTTAAATATTTAAACAAAAGTGAAATTAAAAGACAGTATTACATAATATTGTGTTTTACTTTTCCGTTGTCATGTAAATGAAATGGCAACTTGTTTATTTGAGAATTTCATATAAAAAGGTTTAAAATATGATTTGGTATTACATTTGGAGCACATTCAATGCTATGTTTGAACTTAGCATGCCTGAATACATATACATTGATATACAACAACCCCATTTTGCGCATCAAGTTTATTTTTTTAAATCATTAATTATTCAAAATGGCGGACATTTCTGAAATAATGACCACCATTCTGAACATGTGACCAACATTTTTGTATTTACTATACATAGTAGAAATAGTCAAAACGAACAAAACTTCTGGCTCTTGAAATTCCAACAGAAGTTTCCTATCTCTTAGGCTATAATAGAGATTTCTTCACTTGTGGAGAAAAGAAAAATATTTTACTGCACATGTCGCTGTGTATTTTGACAAACCAGACTCATTATTTATGATTTGAAATTCTTTGTTCACTGTCACAAAATTCCGTTGTTGTGGTTGGCTTGTGTTAGCACGGTATAATAATTATACGGTTCATTTAAATTTCTCAAAATGAACCCTAGTGCTATTATAACTTCAAAATATTATTTCATTTTGAATCAACAATTTGAAATCCTTACTTGTTGACCCTTGATCATTGTTAGTTTTTCGCTTATCTTTCGCTGAAATGGTTACTACACATAAAAGCATCAGCGTACCTCTTGAAATCCCATAGGAAAGAGGAATTCACTACGACATTAGGGTGGAGCACAAAAGTCAGGTTTTTAAATTAAAATGGCCAACTGGTGAGTTAAAAGACAGCTCGATCAAAATATATTTAGCTGTGCTCCAATCAATGTGAACGTTTAAGTGCCGTTAATGAATTGTGATTGTCAGTGCAGCGGATAGTACCTCCTCCAAAACATGTACCGCAGTCTGCACCTGAATTACCTTCGGTTTGATTTTCTGTTCCCCAATGGTTTTCATTGAGGAATCGTACGTGGTGCAATTAATCGTGCATTCCGTTGATAGTAAATATCTAGTGTTTGTTCATTTAGTGCCTTGTGGGAAATATTCTTTTGAGTTTTGTTTTGTGCTGTTGACTCAACACTCAACGCAGCAGTGTTGATTGTTGGTATACTCAACAAACGAATATACCGTATTAAATCTGTTTATTTTTATGGCTTAGTAAGCACAAAGCTTCGCCAAGCTTTCGCACTCCACTGGGAGGCTTTTTCAAGACAAGGGTAAATATTAACATTCAGGGAATTAGAATATGTAAGGAAAACAGATGATTTTTGAAAATAATGTGGGTGATATCACAATCATATTACATGAAATATGTTTAGCGTGTAGTTACACGCCTCGCCGCGACTTCTTCCCATCTTTTAAAAACGCTTGCCAAACCATTGGTAGTTCGGTAGAGATCACATCATTGCATACTGCTTTGCTGGTTAGGATTTCTACAGTTTTTCTGATGGCAGTCTCTTTAAAGTTAGTGTAAGGGGCAATACTTCTAATACACTGCCGGACAATTGCTAAGGACGGATGACAATAGCAACGATAGCAACCATAAAATGGAAGGCAGGAAAATGTGGAAATTAGCATAAGTGCGGGATACAGTAAGACGTGTTGTGCGTATGTATGCAAATTTTGGATTGCCGATATTGTTCGTGACGTCATAGTGCTGATAAGAGATATAAAGGATTTGACGCGTATTGACCATTGTTGTTCAAACGCAAAGTTATAAGGGAAAGAATCAATTGACGAACTTGGAATTTTCAGTATGTCTTCCCGACATCATCTAGATGATTTTACGCGTTACCGTATTATTGGCAAGATTGAAGAAGGGCGAAAAATAACAGATGTTGCCAGGGAGTTCGATGTCAGCCACAGTGTTGTTTTCAAGGCTTTGGAAATCATTTCAAACAAATGGAGAGTGTAGCAAACGTCACGGGGGAGGTCGTGTTCGCAGTACGACACCAGCAGAAGATCGGTACATAGTGCTATCAACAAAAAGACACCGGCGCAGCACAGCTAGTGAGGTAGCAAATCAGTTTATGGCTGCTACTGGCAAGCGGATCTCCCGAAAAACTGTCGCCAGACGTTTGCATGAATGAGAACTATACGCCCGCCGTCCTGTTGTGTGCATCCCATTGTCCAGACGTCACCACCGCCCGTTTGCAATGGTGCCATCAACATCGCAATTGGACTGATAACGACTGGTCTGCTGTCCTCTTCTCAGATGAGAGTAGATACAGTCTATCGTCTGATTGTCGACGACAACTGATCTGGCGTGATAGTGGTACTGCATATTGTTCAGCAAGCATAGAGGAAAGGGACCGATATCCGACATGTAGTGTCATGGTATGGGCTGGCATCATGATCAATGGCCGTACGTCCCTCTATGTGCTTCCAACTGGGACTATGACTGGCCAACGATACATTAATGATGTTCTGCTACCTCATGTTCGCATGTTCCGTGGTGCTGTCGGTGATAGATTCATTTTCATTGACGATAACGCAACATGTCATCGAACAGTCGCTGTCCAGGAGTGTCTTGAGAGCGAGGATATTCAACGCCTCGTATGGCCAGCACGTTCTCCAGATCTGAATCCCATTGAAAATGTGTGGGATGCTTTGGGGAGGAGTCTTGCTGGTCGCCAATGCCCTCCAATAAACAAGGACACCCTCATCCGTGCACTGACAGAGGAATGGGATAAATTACCCCAACAGCTGCTTGATAATGTTGTGCAAAGCATGACACGACGTGTGGAATCTTGCATCGCCCTCCATGGTGGCCATATCCCGTATTGACATCCTAAGCCGGAACGCCTGAGGACGGTAATTGCATTTTTTCACGTTAACGTATTCTGCACAAAATGGCCTGTTTGTCCCTTGAACACGTTCCAAAGCCTTCTGGATTTCAAAGCACAATAAATTGTCTTTCTTATAATGTCCTGGCATTCTGACATTATTTTATTTCACTTGGCATCCAACCACACTTACTTTTTTATGCGCTATATAGCCGTTTATGATCCGTCCTTAGCAATTGTCCAGCAGTGTACTATTCCATACTGGAGCGGCCGATGAATGCACAACTTCTCTGGTGAAGGCTGTATTCCGCATGTCCTGGTTGACACTTCGTACGTATTTTTTATATCTAGTGTTCAAGGATCGCTTTGTCATTCCGATATATATATTTTCCGTGTTGTCTTGGCGAATTTTTGTGCTTATTACTCCATAGAAATAAACGGATTTAATATGCTCTATGCGTTTCTGGAGTATTTACATTAGGGTGTATTAAAAAAAGTAGTCTGTTGGTGTTGGTCACTTGTGCGCTTACGAATGATATAGCAACTGTACCTAAACTATAAATGACGTTAAATGTCATGTGTTGGAGCACCCTCGAAATTTAAAGACAATGTATTAGCAACCTATGCTGATATGATCCGAAATTATTTGTTGATAGGTCTAAATTTACTGAAACATTCTCAGAAAGTAATACAGCCAAATCTAGGACAAATCTTTAATATTTTAATTTCAGAAGTCAAAATAAGGGCTTCTATTCCAGTTGTATTCGATCAACAGATTTTGAATATGATTAAAACATTTTACAGAAAGTATAGAAATAAAGAAAAGCAATGAAATCTAGGAACATCGAGCATATGAAAAAAAAACAGTTGAAGCTTTTAGGGTGTCTGCGGAAAATAGGATGTTCCTTATATCAGCGTGCAAATGTTGCGACTACTCGTGTAAGTACAAGAATAAGACACCTACTACAGAACGAGTATTTTTGAACTATCAAAGACATCAAAGAAAAATGACTATTAGCTCCGTAGATCTTTCAGGTACTCAAAATCTCAAACGTGCAATATACCGAAAATCTAAAGAATTTAAAATTCCTTCGGTCATGCCTTTAACCTTTGAATCAGAGGTGAGTAAGCTAGCTTCAGATAATTCAAGTAGCGAAACATGAGAGGAAGAGAAGATTAGGGATAGAGAATCTGATGTTAAATCCGGCATAAAACGTTTTCGGAGTGAAAAAGTATCTCGTTTGGAAACAAATAATCAAAAGCAAATGCGGATTAATTTGCAAAGTCTAGCACAAGTCTGTGATTACATGGACATTTCTGATAGGTCAGCTGCTGTAATAGCAAGTTCTTTTTTAATGGATGCGGAATTAATAGCAGAGGAAAGTCCTAGCAAAATAATAGATCAAAGTAAAGTTTAAAGGAAAAGGAAAAGAAAGTGCGAAGAAATTAAAAAAAAATCTATTAGACGTGAGATTGTCATGTTTGCTAAGCACGGCGGCCTGAAGGAGTTTGATCTTGGGCAGATAGTCTGGGCACTGAAAACGGATTCCTTTGCCGCGGAACGTAAACGGATTTAATACGCGATTATTTGTGTCGGATGATCGTTGGAATTTCTGCGAGCAGCTGTGTCACGTGTGTACCTTGTCAACGTCAAATTTGGTGCCGCCGGACGAATTATAGCGGTCATGGATGTAGAAGGAGACCTGCGTCCAGTGTTGCCATTCTTACCTAGTACCGGTTTTACTCCGATAAATTATAATTTCCCATTGTGCGGAAGAAATTCCTCTCCTCTTTTCATATAATTTATATTTTTAGTAGGGAGACTGTATTATTAACATTTAATTTCCTTTTTATAAATTTTAATTCAAGACCATTAAAGCCGTTTCAGACTTAGTTTGATTACTTTCGTAAAGCTTAAATCTTATAAGTCGTCAAATTTCGGAGATAATTTGATTTAGATTGTCATGCAAATGTTTTTGCGAACGAAATACAATGACAAAAGCAATGCAAATTTTAACTACTTTTTACAGTTTAACTTCGCCTCAGAATTCTTGAGCAAATTTTTAATTCTATAAGTTAGCAGTAAAAACACATCTCTTATATTTTATTTGGCTTAAGTTGATTAACAGGCAAATTGGAAACATTTCAGCCAAATCTCCATTTTCAATTCTTCATGCTACCAGACATGATAGAAAATATATTTATAAAATATCATTTCATTTTTGTTAGAAATATTCAATCCAAGCTATTTTCCTCACCTGGATCCTGAACGTTTTCACATGCCGCATTTGCGCCACTTTTTTCTTGGATTATCACGACAAGCTCTATAATTAAAAACAGTTAAAAAATTACAAACCTACAAAATTCAGATATTCAGATTATTTGGTAAAATTGGCAAACATTCTATCTGGATCAGTAAAGTTACATGAAATCCAGATTGCCGCCCCGGTGGCGTAGTGGTCTAAGGCACTGGCCTCTGATCATTCGTCCGTAAGGGGTCCGGGTTCGAATCCCGGTGAGGCATGGTTGTTGTGTTTGTCTTACGGTACTGGCTCTCTCCCTTCCCTGGAACCAGTGACCCTAAATTAGGGACGGGCGACTGCTTATAGCCCATTGAGTTGCTCACGGTGGTCGTTAAACCTCCAATAAAAAAAAAAAAAGAAATCTAGATTTGAATGCATTGAGAAAATATATTTTTTTTAGTAAAAGCGTTTGTCTAATTTAACCATTTGTTTTTTGTATTAGCTCTTAAATTATTTATGAAGGGAAAGATGTGATTTTTCAAGCAGTATATTATAAGAAAATTTAAATGAAAATACAAAATAAAAATTTTAATTAAGGTCCTTCACAGTCTACAAAAAATAGTAAAACACCTATGAATGTGGTTACATGTAAATAAGAAAAAATGTAATAGACATTTCATCAGTGAAAATACTAACTTCTCTCAATTCCTAATCGGTTTTTGGAAAATGAAAGGTCAACTTGCTATGGCTCTGCAGAAGGGTGATGTGACAAAGAAATTACGTATACAAGTATATGTAAAGGTAAAATACTTTTCCATATTATCGCCACCTAAAATGGAACATTTGTCGTATCACAAAACGAGCATTTTAATTTTCAAATTAAAGAAATCAGCCGTCTGTGGACTCAGTCATGATGGTACGCCAGGTCATAACTCTTCTTTTTTTCACCTCAGCTCTCTGTACTCCACCAACTTTTTTTTTATTGGAGGTTTAACGACCACCGTGAACAACTCAATGGGCTATAAGCAGTCGCCCGTCCCTAATTTAGGGTCGCTGGTTTCAGGGAAGGGAAAGAGTCAGTGCCGTAAGACAAACACAAAATCCATGCCTCGCGGGATTTGAACCCGGACCCCTTTTGGACGAATGATCACAGGCCATCGCTTAGACCACTGCGCCACCGGGCCGGTCCACCAGTTTTTCATGTGTCCTAAAAGGTGTTAGACGCTTGGAGCAGAGTCCGTGCTGTAGAGCGAGTGATCAAATGTTTCCTATTTCAAATTCTCGGGTACATTCTGAAAAGAGATCGCACCTTTTCCTAAAGAATAACAATGCCGAAGCCAGCAAGCCGCGGCTTTTTTTTTTTTTATTTCTTACAAAAATGTTTTTAGCGTCTTACCAATACTTCCGAAAAGAATTCTGGTACTTTTTGCCCAGAGGTAATCAAGCAGCACTATTTTCCGTTCCTTAAAGTCAGCTGACCTATGCAGTCTGGAAAAAATTGTTTGCCTGAAATTTCATGTTTCTTTCGGTAAATGTGGTAGACCCCATTGCAAAGACTAACTTTGGTTTCAACATTGTCATGCAAACTCGATTTTTCATCTCCTGTTGCGATATGATCTTGTACGTTGTTTACCTAGTAGTGGAATCGCTTCAGTAAATTGATAGCTTAGGTCATTCACTCTTCCATGTCGTCGTGAGTGAGCATCTTCTGAATGTAAAGCGTTTAAAATGCTAGCTTGCCTGTGCCAATTTCTTGCAGAAAATTAGGAGAAATATCTGGAAAAAGGAACGAAAGTTCAGGTTTTGTAAGTCGCGAATTTTCTTGAAATTTTGCTTTTCCTTTCCGCACGAGCTCAGCTGTCATCACAGAAGTATGTACAATTCCCTTTTTCTTCTGCGCATTCCGTCTGGCATTTTTGTGCATTCCAGAATGTTTACTTAATTTTGTTTACTGATAATGTTCAATACGTTTATCAGGAATAGTTGAAAATAATTCCTTAGAGCTTTTGAGCTTTCTCCTTAAAGAAAACAAGGAGCTACAAATGAATCACAGCTAGAGGGGCCCCATATCAAGCATAATTCTCTTCACATGACATCAAAATTTTAAGCGGATATAATGAAATATATTCCACACATGAAATTTGTGGGCGACTGAGAAACATTTACAATTTGACAACTTTAAAATCTACCACATATTAGTCTTTCTGTTCCAAGTGCTATTTTCCTTTTCGTTGTACATATAATTGTACATAAAAAGGAGAAAGGTGAAGTTCGTATAGTGTAAAATACCTGGCATAAAGGCTAAATGCTCTGGCTACAATCAAAAGAATCCTACTAGATGCTTACATTAATATTTAGTAATCACCTGAAAATGAATTACAGGGTTTACCGCAGGTTGATCTTTTAAAAATAAAAATAATGAGAAAATCGTCAAGCAACAGTTTGAGCATATTCAAGCATATAACTTTAATATTAATATCGGCATTTTACACTACTGTTGGTATGCAGGTTACGCTGCTTAGTAAGGGTTTCAGTTCCGGTTCGAGTTGGAAAATTAGGGATTTCACTGCAGGCTCTGGTTTTTACCAATGTTGGTATGCCATTGTTTAAAGCAACAGTAAACGTGTCTATTTCTTTCACGCAGTTGGATCGATGGGATGCTAAAGTTCTTTACAGAACAAGTTATAAACTCTGTTGAAGTTATACCGAAAAATTTCCTATGTTTCTGGAATATCTGGTGCTACAAAGACGTGTAGTATTTAAAAAATATAATACATTATTTAAATGAATACCTACAGTTGTTTTGTTAATGAAAAGTTGCGTCAGTAGATATAATTCCCCTTCCACTCAAATTGGTGTAGCAGGTAACTTGTAAACGAAAAACTGCGAAGGACGATTTGTATTTGCAGAAAAGTCAGGAGTACCTTTTTTGTGAGAGCATTGTTAAAATATTTCTGAATATTTTGCGTGATGAAATCATGTGTGTGCTCTTTATCTCATTGCTCCCCACATAATTACGATATTGAACCAAGTACCTTTGCTTCTTGGTCCTTTGTTATAAACGAGAAAACTTCTTGTTTTGTATTTTTCTGAAACATAAAAAGTATTTACTTTTTACAAAAAATCAAAAAACGCAGCAACCCAATAAAGTAGTTCCATCCTGATGAAAGTCCGCATGCAATCACCTCATGGCTAAATTTGCAAATGAATAAAAATAACGACCAATGACGAGATAGTGGCACTCCGCAGCGCATGAGAGCCGCGCATCGAATAGGGCTTCTCAAAAGGAGAGCTTGCACGCAGAGGCATTTGTGACAGTGTATTGCGATTGAACTAACCTCCACGGAATGTGAGGATATCTCCACGTTGAACCCGTGCACACTACGAAGCAATAGAGGCAGTTTGAGAGATGACGTAGAATTGAGCTGCGAGAGGCTGGTTTATTTCACGTCGCCGTATCGCAGAGCATTTAGTTCGGGCGACACGGAAATCACACGATGTTGGCGCCAATGGCCCGCGAAGAGCACAACCCAACGGCATGCGGCCAGTGGACAACAGAGAGCAACGACACAACGCAAGGATTGGGTGATTGCTAAATCCCCCGAATCGGAACAAATTCGTCGCTATAAACCAAACGTAACTATGTTGCGTCATCTGCAAGTACGGAAGTGGCCATCTGGACTGTTTCTAGACGATTCGCAACACGGGGACTATTTTTTGAGGGTGCCACTCCGCAGATTATCACTAACCAGCGAGCATGTTGGGCCCGATCAACGTGGGATAGTGTCCAGTGGCGTGTTGTTTTTATTGATTAATCACGGTTTGCACTTGGCGGCGATGACCAGAGCATACAGTGTATTTGTATGGAAAGGAGCTGACCAGCGTACGGATCCTGCCTTTACCGTGAAACGGCACACATCTCGAACACTGGGAATGACTGTCTTGGGAGCCATCTCACGGTTCATCAGTAATTCGACGACATGCTACGACCTTTTGTGTTGCGTTTCCTGTCGCAGCATCACCCGGCAATACTTTTCAGCAGGATAATGACGGACCACACAGGGCAACGCGCTCCCAGGCCTGCCTGCGTGATATCAACACCAATGCAATGCCAACCCGTTCGCCAGATCTCTCACCGGTTAAACATGATTGGGAAATGATGGGACGCCACCTACGCGCATCCCGGAATGTTGGCAAACTGGACCGCATTTCCGACCCCACCTGGCCTAGAATACCTCAGAACAGTATAGGAAAGATGTATATGTCCATGTCAAGCAGGGTAACCGCTCGTATTTCAGCCAGAGGTGACACTTCAACCTGCTTATTTGTTCACCTCATGTAGCTGCTTCATTCGAATAAACGGCCCAACTGCTCTCAAATTACAAAAAAATTACATTCCTATAAATGTACATTGCACATAACAATTTTCAAGTTGATTGGCCAATTTTTTCCGGCCACTTTTTTAGCACGTCTTTTCTAAAAAAAATCGTGCTTATGTTATCGGTTTGTCCGTTCGCTTGTCCGTCTGTAGATACGATATCTCTGTAACTAATAGTCCGATTTGAAATATTCGTTTTGCATTAGAAAGCTTGAAATGTGCAAATGATGACCCTTTATTTTATTTTGTTTCGTTTTTACAAAGGATGTATACCTGCTTGGCATACAGGGAAACCATTTTTGTGAGGGTTGCGTTACTAGAATTGTCCCATTTACTGTTAGGTTAGTTAGAATACAAGACAGTAACTTAGATATCACTGTTTAGAAACGGATGAACTTGATACTGAAAATTGAACAATTTTATACCTTATCTGAATGTATCTGTAGACTAGATTTTTGATGAAGCCTATTCTTCCCATTACAAAGATTGCTATTTGTAAGTGAACGTTAGCGGCAGCACACTCTTTCGAATTGTAGATTCATCATGCACGAAAATTTGCACTCTAATGAAATTCAGAAAAAACAACTTTTAGAGAACGAATGCTAGTTAATTTATATTTTTTCAGCTAAAAATAACAGAAAATCCAACGATGCATGGAAAGTTTTATATCGCACATATGATTTCTTTGAATAGGATGTGCCCAAATGCTGGAATGTTATGAAAGATTAGATCATAATTACAAGAGAAGCAAACACAGAAATAAAGGTGATACCATATTAGCAGCACTGGATTTATTAACCAGTTTCTAATTATTAGCTGTGTTCAAGAGCTGTGAAAACATGTCTCGGTAATTTTTGAAGGATTCGCTTGCAATCTCCCTGAAGTTGTACTGTCTTAATGGTAGTGAGCATTGGAGAACTTATATTAAGAACAGGTAAAAATCGTCTAAAAAAATTAAAGTATGTTCCATAACCTCTCAAGGAAATCAGAGAAGCAGATTTTTTTCTATAAGAGGATGAACATAAACAACTGCCTACATCGATTAACATGAACATGTAAAATTGGTCCCGATGGTATTAAATATATCTTGCGCATGTTTTTAAAGGAAACACATGAACTGCGTAATCTTTAAAGTCGGAGAACATATAATTATCAACTTACGTGACCGTTGAAATGAGAGCATAATTCTAGTAATATGGAGACTATCTTATACCAAAATAATATGCGTCTGATAAAAATGCATTTGTTACATATGAATTTTAAATCATTGTTTCAGTTTTACCTCAAATTAAACACGAGGGTTAAAAAAAAAAATATTTACTACGTATTTCAAACTGCGGCAGAATTCTGTTTCTCCTGCCTATCAACATTTAATGAGAAGTGAAATAGTACAACCTACGACCGAAAAGTTCCAGAATGGACGCAAAAAGAATATAAAAAAGCATCATATTCACAATTAATACTCATCACTTTCACACTACCGCACTTCTAAATCAACACGCAGCTTCCAGCGTTTTTTGAAGATCTTGAAAACAGTTCTGAAAGCCACTTTCCGGGATGTCCGCAACTTGTTTTGTCACCGCTGCTTGGATAGATGTAATGTCTGTATACCGTTTTAATGCCCGTTTTGTCCTAAGGGACAGGAACAAGTCAGAGAGCGATAAATCAGGGGAGTACGGCGCATGTCACAACACAGTGATTTGATGGTGAAGCAGGAACTTTTTTTCTGAAAACACTGTATGTGGTCTTGCGTTATCATGGAACAAGAGCCAATTTCCGTATTCGCATAACTGGGACGACGGTGACAAATCCTGCTACGTAAACGTGGTAAGACTGGCTTATAGAATTCTTGATTTAGCGTTTGACGCCCTGGTATGATTTCTTTGTGGACTATACCTTTAGAATCGATAACGGCTATTAGCATCGTCTTTGTCTTTGAGGGTTGCATGCGGGCTTTCTTGGTCGATGGTGAGGGGGTATTTCTCCATTCAGCGTTTTGTCGATTGGTTAGTAGATCATACTGAAGGCAACATGATTTTTTTCCTGCTGTAATCCTGGAGTAAAAGTCAGGATCATCATCTGCAGTGCCCAACAGATCGGAACAGATCGATGGACGAGCCTTCTTATGGTCATCATTCAGAAGGTACCGATCTAGCATTAAATTTTAATTTTCCCAGATCCTCCCGTAGACTCTAATGACAGATAGATTTATTGATGTCCACCGACTCAGGCAAAATGTTTCATTGTAATTTGACAATCTTTCTTTAACTGATTCCGCACCTGTTCGTTGTTTTCCTTTGCCCGCACCTTGTAGGGACGCCTAGATCTCAGATCATCATCAAAAGATTACCACCCGTCACGAAACCGTGCATTCCATTTGAAATGTTTGCTTTGAAATAATGTCGTGTCCTCATTCACTTCTTTTAACCTTCAGTAAGTTTCAGTACCGATTTACCAAGTTTTCAACAAAACGTATGTTTATTCTCGGTTTCTTTCATGGCTAAAATGAAATGGGACGAGAACCCTTGCTGTAAATCTTTCAATGCATGTTTTGCTGCCTGACGGTACAAGTTTATTCCGGTTTGCAGCTGTTCGTTTACTGGAAAGAACTGATTTCTTCTGGCATACACAAGATATTTTTATCCCACTATTGTTACGTCAGTTATGCAGTCAGTCCTGGAATTTATCGGAAGCACGTTGTAATATGGAAATACTTCAAATTTCTTGTTCAAAGTTAATTTCAACTTAACTTTCAAAAGAGTTGGACATAAAGATAAGGCCTAAATATTTATTGTTACCTCTCACTTTCAAACTGAAATTTCGATATCATACATTATCACAAATAGCTTTTATGTATACGTGGTTTACATAAAGTCGTGTATAAAATGTTCCAAAAAAAATACCTGCAAGGTTTTTCATTACCGTTGTTAAGTCTGAAAGTGCCAGCAAAAATCGCAGAAAATCTCTTAAAAGTTTTACAATACGTCTCTGAGAGTTTGTACGTATTGAATGTGTCTAGGATAAGTTTTCTATGAGTATCGATGATATTTCGTAACGAGAGAATTGAGGAAAAGGAGATGGGTAAATAAAATGTATAAAGAAACGTCCATAATTTTTTTATTAGTATTGGCATTTTTATTTTCGCATTTTCAAGTAGAATAATCGAGAATTGCCGTAGACGTAGGTATTCAAAAAGTTGGGCAATTTTTATAGCTTTAATTTGCGACCAAATAAAAAGAACAATCTCTTCCTCATAATATTTATTACTGAAATATTTTTGTATCCATTTGATTTTATACTGTTCAATCAGGTCATTTAAATTTACACGTTCTTAGTTGGAATGTGTAGCATTCAAATCACATGTACAATTTTTATTATCATTACATTCCCTTTTTCTCCTAAATTTCTCAATATCATGGATGCACTTTAGACTTCGGCCCCTGTGTCTGCTTCAACCAACGCGCGGATGGAATTACGGGAGAAACGTTTCCCCATAGGTGACGCTGCAGCTGCGTCGGCGTTGTTTGCACCTTTGCTGCCTGCATTATGTAATCAGTGTGTGGTTTGTGCGGGACGACTGCTAAGAACAAGAAATATGCGGCGTGGGTTATTTTGTAAAGGGATGGGTTAATTTGGTAATATGACTGGCCCTGAAACGGGCCTTTATGGAGATGTGGGTAGTTCAGGTGTTGTTAAATATTTATAACCACGGAAAAGAAGTGTCTCCTCCTCATTGAGAACCTGTCCATGTTGTACGAATATTTCACTGGAAAACATTACGTACTAGGAAAGAACTGTTTGATGATACTAAACATCGCCTCAAAATAGTGTTCAGACGAAATACGACAATTTCGTCAGAATAAATATTCAAGAATGTGGTCTTTGTGAATTCCATTAGATAGTGTGCGTTTAAGGGGCCGCCAATTGCCCTGAACACCTTGAGTATGCGCACCAGTAGTTGGAACAACGAAATTGAGCGAGTGGTTGGCTGAAAGATGTTGGAAACCACAGGATGTGAGATTGTGGTTCGCAGTCCATTGATCCGTCATTAAGTACGTCCTGGTTGAACATGTTTCTGGATGAACGGCAGAAATGTCTGAGCAGAACGGTTATTCTCGGGAAGATCTCTACCCTGAACCGTTTCGAATCTCGTTCAAAGATGCCAAGGATCCAGGTGACCTCAACGAGAAGAACACGGTTATACTTCCGCTTCCCAACCTTCGCCTCATCCACTTCTACGTATACACCATGGCACCAAGCTGTCATTCGTCTTGCTCGTAGGCTACCATAAACTCTGCGACTAGTTGTGTGCAAGACTGATACGAGGCGCTGACTGTCGCAGAGGATGTGGAAACCCCACCCTGGGAACATTCCTCAATTGCATCATCGTAGGACAATCCTTTGGCGAAACGTTATAAAAGAGTCCTCATCGTATCAAGAGGAATACAAGCAGCTTCAAACCACGTCCCAAGTAAACGGGAACACTGCTCACTTTTGCCTGTAACGTTATACCTCCTACACCTGATTTGTCCTAAACGATGACACATATCCACTCGCAAAACTCATTGGTTGACCAGCGGAATATCTTCGTTCGGTAGGAAGCAACCCTTTTCCGCTCACACCATGAAATACATGTTTCTTTCTTCTTCCTAACTTCGTCGAACAAACGCCTCCATTTCTGACATCATCCAACATGTCCAGCCCTTCTCCACCTTCATTCTCTTATTATTTTTATAACATCAATTATTCCTGTTCTTTCTCTTATAATTTCATTTCTAACTCTATCTCTTCTTGTCATCCCTAACATTCTTCTCCCTAACTTTTCTTACAGAAACTCTGATGTTTTTTTACAACGTCGCCTTGCGATTCTCCATAATTCACTTTTAAGAGTAAGCACATGGTTAATACAGGCATTGAAGATTTTTTAAACACAATGCAAATCGCCGGTTAAATAGTCTTTAAGTTTCCAAAGGTTCTATTACCTTGGATAATTCTTCTATTAATTTCCATTTCTTGTCTTTCTTTAAAATGGGTTACTTGGCCTAAACAGATGTATTCGCCTAGTTTTTTCAATTTATTTTTTTCTATCAAAACCTTTCGGTTTGCGTTTCTGTATTGTTCGCATATTTAGTTTTGCTATATTTATTGTCAGACTTTCATATATGATTTTGCTATGTTTAATGCTATACGACTTTCCATCCAAATCCTTTTTATATTGTCTGCATTTCCCTTTTGCTAGTTGCAATGCTGACTATATCATCACAGAGACACACTGAGTATCATTTTACAAAGAGGAAAGATACCTTAACGGATATGTGCATCGAAGATTTCTACGTGGAAACCAAACTGAGTGGTTGCATCATGAACCGTCGCCGAGTAGAAGAACATACTAGTAAATATGTTGTAACACATCTAAAGAGTAATGGAAAATTAATTTGACTATGCTCCGCATGGATTTTCCGCTAAAGGTTGTAAAAGTAAAGTGCGTTATCCATAAAATCTCTGCTCCTCAAATTCCAATTTGTACATTTCTTTCTCCATCGAATACAGCTTGATGGAAAATGTTTAAGCGCGTAATTTCTAATTTTTGGTAAAGAATAGTTTGGCAACCATGAGTCCTAAAATATAGTTTTTGTTTCTGACTTATTTTCAGCAGAATCCAAGGTTGTAAAAGCTCGATTGATAACATTCTTTCGTGGACCGAAATCACCCACATCAATGAACTAACTCATAACATTTCCTTTGTAAAATAATGCATGGTGTCTCCGCCAGAGGTCGTAGAAGTACGTTTTTTTGTTCGTATCTCTGGTTGAGAAAGTGCAATTTGAAAAAATTCTCTTTTTTGGAGAGCGTTTCCGTTGAGAAATGTTTCTCGTATAATTTAAAACAATTTTAATTAATCCATTGACTTTCCGCTAAAGAGCGCAAAGGTAAAATACGTGTTTTCGGTATCGCTGCTTGTAAAACTGCGATTTGAAACATTATTCGTGAGGCGGATACAACCTCTAATGGCTAATCTTTTGCATATAATTTCTAATCTTCTGTAAGGTGTAGTTTGGCCAGCAGGGGGAGAAAGGGTTTATTTCCGGTTCTGATGTACTGAAAACTGCATTGATAACATTTTTTTGGACCGATTAGGTTCACCTCGGAAAACCTTTTAAGAATAATTTCTTCCTTAAATATTACGTAGTTTTTTCCGTCACGGTCTGTAGAATATACGTCTCATTTTTGTCGATTTTCCTTTTTCTGAGGCGTCGATTTGAAATTATTCTTTTTCGTTTCAGAGAGTTTTTCGGTGCAAAATGTTTCCCATATAATTTCATATTTTTCTCAACTCAGAAATCTTCAAACAGAGGGTGTAACATCAAGTTCGCAGTAACATCTGCCAGATTAAAATCATAATTGAAAAAACCTATTTTTCGGCCAGATACTACTAACTAATGAAACTCTGTGTGTGTGTATTTTCTTCCTAAAATAATGCATAGAATCGCCGATATGTGGCGCAAAGGTTTAATGTGTTTTCTTAATACCTCTGCTTCTACTTGTGTGATATAAAAAAAATATTTTAACACCAGATGCCATTTACCTTCTACAATACTACAGGCTAGTATATAAGGAATTTAATAGTTCACAGTCCTGTCGGTAGGTGTTGTATTTGTAATTCAGTTTGCAGCTGTAGCGCGGCTTGTAAAAATCATTTCGAGAATTCTTTTCTTTACGGTACTCCATTCCCTTAAATAGAGCTGTTGAGAATTATCATCTTTAAACAATGCAAAAATTTACCGCTAGGAGCGTAAAGATTGAAATCTTTTGTTCGCTATCCCTGCTTCCCGGAGACGTATTTGATAAGTTCTTTTCCCTTAGGTCTTTTTCCATAAAGAATATGTTTCTCCTAATTTCAACTTTTCGGTTATGCAAATATCTTCCGTTTGAAGCCGTATGTCATGTTTCTGTATTTCTTCTAACTGTTCGACTTAAAAATAACTTTGTCTGTGACACCTTCCATGTGATATGTGAAACTCTTTTGTGTGCCGTTTGTTAATTTCCGTGACATACTTTTTAGCTGTTACTGGAAGTAAGTACCTTTGTCTGTTTCCGAATGGTTTGTCGATTGTAGAACCCGGTTGATTCTTTTCTAACCGGTTCCACTGATTTTAAATAATATGTGACAGAACGGATTCAAAAGTCGTCCTCATTCCAACTGAAAATTCGATGTCATCTTTCTTGTTTTATTAGTATCCTCAACTGTTAGGAAAGACACTTGGAAACATCATATTTTAGAGACTGCTGTCTAAAGACAAAAATGCCGTTTGATTTCTGACATGAGCCATTGCTTTACTCGAACATTAAAACAGCATACGCAAAGGGACTGTGGGGATACCGCACAGCCTCGAAACATGCTTTCATAATTAGACCATATTAAAAGCTGAACAACCATACAGAATTCCTGTGACTATTCGCTAACTGGAAAAATTTAAGTTTAGAAAAAAAGTTACAGTTAATAAACTGAAAGTTTTGCTGATATGAGGACTTTTGATTCACGAACGCTTAAGGAACCTGTCTGCAAATTGCGTTTTAACAGTAACATACAAACACAGCTAGGAATTTCAGGCGACAGCATACAAATTAGAATATGACTTACTATGTTGACAGAAACGCATCTGCACCTCTATTACAAAGTTATAACGTCTGTCCTCCCAGGTATTGTTTGTGCTCGTGCTCTGCTATAATGTGTGAAAATGTTGATCCATACAACTGCGGTGGTCATGCAGAGGAATAAATGAGTTTTTTATATTTCTTTAACTGTAATCCAAATTAAAAACATACACATCAAAGGAAGTTGTAATTTCTCATTAATAATAAAAGGAATTAAATTTGGAGGAAAGCAGAAGAGTTTTTGCAGTATGACGGATAATATTATGCAGTGCGTAACACCCATTAACAACGCTGCAAAATGTTTTAATGATTTGATATCAACTGCTGTTTCTTTATACTGTTTATATGCCCATCCCATGGAATGGGATGTCTTTGACTTTGCTAGGATCTGATATTCATTATTAAAAGACAGAATATTGAAATATGTAAAGCGCAATATGTATATTTTTAATGTTTACGTATATTTTACAATTTCTTATTTCTTTATGATGTCAGACTCGACAGAGAAAAAATCATTGAGATAATTTCATATTTCTTTTGGATGCAAGATTCGAGAATTAACGTCCACAATGAACATTCAGTATCAGAATATTGGATATTACTGGATTTTTGCGTCATTCTGTAATAAAGAGAAAAGTTAAGTTATTCTTAGAGAGTGATGTGTAACTATAAATCAAGAACAAATAAATTTCGATTTTTAGTCAATCATTGAAGAAGATATAAATCCTTATCAGCCATGAAATGATTCCCATTTTGAAATGTATTTGGAATTCTAAGAGATGTTTATGAATTTTCAGTATTTCAGCACCAGTTAGTTGTTCAGTTACTTTTACAAATCAATTAATCTTCAAAGAATATCAATGCATTTTTGCCCAAACTATACTTTTCCTGAGATATCTAAACAAGACATCAAGTAGACACTGACATTAATATTCTTTCCTGGATTACAGAGGGGGGGGGTCGAAAGGTTTGTAATATTTGCATAAACGAATGTGTTGTAGTGAGTATGTCACATGTTTAAACCAGTTCAAGTCTCGCACTGCAGTCAATCGAAAGGAATATAAAATAGTAGTCGTTGCTGTGAACACCATTGCATGTCGCCTTCCTGTCTCTGATTAGG